>JADRCH010000165.1:1493179-1505352 GCA_019843965.1 Rhynchomys soricoides
ACTTCCAGCCTGGGAGACGTGACAGGGATTATAAGCATCCTTCCTCATTTGCCCGACTGACTCATGAGGAGGTTGAGCTTGGTCCTCATCAGGCTTGTGGTGAACACCTGTTAGTAATGAAGGCGCGTTCCTCGTTAGCCTGGCTTTCGGAACAAGCTCACAAAGCTGTATCATGGTCGCACATGGGAATGTGTGCTCTATTGGCATACCTCATCCCATGCTCTGGAATCTCTTTTTCTGAGTGCTCGCTGTGTGTGAGCAGGGTTCTGGGAACCGTACTGGTATGTCCTTGCAGCCAAAGACACCAACTATGTACTCTTAAAATATTTTATGGGGGTGGGGTGGTGGGGTGGGGAGTGTTTCTCTTTCTGAGACAGGGTTTCTCTGTGTAGCCCTGGCTGTCCTGGAACTCACTATGTACACCAGGTTGGCCTGGAACTCATAGAGATCCATGTGCCTCTGCCTTCCGAGTGCTGGGATTAAAGACTTTTTTTTTAAGGGTTTTGCTATGCAGCCCACACTGGCCAGAGACTGACAATTCCCTTACCCTGATCTTGGAAATGCCAGGGTTATTATGTTCTTACCATTCTGTCCTGGCTGATTTGCCTGCATGTGCGAAAGCACACCTGTTCACATGCATACTTCCTGTGTGTGCACTGTGTTCATATGTTCATCTCAGTCCATAAATACACACACACACACACACACACACACACACACACACACAGAGTCAGAACAGGTGCACACAACTGTAATCCCAGCATTTAGGAGATGGAAGCAGACTGGACAAGGAGTTCGAAACTAGTCTTGGCTACATAGTGAGACTCTGTTACCCTGTGACACAGGGTAAGTGCTGGTCACTGAGCCATGTGACCTGCGTCACTCACTGCTATTCTTTGCATCAGCACAGTCCACGTAAGGAGCAATGGGAGCTACCTTCCTTGGAGGCTGGAAAAGTATGACCTGTTGGCCAGGTTTAGTCCTTATCTTTGGTGTGTGTGTGTGTGTGTGTGTGTGTGTGTGTGTGTGTGTGTTTGAGAGAGAGAGACAGAGAGACAGAGAGAGAAAGAGATCAACATCAGGGGACTTTTTCTTAATATTGATTTACTTTATTTTTACATATAGGAAGGATTTGCCTGCCTGTATGTATGTGCACCATGCAATACTCATGGACACCATCAAAGGCTGTCAGATTTCCTGGAACTGGAGTTATAGATGGTTGTGAGCCACCATGTGGGTGCTGGGAACTGAACCCAGGTCTTCTGAAAGAGCATCTAGTGCTCTTAAATGCTAAGCCATCGCTCCCCTCCCACTCCCAAGTGACTTTACTGATTTCTCCCTTACTTAGTTTTGTGTGTGTGTGTGTTTGTGGTGTGAATGCACATGTGGAGGTCCAAAACAGGGCATCTTTCTTGATAGCTGTGCACTCTGCTTACTAAACCCAGAACTGGCCAATTCCAGCTAGTCTAGTTAGCCTGTCCTAGGGTCCCTCCTGAATGCTGGGATTATAGGCTGGTCCTGTCCAGATTTTATGTGGGTTCTGGGGATGTAAATTCCGGTCCTTAAATTTTCTAGGCCACGCCCAGCTTTACATGGCAAAGTGGAGCCAAATTCAGGTCCTCTGGCTTGTACAGAAACCACTTTATCAGCTGCACCATCTCCCTAACTCCGCGTCTGCTTTTTGAAAATAAAGTTTTATCAGAACACAGCGGCTGTGCACTTGGTTCTGTGCAGTCTAAGCTGCTTTTTAAACGACAGTGGTTGAGTAACGGCAAAGTGGCAAAGCGAGCGTGCAGGAAACCCTGGAGGCAGGAATGTCAACTCGACTGGCCTCTGTGGTTCACTGATCCCCAGTCAACATTTTTCACATAAGGAAAGTGAGAATCAGACAGCATATTAACTGTCCACAGTCGTGGGCCAGGAAGCGTTTAGTTAGCTCAACACCTGGCCGCCCCCCACCTGGCTGTCTCTGGGGGAGCCGACAGCAGCTGTTTCCACATGCTTGTCCCTCTGTCCTGTACATGTCTACATCTGGGGGAAGATTTATTTGCCTCTATGAGCTTTTCTGGCATAGCCGAGGGAAAAAGCATGCAGCTTTCTATTTGTAGGGAATAGGATCTTATTAGATGGGCCATTGGAGTCTAATAATTGGTGTCTAGCTAGTTTCTGAGAAGTCTATGAGAAGACAGATATCCCACCAAAAATGTGGGTTTGGCTTGACAACTTCTTCCTGCAAGAATATCAGAGGTTTTTGGTTTGTTTGTTTGTTTTTGCATGTCATGTGCTTCGTTAAGTCATGACTAAATGTCCAATGGCTAGCGTTAGATAAATGAACTTCTCTGTCCTCAACAGTGCACCCCATCTTAGCACCCCCCACCCCTATAGTTCTTCTTGCTTCCAGGTTTGTTCGAGGGAAATTTATGGGTGTATAATTTTCTGGCCTTCTGCCCTTTGCACATTATTATCTCTCGTGCCTTGCCTCCGGAGAGCGTATGCAACTGATCGCTTTCCCTCACCTGAACTAGGAAGTTTTTATTACAATGTTGAACCCCCAAGGCCTTGCACATGCTAGGCAAGACCTCTGTCTCTGCGGCTCTAGAATCTCTGCTTGTGTGCCCTTCCACGCGTATTGTATATCCACTAGCCTCTACCTTGTTTCCTTGTGACAGTCTCTCGCCAAACCTGCTGATTCGGCTAGGTTAGTGAGCCAGGGAGCTAACCAGGGTCTGCCTATCTCTGTATCTACAAGACCGGATTGATGGGCTTACACAGCCATGTCTAGCCTTTTACATGGTGCTGTGGATTTGAACCCAGGTCATCGTGTCTGCATAGCAAACACTATTAGCCACTGAGCCATCTCTCTAGCTCTGTTTGGTTTTGTGGTAGGGTTTCATGTAGCCAAGGTCTTGCTATGTAGCCAAGGATGACTTTGAACTCCTGATCTTCCTTCCATCTCTTCCCTGGTGCTGAGAATACAGGCGTGCACCACCATGCCCAGTTTATGCCATGGTGTGCTGCTGGGAATCGAAACAAGGACTCCATGAATGCTTAAGAAAGCATGCTACCAGTCGATCCATAGCTCAGCCCCCAGAACCTCTGCTTTTTAACAATTCTATTTAATATATTTGTTTATTGTGGTATACACTTGACTTTACTTCATATGTCTACATTGTACATTTTTATTTATTATTTTTTATTTATTATTTTATTATTAGTTTATTTATTCATTTCTCAGCTGGATGTGGTGGTGCACATTTTTGATCCCAATACTTGGAAGGCAGAGGTAGGTGGACCCTTGTCAGTTTGAGGCCAGCCTGGGCTACAGAGCGAGTTTCAGGACAGCCAGAGCTCCACTGAGAAACCTATGTGATGGTTTGTATATGCTTGGCCCAAGGTGTGGCTCTATTAGGAGGTGTGGCCTTGTTGGAGTAGGTGTGTCACTGTGGGTGTGGGCTTAAGACCCTCACTCTAGCTGCCTGGCAGTCAGTCTTCTACCAGCAGCCTTCAGATGAAGACGTAGAACTCTCAGCTCCTGCACCATGCCTGCCTGGGCGCTGTCATGCTCCTGCCTTGATGATAATGGACTGAACCTGTAAGCCAGCCCCAATTAAATGTTATCGTTTATAAGACTTGTCTTGGCCATGGTGTCTGCTCACAGCAGTAAAACCCTAACGAAGACACCCTATCTCAAAAACAAAACAAACCAAACAAAAAACCCCTGAAAAACAGTCCTTTCACTCAGTTTACTAGTTAAGAAGTTAAACGTACTCACCCCCCCCCATTTTTATTCCTTTTCCTGGTGCTGGGAGTAGGACCCAGAGTGGAGATGGGCTTCACCCCTGCAGCAACCCTCCAGTGCCACCCCTGCATTCTTGACACACCCATTTGTCTCACCCAAGTGAAATGTTATTTTATAACATTATCTACAGGGTAGTGATCTTGATGTTTTAAAATTTCAATTGTATTCCTTCCATCTTCCATTTTATGACTCGATCTTGCTCCATTTACTATAAAAACATTCCCTAAACAGAAAAACATGATAGACACCTCGGGCTGTCAAGCACATGTCAGTATCGATTCTGTAATTTTCTGTGCTTCTGTGAGGGTAGGGAGATGGGTTGTCCGCACCTGCTCAATTCCTCATGTTCTAGAAGGTTCTCTCTCACCCTGTAGGCCACATCTGCATAAAGCACATGCATGACTGAGTCTATGTACACTCCTCTCCAGAGCACAGGGAGAGTCATTTACAAAGCCTTCATTGTAGCATTGACCAATGCTCTGATGGAGGTTATAAGGTTGTGGGAGAGCAGAGCTATGTTGAATGAGGTCTCGTGTAGTCAAGGAGGGATTCCTGGAAGAAGAGACTCTGTTCTGACGCCTGTCGGGGGAACAGAGACCAGCCAGGCTAAAGAGGCGTGGCCTGCCTGGGACAGCTTATTATATGATAACACTGGGGCAGTATCCCCAACCAAAACTTAGAAGCTCTGTGATTCTGAGTAGGTTCCTTTAACCCCTCTGGAAGGAGGCCGCATGCCCTGCCAAAGCTCTGTGAGCATCTAACTGGACAGGGGCCAGAGAGGTGCTGCTTAGGCTGAGTAAGGGTATTATGAAGTCAAGATTTTTAAATTAAGTAGTGATGGGGCCAGTGAGATAGCTCAGCAGCTAGGAACACTTGTCACTAAACCCAAGGACTCACGTTTGATTCCTGGGGAATGGAAGGATAGAAGAAATTCCGCAGATGTCCTCTGACTATGGTATCTGTGAATACGCCACACACCTCAATAAATAGTTTTTAAAATTAAATTACTATAGTAGTAACAGCCCTATCTCTTGAGCATCTACACTGTGCCAAGCAACACACAGTAACACTGGTCGGCCCATACTGTCAAGGAGACACCTAAAGACCAGATAGGTGCCTTGGCTTACCGAGGTCTACACAGTGGCTAGGCAGGCCCCGGAAGCCAGGACTCAGTGCTCTGGTAGTATGCACCTGATCCTGTCGCAGCACCCCAACCTAGATCTTGTAGCAGCACCCCAACTAGACCCCCTGTCTCCCTCCTCACTCCCTGCTCAAAGAACCTGGGGGCCTTGCAGGCCCTCCTGGACCACGGGAGAGAAAATGAACATCGTTGGCTGTTCATCTGGGGCCTGGGGAAGCCAAATTCTTTCCTCTCCAGCACCCCTCCCTTCTGGGGCTCCCTCTGCAGGTTTATGTGGGGCAGAGAATCAGGTTAATGGAATCTGGGCTGCCTCTGGCTAGAGGGATGGCTAGCCCCCTTCTGGAAGCCATCGTGTCAGCCCTGGGTTTCTATATGGGCCTAACGTAGCTTATGCAGAGCCTTGGAGGACACGAAGAGAGTGGCCTTACACATCTTCCTGGAATTTCTGGCTAGCAGCCGACAAGTACCACTGTGGGGCACAGATTTCATGCTCAGTTTAGACCTTATCTTATATGTGTTGAAGCCTGAGATTCGGGCTGTCTTTGCAAGCACAGCGTGACACTGTACGGAGACTCTCTGGAATTTGTTGTTGTGGTTGTTGGCATGGGGTCTCTCTTCATATCCCTGGCTGTCCTAGAACTCATTATATAGACCAGACTGGCCTCAAACTAATAGAGATCTGCCAAAGGTGTAAGCCACCATGCCTGGCTAAGCTCTGGATTTATAAGCCCTGGCCTCCTACCCAGGTCCGACTGACTTTAGGGAAGCCACTCAGGTTCTCAGGCCTCAGTTTCTTCATCTATGAAATGGAAATAATAGTGGTGTCCTGTATATGGAGTGTTGAGTTTAGATGACTCCTACACGGAGTCTAGGAAGGCCATTTGCATTTGTAGCATAAACAACTGAGTATGTCATGCCCACAGGTGAGCCTTTTCCCCATACTCTGGTCTCCCTGGGTGGGGTGATGTTGGTGAGTTGGCAGTGACTCCCCATCCCAAATCTGGGTTTGGATTTATTGCTCAATTATGTCCCTGCCACTCTGTGTGGCACTTAGGAGAATGGCTTCACCTGATACCCAGCCTCATCCGCCCCATCACTGTCCCACACATTCATGGGTGTCACAGGCCTTCAACAGAGTTAAGGGCTAGTCTGTGGGGGCTGGGGGGAGTCTTTGGGTTACCACCTGCCTTGGAATCCAGGATCAAACTCACAGGCTAGGCTTTATACTTCACAGCCTACATGAACCTGACCTATCTCTTCTTGGGTATTTTTGCCTCTAGGTAACAAGACCATTGTGGAGTCCACCTCTGAAACAAGGCTGGAGTTCCAAGGGTCTTGTTTTCCTGCTAGCAAGATGCTGATGGATAGACAAATGTGTGTGTGTGTGTGTGTGTGTGTGTGTGTGTGTCTGTGTGTGTGTGTGTAGGCCAGAGGACAAACAGAGGACAACCTTGGCTGTTGTCCTTCAGGTGCAGTCCACCTGTTTGTCTGGTATTTGATACAGAGTCTCTGACTAGCATGGGAATCACTGGGTCAGGCTAGCCTGGCTAAGGCAGTTCCAGTGATCTACTTGTTTCTACCTCCCCAGTGCCAGGATTACAAGCACACCTACACCATCATTTCTGGCTTTCTTCCTTTTTTTCTTTTAAACATGGGCTTTGCTGATGGACCTTAGGCAAGCTCTTTTTCAGATGAGCCCTCTGCCCAGTTACTGGACAAATGCTCCTTTGTTGATCCCAGAACCACTGGCATAAAGGTTCTAAACATGAACTTTGGAGCTTGTGAGGGCCTGGGCATCTGTCTCCTTATGGTGGCCTGGCAGGGAAGGTTCTGCTGTTAATTCCATGTTACAAATGGGGAACACCAGTTGCCCAATTCCTCTGATAAAACCCACCGGGCCCTTTTCCTGCCTGTGTGGTCTCCTGGCCTCATCAGACCTTTGCAGAGACAGCTCAGAGTCATCCCGTGGTCCCTTTGTGGTCTCATTTAGGACCGAGAGTCACTTGTCCTCCACCCCACTCCCTACTGGATTTCTGCTTCCAGACTTGCGGACAGAAGCTCATGGTCAGATCTTGTCTGCCACCCTGACTGTTTCCAGAGCATGCCTGCCCCAGGGCTGGTCCCATGGCCTGGGAAGGACCGGGCAGATTTGAGTTCTCAAAGGAAGGGAAAAAGAACTCTTTTTGTTTGTTTGTTTTTTGTTACTCTGTGTAGCCCTGGCTGTCCTGGAACCCACTCTGTAGACCAGGCTGGCCTCGAACTCAGAAATCCGCCTGTCTCTGCCTCCTGAGCGCTGGGATTAAAGGCGTGCGCCACCATCGCCCAGTGAAAAAGAACTCTTAAGCCCCACTCAGGCATAGCCTTTGTGAGTTCACTATCCCATGCGGTTTTTCCATGTTTCTCTTTCTTTTTTTTTTTTTTTAGGGCAGGATATTATCTTCCTTCATGTCTATTTTCCCAGCACCCAGAATTCAACCCAACCCAACCCAATACCCTGCAAAAACCAACTGAAAAGGACAAACGGCCAAGTGTATGAACGAGCAGTGTAAAGCACATGACCAGGTGTGCAGCAGATAGGAGGATGGGGGTGGGGATGACAACACAGAGAGATGTCATGCACCCAGGGTCCCACAGAGGCCCCCACACCCTGGCTAGGAATCTGGGTGGGGTCAGGCTTCAGGCTCCTGCCCATGCTGGAAATCAGTGCCAGCACCACGGACCTGGAGGGCCCCTCAGGCACACTTCACAAAAGCAGTCTGCTGACCTGCTGGGCCTCTCCCCTTGGGTGTGCGAATGGCAGAAAGGGGCTAGGAACAGGCCCAGGCAACACTGCCCACATTCTCTGCCAAGACTCTAGGGCTCATTGAGGTCCTGCCTTCCAGCTGTCTCTGCTGCCAGAAGGACTAGACGAGACCTCATTACTAGCTCTGCACAGCATCCGACAGAAGATGTGTGTGTGTGTGTGTGTGTGTGTGTGTATTTGTGTGTGTGTGACAGAGACAGACAGAATCTCATGTAGCCCAGGCTGGCCTTGAACTCACTGGGCAGCCAAGGATGACCTTTGAACTCCTGACCTAACTGCTTCCACCCCCAGAGCTGGTTACAGGAGTGCGCCAGCACATTTGGTTTATGTGGTATGGGGAATGGATTTCAGGGCTTGGAGCATGGTAAACTGCACTCCCCGATGGCTGTCTCTTTTTGGGACACTGTAATGGTTGAAGAATGGTGTAGTCATCCTGGGGAGATGCCCAGCATCACACAAGAAAGAGAAAACAAAGAAAAGGGAAGAAAGGAAGGAAAGCAAAAGGGAACTGAGAGTTTAGATCGCCCATGCATAAACAAAATGCTGGGTGTGGTGGCACTGTAATCCCACTGGACCCGCAGAGCGATGCCTCGACAGACAGACACTAGGGGCTCCCTGGCTGGCCAGCCTAGCTGGCACTGGGACATGACATGTGTACAAACAGGCATGCCTGAGTACTACTGCAATGAGACCCCACTGAAAAACAAGGCAGAGAGCAAATGAGGACAGCACCTGGCTTCTGGTTTGCACATGCACCCACGCACAGGCGAGCACACACGCACACACGCTCACAGGCACACGTAACCAACCACACAGACACAAAGCAAGACTCTTCGACTGTTGACTCTGACATTTTGAAATGCTAGCATCCTGTAATTCCCGCCTCTAAGTCTCCAGAGAATGTCCCGCATGCCCATTCTGTACAGGCCCTCCTGGTTCCGTGATTGTAACATTCTCAAACTTATAAGCTACAATTTTAATAATCTGTAGTTGTAAAATTCTCTAATTCTATGATTATGACCTTTTTACACTTGCAACCTTCTCAAACTCTTCCAGAAGCGTCTGTGATTACATGGCTGTTGAGTTACAATCCTGTGATTATAACCTTTCTGGGCCTGTAACACTTGAACACTCTTGCCAGCCTGGGATTTTTAACACTGTGCTATGTGGCTGGAACGGCAGACAACTGTACTGTCATGTGGCTGAGAGCTTGGGCTGCCAGCTCCTGGCTGCTGGGAGGTCCCACTGGGTCCAAGATTCCTTCAGAAAGGTCCCAGCTGGCTTCCCCAGCCAAAGCCCTCAGGAAGCCTATCCTGCTGGGATAGGGTTCAGAAGAGGGGCCCTGAGTTCTTGGAAGTCTGAGGGCAGGCCAAGGGACGCTTAGGGGTCCAGTGCTCAGTAATAAACTTGAAATTTTAAGAGATGCACCACAGCTGGGTATGGTTAACTTGAGGGGTGGAGGCAGAAGAACCAGGAGTTCAAGATTGGCCTCAGCTAAATATTGAGTTCAAGACCAGCCTGGGCAAAATAAGAGCTTGTCTCAAAACAGCAATTTTTTTTTTTTTTAAAAGATGCAGGAGGGAGAGGGGGAGGAAGGGAAAGGGAGAAGGAGAGGGAGAGAGATGCAGCCTAGAATCAGAAGTTGGTTAGGGGCTGAGGGGGTCCAAGCTTGGGGCACAACAACAAAGCCACTGCTATGTGCAACTGAGCCACACACAGGCCAACCTAATCTATGGGCCTGGCTAAAATCTCTCCAGGGAAGAGGTGAAAGGTTTGGGTTCATGGTGGCCATGCTTGGAGGCAGGTTGGAAGCCTGGTCATAGACCTCAGGGAAATTCCTGACCTTACTACAGAAAGGGACAGCACAGGCACAGGACTGAGCTCTGGCTCTCAGGATGGAGAGCAGTGTCCACCAGGTGGCCTGTCTAAAGTGGATTTGAGCAGCGGGCTGGAAACGAAGGGGTGGGAGGCAAAGGGGAGGGTCTCCCTCCTCCTCAGGACTCTGCTTCATCGAGCTTGGGATCCCACACTTTATTGACTGAGAAGTTCAGGAAAAACTGGTTTGGCTCAGGTGGACTGGAGGCAGAGGTCAATTGGAGGTCAAAGTCAGGGGGAGGGGCCGAGGGGGTGACATCTGAAAGAATTTGCTTCAACCCCCAGCAGGATGAGGTTCAAACCTGTGTTGTGCTGAGGGAGCAGGACTCAAGTGTCCTGAGGACACTAGTTAAGGTAAGTGTCCTGGGAACACTAGTTAAGGTGACCCTGTCCCAAGCTAGATATGGCCGGGCTCCTTCCAGAGGGTGTTCTTTCTGGACTAGGGAGGCCTTTTGCTGCGGCCTGAAAGGGTGCAGGGAGGTAAGGGTGCTTTGCCCTGCAGGGTCCCTGGGAAAGTTGGCTGCTAAAAGAGCTGACCAGGACAAACTATATCAGTCTCAAAATGTAAACACAGAAATCAAACAATTCCAGGCTTCCTGCGCCTCTGGGAATATACCTGACACCCCTCACCAGGCAAGGTCTGCAGACCTCAGCATAAGAAAGTGTGTGTGTGGGGGGGGGAGGGGGTGGCGGTGGCACAAACTCCAAGCATGCTCAAAGCCCAGGGTCCGATGGAGAGGGAGAAGGCACACCTAATCCTTCTTAGAGTCTGCACTCCTTGCACATTGGCCTACTCTTTCTGGAAGCTTCTCTGAATCCACCAAGACTTCACTACAGCATCTTCATCCCAGGCCCCTCTGCGTCTTTCCTCTAATTCACCCAGCCCCTGCCAATCACTTGATCATCACTCTCCCATTCGAAGTCCTGCTGTGGCTCCCAGTGCCCTCAGAGTTATAGTTGGCTAGCACACAGGCCTCAGAGGGAGCACCCTTACTGCTAAGTCTTCCTTTACCTCCTCCTGCCTCAGTTCTCAGCTGCTCTGGGGAAAGGGGGTCCCAATGAGGCCCCAGGGCTCTCCTGTGTCACCCTTGAGCCCCACCAGCCAGCCTCCTCTTACAGGATTCTCATTTGGCCACCTCCCAGCAGACAACACAGCCTGGTCTTTTGTTTTTCCTGCCCCTAAAGGGCTCTCACAGCCCAGGTCTTTGCAGCCTCCCTGTGAGAAAGACACAGGCTTCAACTGCCCCAGCGGCCTCATGTCCAATCCAGTTTCTTTCTCCCGTTCTAGGTATGGGGCTTTCTGAGCCATCTTAGGGTGGGAACAAGATGCAGGCTCAAGGAGACTAAAGGACACGGAGGAAGAAGGGCTGTGACTGGATTTGTCTGGCCCAAGATTTGCTCACAATTCCTCTCCTCCTTGAGACAGACCGTTTCCCCCCCACCCCCTCCCCACCCCACCCAACCCTCCCATCTTAATCTTGAGACCCAATTTCTATCTGCTCTTTGAGGCCCATGAGGGGAGCTGGCTGTGTGCAGACTATACCAGAAAAAAAAAAAATCACATCTTTGGAGAGAGCAAAATGCTGATGTCTAGATTATCAGCTCCATTTCACAGATCTCAGAGAGGCCAAGCTGGAGTCCGAGGACAAGTATGAACCTTCCTTAACCAGAGCCTGTGTGTAGAAATGGCGATAGGTTTATGGAGTCTGCCTAAGACTAAGGTAGAGCGGCAGACAGTGTTCCCGATTTAAGAATGTTCTGGGAGCTTTTTGGCCACCAGAGAATACTTCCTACAGAAGGGGAAGGCAAAGCCTCATCACCAAGCTGTTCCCCCCTCCCCCCCCCCCAGGGCTGGGGAGAAGCCAGGTTCTAGGTCTCCATCCCTAACCTCTCTGAGCTACCTGTTAATGCCCCTGGGAAGCTGGCTGTGGCCGGCCACCCTGCCCTGGCCATGAGAGAGCCCTGGGACAGGATTCGCACAGGGCTGCCATCCCAGGCCGAAGCTGAAAATTAAATTAAAACCACGACAGGGACAGTTAATTAAAGCAGATTAACGCGAGACTAATTAGGGACACTGACACAGGAGCCATCACACTCCAAGATGTTAATTAGCTGTTCATTAATGTCAGCTCCCCGTTCAAAGGAGAAATATGCACGGCCTGCCTGCTCTGTGCTCGTAGGGAGCTGAGCAAGAAGGGTGGCTGCCCAGTGGCTGCCCAGTCTGCTGGCCTCCCTCCTTCCTGACAGCCCTCCTTTGTCTTCCTCCTGCACCAGTTCTAAGCACAGCAATCGCCAGGGAGACCCTGGACTCAGGAAGGAGGAGCTGGGCTGGGACCCAGTGTGCAGAAGGTCTGGGAGACCAGAGAAAATCTGCTCACAGATGCCCAGTGCAGAGGGGCTCCTACTCTGACTCTCACCATAGCCTGGATCTGATGGAAACCAGCCTGCCTCCCTCCCTCCCTCCCTCTTCCCCTTCCTTCCTTCCCTCTCCCTATTCATTCCTCTCTCCCCTCCTTCTTTTCTTCCACCCACCCACCCCCCCATCCATCCATCCA
>JADRCH010000165.1:1505452-1515466 GCA_019843965.1 Rhynchomys soricoides
CCATCCATCCATCCACCCACCCACCCATCCATCCATCCACCCATCCTTCCACCCCTCCACTCAACCATCCATCCATCCATCCATCCACCCATCCATCCATCCACCCATCCATCCATCCATCCATCCATCCATCCATCCATCCATCTACCCATCCACCCACCCACCCATCCATCCACCCACCCAACCATCCACCCACCCACCCATCCATCCATCCATCCACCCAACCATCCATCTGCCCATCCATCCATCCACCCACCCATCCATCCAACCATCCCTCCACCATAACATGTTTTAGCTCTCATATGCATGTACACACCTTTTTTGTATACAACTTAGACCAACCCATCAGCTTATCCAGTCTATTTATTCGTCTATCAGTTGATTTATCACCACCCATCCTTCCATCTGTCTCTCTGTCCATCTACCTCTATATTCAAACATACTGCTTGAGCAGCATGAACACCCTGGCTTCAGGTAGCAATTCCAAAGGGTTACATGCAAATTATGACCACAGCCCACATTACAGTTCTAGCGAACTCCTGCCCTTCCTTAAAGCCCACCCACACACCTTTAGCTGGAGATGTGATGTATGAAGCTGTGTAAGAGGCATATATACACAGAAGCCCAAGGATGGCTTCCTGGAGGAGGTGTTAGCTAGACTGAACTGGGAATCACAGCCAGGGGAATGAGGTCAGTCAAGCTTGCTGCCTGCAAGGAAGCTCTGGGAGTAGAGTCTAGGGTCCTTTCTGGCAAGATGCGACAGCATTTCTCTGGGGTATGAGTGGACTTTGCCATGTTTGGGATGCAAAGAGTTAAGACTTGAACTTGCCTAATTTTTTCCCAGTGATCAAGGGCAACCAGTCGCTCCTGGTTGTTGCTTGGACCCGAAGCCTGTCACAGTCCCTCAGGATTCCTGAACAGCTGTTGCCTGCCAGGCAGAGAGGGATAGACCATGCAGGAATCCTAATCACATGCCTCTGAGGTCCAGCTCCTTCTCCCAGTCTCTGTCTGAGAGTGGGACTGGGAAGCCGTCCTCTGGGATAGAGGTCTCTGCGGGTGCTGGAACCAGTTGGACAGTAGGCCACATGGCGCGTGGCAGGCATTCTGGGAGTCGGTCCAGGCTCTGGTCTGGAGGCCAGTGTGCCCTGCCCCAGGACTGGTCTCTACTGCCAACACAGCTCTGTCATCACTTTGGCCTGCTCTAGGATGGTGATACCCACCTCCAGCTCAGTGACCCAGCAGCCCAAGGTCAAGCTCTGGACATTCCCAGGGGAGCAGGATGTTAGGGGTTTGGTCACATCTCAGCCACCAAGGGGCTCTGAGGCCTCTGTTGAGTCATTTCTAGCCTAGTGAAATCCGATCCCGGCCACACCCACTTCCGCTCTTCAGCAGGTCCTCTCATCCCTTTGCCCTGAGATGCTTTCATGTAGCCCAGGCTCTTCTAAGTTGCCCTGTAACCGAGACTGGTCTTTGGAGCGCTGAGATTTTAGGTGAGAGCCATGGTGCCCAGCTTTTCACTTCTTTACTTTTTAGATTATATTATTCTACTATGGGTCGTCTTGGCTAGAGAGCAAAGTGTGCGGCACGCATGCAAGAGAACCTGAGTTCAGATTTCCAACACTCACGTGGAAAGCCAGGCGTAGTGGCTTGTGTCTGTAATCCCAGCACTGTGGAGGAGACAGATGCATTTCTGGGGCTTGCTGGCCAGCCAGCCTAGTTGAATTGGCATGGTTCAATGGAAGATCTCATCTCAAAAAGTAAGATGGAGATCAATTAAGGAAGGTGGGCAATGCCAACCTCTCACTCCCTCATTCCTACGTGTGTACACACGTATGCCCACGTGTGTACACCCACATAAGCATACACATGCGCTCGTGCACACACACGTACACACACACACACACACACACACACACACACACACGGAGATGAATTTATCCTATTTTTAACCCTGAGTGGCTGCCTATCACACAAGTATATAACTCGTTCAAATTTACTGTAGTCCTGTAACTGGTACACAGCTGGTGCCTAGCAACAGTCATCTCTTCTTCCAGAATCATTCAAGGACTTTATCCACTGTCCCATCCTCAAGTCCCACCCCTGACGATCATACACTATATCATACATGATCCTATTGGCACTATGGTGACATCTGTCAAGCAAAGCTAGCTTTGGCTTCAGAATATCTCATAGACTGATGGGCCGGGCAGGAAAGACCTTTCGTATGATCAGGATACAAAGGGCCAAGCTCAGTCAAGACAGGGAGTGGCCTTTGTTGCTCAGTCCAGGGGCAACCAGTCTCCACCCAATGAGGGAGACAGAAAACTTGGAGAGAGGAACAACTGGAGAATCAGACGAACGTTCCAGAGTGCAGCAGAGATGGATGGAGAGGAGGGTGGGTGCAGTTTGAACAGCCTGTGATCTTAACCACTAAGCCATCTCTCCAGCCACTAAGATTGTGATTCTTAAGGCAGGCTTCTGTAGGAGACCATGCCCCAGCTTACTGTTTCATCCTGGACCTTTCTTCCCTAGAAGTCCCCCAAAGCTGTGGTGCTTGCAGCTTGGTGGCTCTTAGGTACATCTGCCTTCATGGGTGACACATTGGAAAAACCTCTGGGTTCTGATCTTCCAGCTCCACCTCTGGGGTGCTGGGATCACAGACACGCATCACCACATGTGCTTTCTGGGTACTGAAGCAAGCATTTTACCAACTGAGTTGCCTTCCTATGTTGTTTGAGATGAGGCCTCACTTTGTAGCCTAGGCTGACCTGAAACTCCCAGCAATCCTTCAGTCTCAGCCTTCGTAGTACTGGATGAGATGTTGGTACAGAGTCTACTGGGGTCTTCTGGAAGTTTCCACCAGTTCTCATTTCGGAAAACCTGGGCAGGGTTATTGCCAGGGAGGTGGGTCCGTAGGCATGCTTGTAAGATGGGGGTCCCATGCGTAGAACTGGAAGGCCAACCCTGGTCTCAGATCTTGGGAGAGTTACGTTCCCAATCACTCATCTTTCAGCCTAACTGGCCCTAGGGGCTGCTTATGGATCAGGGAGTCAAACCAATGCCCCATCTTAAAAAAAAAAAAAACAAAAAACACCAAAAACCAATCAATTTGCAGCAATCCAAATAAAAGCCATTAGTTGTGGCTTCCCTACAGGAGACTCCTGGGGCTTCTTCCTCACCAGGCTCCCAGGAAATTGATTGGCAATTACTGACACTAATGGGGGCCAGGGAGGCCTGATGATCTCCCCTGCATTCTCTGGGGACTGGGATGACATGTCAAGATCTGTCAGGCTGAGTCTGACCAGGGGCAGCCAAGACCCCAGATCTGGCCAGAGACAGGGTAGCCAGCTGGGGTGGACCCCCGAGAGACCCTCACCCTTTTACTTATTTATGGCTCAGTTTGACTCATAGTAGCTTAATGGTGTTACCGGGGTCGTGCAGATGGTGAGTCTCATGACTGGAGGATGGTGCGGGTCCATTGAAGCCTCTAGCCCTGCCCTTTGACCTGTATTTCTGATCACATAAAGGAGGCCTCAGTTCCCACAGGAAGTCCAGGGCTGAGAGGGAGAAGCAGGTCAGCAGAGGCTGGGGACAAGAGTAGAGCAGAATATAGCTGGAAGAGCCAGTGGCTGGAGCCTGTGTGTGTGTGGCGCACGTGCATGTATATGTATGTATGTGTGTGTGTGTGTATGTGCGTGTGTATGTGCATGTGTGTGTGTGTATGTGTGCACATGTGTGTGCATGTGCATGTATGTGTGTGCACGCGCGCATGTGTACATGTGTATGTGTGTGCACGTGCATGTGCGCGCACACGTGTGTGTACGCGTGTGTGCACGTGTGAGTGTGTTTATGTGCATGTGCGTGTGTGCGTGTGCACGTGTGTGAATGTGAGTGCGTGTGTATGTGTGCACATGTATGCTTGTGTGCATTTGTGTGTGTGCATGTGTGTGCACGTGTGTGCGTGCGAGCGTGTTTATGTGCATGTGTGTGTGTGTGTGTGTGCATGCACCCGTGTGTGTTCATTCACTAATTTGTTTCTTCCTTCCCTCCATCGTTTACTCCAACCCATCGTTTTTCTCTTTGCAGCTCACTTTCTAACTCTGGCTGTCATGGAATTCGTTATTCAAACCAAGCTCACTTTGAATTTGCGCCTCTGCCTCCCAAGTGCTGAGACGACAGGTGTATACCACTATACCACAGAATTTTGAGGCTGAATGAAAAGACTTTACAAGACAAGCAGGAAGCGGTACAATCCGGGAGCACCATCTTCTATTACAGATGACACCTGTCCTCCAGATGCACCTCCTGATAGCTCACAGTATGCTCTGGGGAGCTGGGGCCGGAAATGGACCACAGCTACCAAAGGGCTGAGAAGTGAAGTTCCCCTAGGAAAGTATCTCTGACTAGCAGAAGCCTTCCATTAGAGTGTGGGTATGGAACAGCGTCTATAGGAGGAAGAACTTGGTCTGCTGCCGATAATGTTTTGAGTGACAGGTTGAGCACTGAGGATGGGAGGTGTGGCCAAGGGCCCCTACGGGGTTGTCAACACTGAGAACAGAGGAAGGGGTGTAGATGAAGGCCAGAAGGCAAAGTGAAGAGAGGGCTTCCAGCCAGTGAAGCAGCTTGTATGCAGGCCAGCAGATACGTGTATCCAGGCTGAACCTGCGCAGGAGGAAAAGGCTAAGAGGAACCTGGAAGGCAGGGCTTCCGGGCAGGACGAGCTGGAGTCTGAGCTCTGTCCTAAGTGTGATTTGGCAGAGACAGTTATGGCCAAGCTGCTGGGAAGATGTGATGGGTCGAGGAGGAGGGCAGAAGTGATTGGGGAGGCTGTGTTCCGGTCCTGCAGGTGACAATAGTGTCTAGGGCGGAGTGGCACCTGCAGTAATAGTGAGTAACATGAGACACTGAGGAAAAAACTAAAGGCATGAGACCAAGGTGAAGGGCGGGAGGGAAGAGGTTATAGGTGTGAGACTGTGGGCCTGCCAGATGGGTCAGGCATCCCTGACAACCCTCAATAGACATGGACCACAGGGTCCAGGGGAGGGTGAAAGGGCGATCTGAAGTCAAGTAGCTGATGGACTGGGTTTCAGAGAGGTTAATGCCTCACTCAAAGTTACACAGCGCAGAGAATCATTGGGGTGCTGAGCTCCAAACACACACATATCTTCCCAGCACACTTTTCTGGGGAGAAGCTGGTATAAGTTACTAAGTTCCACCTCCCAGCTGGGAGCCCACTTGGGGGCCCCGGGCTTCCTGTCCTACTTACTAGTTACAAAGCTGGCAGACCCCAGGCTAGCATTCCTTGGCTGTAGGCCTGCAGTCCTCTGGGTGAAGCGACTGCAAACAGGGATGCAGGCCACACCAGCGGAGAGCAGTGGTCTTCCCAAGCTTATATATTGCTGCTTGCTCAGAGCCTGCTGGGTGGTGTCTTTTCCTGCTCTGCCTCAGGGAGCTCTTGTCCAGGGCCACCCAATCCCTGATGACCCCAGGTAGATCAAAGGCCTATAGCACCAAAGCTCCTGACTCTTTGAGAAGACCCCCAAGTCTGAGGGAGTGTGAACAGTAGGAATTTGTGGAAAGGCAAGACCTCAGAGTGGTTTCTACAACCAAGACAGTAGATTTATCTCACATCCAGATGGGCTTCAAGACTGGCAGACGGGAGTGATTCTGACTGGGATAGTTTCTGTGTGACTCTGGTTGAGTCACTTAACCTCTCTGTGCCACCTTTCAGCCCCCAAATCAGGGAGATATCAGCACCTGCTTCAATGGGTGCTAGATGTTAAAAAACAAACGGAACCGTTCAAGAGCAAATGGTGCAGTGCCACAGGTGGTGACATCAAAGCTGTTCTAGTCTGGCCTGGCCTGACTCTGTGCAGGGAGAACTACCTGGTTATGTTTATTCTTGGCTCCTCTCCCCTCTGAGACTGGCTGCGATGGGGAGCAAGGCTTCCGGTCCACTGAGGTATCGATCTTCCTGTCCGCCAAGATTGTGGGGTGTATTTTGCGCCTCGGCCTGAGGGCTGCTGTGGATCCTCAGCTGGGAGCCAGCCTTCTGCTGACAGCTCTGCAAATGGGCTGGGGAGTCTCAGAAGCCTTGAACAGGGTTTGCAGGAGGCCAATACCATGGGCTGGGGATTTGGCTTGCCTCCTAGCCCCAAAGTGACACTGGCCTTCTTCCTTAGCATTTGGACACCTTGTTCATTCCTAGGAGGTAGACTCAGAGTGTGATTCAGCATTCTTATCATGAGAGGGGACACTGAGGCTTGGAGCAGGTAGGTTGCTGCTGGCCAAGGCTTCAGAAGTGCAGGTCCCAGGTTTGGCATGCTTGGGGTCTGACTCTGGACTTGGGCCATAATGAAATTGCTGTAGTGAGCTGCCTACTACTATGGTGGCCCACACCTTTAATCTTAGCACTTGGGAGGCAGAGGCAGGAGGATCTCTGTGAATTTGAAACCTCACCAACTAAGTTCCTGGTCATGTGGGGCTACACAGTGAGACCCTGTTTCAAAATAAACAGACTTAAAGAGTCCTTGCCCAGGAGTGACAAGGTTGGAGGGCTGCCCCTGTGCTCAGGGACCTGAGGCAGAGGCTGGAGAAGCTGCAGTAGGTATGTGGGTGGGCAGGGAGGGGTAGGGATGGGACAGTACTCCGGGCAAAGGGAACAGCCCTAGTGAAGGCCTAGAGGAAGCAAGGGCCCATGTGAGCCACAGGGGATACTAGGACAGAAAGTTTATCAGCCCTGGGTTAGGGATTCCTTGACTAATCTATCAAATATCAGAGATGAGATGGGAGAGGGATGGTGGACCCCGAAGGGCAGATGAGCAATTCCCATTTTTTACAAATGGTCCAGAGAGGTTAAGTAAGTGTCCTCGGTCCTCACAGCATGTGAGGGCTAAAGCTGGATTCCCAATCCCGTTCCCTGCTGCTGACACCCACACACCTTCTGCTCCTCAGAGTGGCGGATGGTGTTTCCCAGACTGGGACCATGGAGAGAAAGCTGGACGCTCCCATCTCCATCCATCCACCCACAGTGCCTCTCCAAGCTCCTGGCCCTACTTCATTCACGGTTTCTCTGGAAACCTTGAGCAACAGCCCGGCAAGCAGAACGGATTCTGGTGTCTTACTTAGACAGTCTTTGGAGCTACGCATGGTTTCCAGGACTAAGAAACTGCTTCCAAAATGCCCAACTGCCTTCAGAATCAATCTCTGAACAGCCCCCAAGGCGTGGGCTGAACTTGAGCATTGAAGAGGGGAATAGGAGCCAAAGGGTGCTCGGGCCAGCCTCCCTTGAGGCTTCCAACATATGCTGGTGCATCCAGCTGGGACCAAGCAGCCAGCCACACCTCAGGTTTACCTGAGGTGAGCCATATGAAGGCCTCTATGGGCTGAGACTCTGAGTCAGGGTCTCCGAGGACACCATGTGGTCTTGTACCTTTACAGTAACCTTGGTAAAATCACTTCTGTTCTCTGGGCCAAAGTCTCTCTGTTTATATAGTAGAGTTTCCGTGAGAGAATTTAGGGTGCTTGAAGCCAGGAGTTAGGACTCAAACTCTACTTTAGTCTGCCTAGGCTCCGAAGGTGGTGGTCAGGGAAAGGTACAGTTTGACCCCAGAGAGGTCGCACAAGGGGCCACAGTAGGCCCTTGCCACAGCACTTCACACCTGAGGACACAGGCTGACCTGTGACATAGACTGACCTTTCCACTCTTCATGAGACTGGGTTTAGCCTTCTTCCAAGAGTGCCTCTGGGATATCCCACACAGCTGGCAGCCTTCACATGTAGACACAGAGGGCAGCGTCTGCAGCCACCCAGAGCTGTCTCCATAGTGACAGCCCCGGAGCCAAGCCTGATGTTTGAAATTTACTCATAAAGGGACAACAAATGTGTACCACATGACCCATGTGTGCCTGTGAAGGGAAACATCGCTGGCTGCTCTGTGCCTGGTCAGTGTTAGCTTGCCTTGATGGCCTGGCAAGAACCCAACTGGACTTGGAGCCCCTGCTTCCTGCCAGTACTTCTAGGCCCTTCCTCAGCCCTCCCACCTGCCTCTCCTGAGTCGCTTTGGAGAAGTGTGCTATACACCAGCTGGATTGGGCATCTTAGCTGTGTGACCTTGAGTATATGCACCTGCCTCTCTTAACCTCACCCCTTCCCTCTGTGAAGTGGGCATAAGGAGACTACCAGGATGCATTGCAAGGAGGATGCTGGTAGGTACTGGGTGTGAGTCGGGTCTCTCCATTCACCCCCGACTTCCCAGCATGCTTTGCATGGGAACACTAGACCAAAATTGTCTCTCAAGCTTCCATGGACCTCAGGCATTAGCCGATAATAGGGTGCTCCCAGACAGCCTATACACTGTCTCTCCTGTCATTCCGAGAAACAGACACCAGGGCCACTTTCCTCATTGAGCCAGGCTGAGGTGACACTTATCTGCACCGTAGTGAACAACAGAACTGTTTCAAGAATCTGCATTGTGTGGCTCCAGGACTCCTTTGGAGCTCCAAAAATTGGCTTCCCAAGTCCCCTATGTAAAGTGGTGAGTGTTTGCACACAACCAGCCCATCTTCCCGCGTCCTCTAACCCTTGTTAGAGGGCTTGTACCTAATGGAGCAAGCGTGATGGGTAAATAGCTATTCCCTAAAGGCGGGCCGTCTATAGCTAGCTGTGCCCACCGATGTGGAGCGCTTGTCAGCAGTGCTGACTATACACCGGGTGAAATGAGTGCAGAGGCATCAGGCTTCTGAAGTTCTGATCCAGGGATGGACTTGAGGGCAGATGTCAAGGTGCAGACCAGGGGACGGCAGAGAATGGAGACATTACTTTGCATGTAAGGGTAGCTATCTATCGTAAACTGGGGACACCAAAGTTGAATGTGTATATCATCTAACCCACCGAGCACGCTGGCTCAGCCACAGGTCCTGCTATTGATGACCCTTGTGGTCCAGAGGCTGCCATGGGGCTATCACCACTGCCTTGGTGCCACACTGCACACCCCCAGACTCGAACCATGGCTCCCAGTTTAGCACCCATTGCTTTTATACACTTCTGAAGCTGAACCAGCATACACACCAGGACTCTGCCCACACTGCTAACTGGGAGCAAATCCTGCTGGGTCCCGGGCAAAAGCTCCAGCCTCGCTCCCCAAAGCCTCCAGTGTCAGTGGAGACACCCGAGGCACATAAAGGAGCCACCCAGGATGGTGGCTGCATGGCTGTTGGGTGGGATAGCACAGCCTGGGAACTCATGGGGAAGCTGTGGGCGTACCTATGCCATCCAGGGTACCATCACCATGTTACCTCTAGCTGCCCTTCCCGTACCTTCTGATTCTCTGCCTCCACTCACAGCCTGCGGAGACATTACTTCCTGTGTGGCACAGGTCCCTGGTGCTTCTCCAGCCTGGAAGGCGACTTCCGTTCCCACTGTGTTCTCTCATTCCTGTTCTCTCTCTCCTTTCCATTCATCTCCTCACCCCGAGTGCCAGTCACCTTCCGTTATCTTCTAATGGCCCCAAACACCCCCACTCCAGTGGGCAGCACCCATGAAGAAACCAAACCAAACCAGGGTTTGAGTTCCAGTTCCACCAGTTAGGAGCCTTGAGGTCTCTGCTGAGTTATGGAACTGCTCTGAGCCTGGGTTTCCTTTCCTGGGAAACAGAAGCAGAGCCTATGTCTAAGGTTTCTAAGGATCAGACAAGAAGGTGGGTCTGTAAATAGACTGGAACTTGCCTGGGATTGGAAAATGGTCTGATGGGGGCTGGAGAGCTGTAGTCAAAAGCTCATACTTCCAAAATACCAGACTTCGGTTCCCAGCACCCACGGCAGACTCGTGTGTAACACTAGCTCCAGGGGGGTTCAACTCCTCTGGCCTCTTTAAGAACCTGCATTTATGTGTACATATCCACACACAGACACACAGACATACTCACGTACACATCATTTAAAATATAGATAGACAGACAGACACATGTATACATGATACATAGATGACAGATAGATAGACAGACAGACACATACA
>JADRCH010000165.1:1515476-1534807 GCA_019843965.1 Rhynchomys soricoides
AGACACATACATACATGATACATAGATGACAGATAGATAGACAGACACATGCATACATGATACATAGATGACAGATAGAAGATAGATAGATAGATAGAAAGAAAGAAAGAAGTATAGTGGGGGGTTAGGAAGATTGCTCAGTTTGTAAGGTGATTGCCACTCAACCGTGAGGACCTCAGTGTGGGTCCCCAGCACCCACATAAGAATCTGGATATAATGACTCAGCATTTAAGAGTATTCCCCGCTCTTGCAGGGCACCAGGGCTCAATTCCCAGCACTCACATGGCAGCTTATAACTGTCTATAACTCCAGCTTCAGGGGATTCAGTGCCCCTTTCTGACCTCCATGGGTACTAGACACACATGTGGTGCACATGCATACACACAGGCAAAGCACTCACTTGCATACAATGAAATAATATTTTTAAAAATCTGGTTATAGTAGTACACAGCTGTAATCTCAGAGCTTGTGGTTATAGCCAAATTGGTGAGATCTGGTTCAGTGAGAGACCCTGCCTCAGGGAATACAGCAGAGAGTGATAGAGCAAGACACCGGGTGCTGACCTCTGACCTCCACACACATGCACACGCCCACACATTTGTGGCACCCTCCACATTCTGAAGTATAATGAAAAATTTCTTGCTTAGCATACATGGCTTTTAGTCTCCAGCACGCCATAAAAATGGGTATAGTACCACACATACACAACCCTAACTGTATCTGGTGGAGGCCGGGGAATCAGAAGTTAAGGATTAGCCGGGCAGTGGTGGCGCATGCCTTTAATCCCAGCACTTGGGAGGCAGAGGCAGGCGGATTTCTGAGTTCGAGGCCAGCCTGGCCTACAGAGTGAGTTCCAGGACAGCCAGGGCTATACAGAGAAACCCTGTCTCGAAAAACCAAAAAGAAAAAAGGAAAAAGGAAAAGAAGAAGGAGGAGGCGGAGGCGGAGGCGGAGGCGGAGGCGGAGGCGGAGGCGGAGGAGGAGGAGGAGGAGGAAGAGGAGAAGAAGAAGAAGAAGAGGAAGAAGAAGGAGAAGAAGAAGTTGTTAAGGATCGTGCTTGGCTGCAGAGTGAGTTCTAGGCCAGCCAAGGGATACACAGTGAAACTGTCTCAAACAAATAAACTAACACACAAACCTCAAAACCCAAACCAAAACACAAAAGTATAATGGATATTAAGCTGCAACATAAATATGTAATAAAATCTGCCCAATTGTTGCATTACAAACCATCAATGACAGAGGTTCCGGATGTCAAGAGGAAACTGGGTACACACATACAGAGCTCTCTGCCCAGCAAGCATGGCCTTTAGCCATTCGTTCCTCCCTCTGTCTATCCTTCCCTCCCTCCTTCCTTCTCTCTGTCCCTCATGTTACCCATGTGGTCACTCTACCCACACCTTTGTGACACCTGCCATGCCTGAGGTAGACACCAGCAGAACTGACCTCTACCCATTAAGGTAGAGTGACTCCAGACAGGCTTGCTGGGTCCTCAATCCTCACCACTGTCCCCCCAGACTATTTACAGTAAGGACCTGGAGACCAGGGTCTGGCTCCACGTGGGTGGCCCTCTGGCCTTGAAGGGCCGGAATCTCAGTATGTTGGATGAGCATCCCACTGTCCATAGCTCCCAACCTCTCTAATTCCAAAGTCCTCCCTGGCCTGGCTGCATGGCTCTGACACTTCTCTGAGTGCCACCTGCCTTGTGACTCTCAGAGGCTGTGACGTCCCCCCCTCATTTGTTCATTTGTCAAACAAAGTGTGTCCTGTGACTTCGCAGGCATGTGACTGACCATGCCTGGTGCAGAATCCACAGGTGCCACCTAGTATTTCTGATCCCCAGGCAGGATCAGTCCTACCATCCTAGTAAGTAAGGAGGCATTTTTTTTTTTTTTCTGGGCAGGGAAGACCTGCAGAATGACGAGCTGACAAATGGGATCCAAGTCCCCTTGGTGTCCTGCTCCTCCGTACATGGAGAGGCAGGTATGGTTTGTCTTCCCGAGCATTCAGGGGTCCTAAGAGGGTGCCAATCACCTCTCAGGTTGCATAACGAAGCAGGATTGAGCCTTGCAGGCGCCTTCCCAATCTTGCCACCATAAAAGACATATTTGCTTGGGGACAGTATACTGAATACAAAGGAAGGGAAAAGCTAGCTTCCTCTGAGATGTTCCCTGGGTCCTCTTAGATATCCTTCGTCCAGTGGGGCTGTCAGAGCGGGTGCTGACTTGCTCCGTGGACCTCAGGGGCAAGGGAGAACCGAGCAGAGAGGCACATGAAAACCTGCATCCAGTGTCGGGCTCACACATATGGGAGCTGAACTTGGCCTTGGGGCCCAAGGCACAGGTTGGAGAAGTCCTTTGCAAAATGTTCCTTCACAGTTAGAACTAAGAAACATGAATTTATCCAATTCCATCATCTTACAAGTGAGGAAATGCCCTTGGAGAGGGCAAAGAACACATAGTACATGGGTGGTCAAGCCCAGACCCGACTGACTGACTCTTCTGACCTGTTGTGTAGGCCCTTGTCACCTCAATCTAAGGACAGAGAAAAGGGCTTTTAATAAGAGGCCACTTGGAAGCTATCATGGGACCAGGTGGGTCTGGGGAGCTATAGGGCTTCCGGTCCCAATGTATACCTTCCTAGGTATGTGCCTGGATGGTTGAAAGTCTGTCCTTAGGGCTGTCATCTCTCCACTTTGTGAGGAAGATGCATCAAGTGACATTTCAGAGGAGACTAGCTGACCAGAAATAGAAGAAGCCTACATCAGGTCGGGAGTTGGGGAGGAAGAAGCTGTAGGATGAATCTCCTGTGTTGACAGCTCTGTGTCTCCAGGTGTGGCCCTTGTCACACGAAGTCTCTGCATCCTGCCCCCCTGCTATAAGGAAATTCCCCAGAGGGATCCCTCATACATTTCTCAGGGACATGGTACAGGGGACCATGAGTGACCTCTGGCTATGTTCTTTCTTGGACTCCTGGGGAACTGAGGCCTACAGGGAAAGGGCTAGCCTTGAGCACACAGTGAGTTAGTCGTGGCAAGACTTTGAGACCAGAATGACAGATAGGTGGGTCTGGAGCTTGGAGGCAGCAGGAGGAACCAGCGCAGGGGCCCAACAGTCAGTTCACCCCTCATTTCCCAGGAGACCCAAGAAACTGAGGACAGGCCCAGAGGACAGGCCTGGCACCCTTACTGTGTCTGTTGATGTCCTTTCCTGATACAGGGTCATACTGGCTGCCATGGGCTCCCATTCCCATCTCCTAGGCCTCTTCTCCTAGGTCAGTGTCTTGGTTCCCAGCATAAGAGTTGCCTGGTTCAATCTTAGCCCCCTACTCCAGCAAACTTATTAAGCAACCAGGCCGAAGGGCCAGCAGGCTGCGTGCCTCACACACATACCATCATGTTCACTCTGAATTCTTTCCCTGGAAAACCCTCTGACTCATCTTCATCTGGAAGACTCCTATTCAATAGTCAAAGCCCAGCAAAGGTTTGTCTCCTATGTGAGCACACATACTATCAGAACCAAGTCAAGGTGGCAAGCCTGACCTGGGCTCACACTGGGGCAGGATTGACTTTTAACACAATTGCTCTGGACAGGGAAGGGGTCTCACTCTCATTCATCTCTGAGTCTGGACACATCAGCCTCACAGCATACTCTGGGCCCCCTCAGCCTAAAACTGTGCCCAACACAGTGCCCTAACTGTTCCAAGACCAGGAAGGGGCTAATTCTAGGACAAGATGTAGATGCTTGGAATCTGATGGACCTGGGTTCAAATCTTGCCTTCTCTGTGTGTCGGGGCTCTGTTGTTAATAGTCAGTTTCCTCACTTGTAAATGGGAATAATTACACATATTTTGCAGAGAGAAGGCTGAACCCTCTGCCTGGGACATAATAAAGGAATAAATGCCTACAGTATAATATGTTATGTAAATTAACACAGCATATTCTAACAAGAGCAAACGAACACTACAGTTTCGTGGAGACTGACTCCTTAGAAAAAATCATCTCAGGAGAAGCTCATCTGATCTTAGACACCTCTGCACTACAGCCTAAGCTCCACTTAATTGTCTCTCTCGGAGATGCAGAGCAAACACTCCAGGCCAGCTGGTGCCTGGAAAATGCTGAGGGTCCATCCTCATGGCCCGAATGCAGATAACGAAGCTTCTGTAACTCATCCTGGGACATGGAGGGAAGCTGGTCAGGCTGGAGCTGGGTGTGTGTGTGTGTGTGTGTGTGTGTGTCACAGGAAGTGGGGCTGGAGGTGCCAGGGGACTTGAAAGGCCCTGCAGAAGCACCATGGGAAACAACAGAGGCTGCAGGAAATGGTCTCAAAGCTGATGAAAGGCAGATGGATCCCAGTCCTGGGTCCTAAGCTCTAAGCTTCCTATTTCCCCTCAGAAGCTCATGTGGGGCTGAACACTAGCCTCAGCGTCTCCAGCTCTGGGGATCACTAGGTTCCAAAGCAGTAGAGGATAGGATGATAACTTGGCAGTCAACAGCCTGCCTGTAGAGCTAAGGCCTTATAAGACCCTGATGTGAGAGCCTGGGGAATTCCCACTTAGTGCCTAATGCTTCCTTCTCCCTATGTAGGAGGGGTTGGGGTGTGGCTCGGTTGCTATAGCACTTCTCCAGCAAGTAGGAAGCCCTGGGTCCACACCCAAGCACCACACAAAACCAGGAGTGGGGTTTCATACCGGGAACCAGAATTGGGGATACAACGGCAGGAGAATCAGAAGTTTGCGGTCCTTGAACTTGAGGCCAGCCTGGGCTACAATGAGACCCTGTCTCAAAAGAAAAAAAAAAAAATCCATGTCTTCCATTTCATCCTCCCTAAAGCAGCATATGGGTCACTTGTGTTTCTTCACTGCCCAACTAGGACACAGGGTCCTGGAGGATGACACAGGGGTGTCCCAATGTCAGTAAGCAGAGTGCAGAGAGAAAAAGGTGATGTCCCTTGAAGGTATCTCGCTGGACCTGACATTGCAGGCTGTTCTTCAAAAGGGGGGTGTGTGTCAATGTTCCTCAGCACCCTCCCCCCCACAATAGAGGGAAGCATTCCCACCCCCGCTTTCTCAGAGGAGCCTCTGAGGACCGCGATGGTAATAAAGGCACCCCTGTGTGTCTCTGGGGAAGCCGAGCTGGGGGCGGCGAGGGGGGCCCCACAAAGGACCCGCAGCTGTGTGTTTGCAAACAGGGGAGCTGAGCTGTGCAGAGGGGCTGAAAGCAGTAATTGTCTTTAATTAAAGGAGTTTGGAGGCAGTGAGGGTTTTGACAAAAGAGATTTCCAGCCTGTGAGCAGCTTCAGCCAGCACTGGGTCCGGGCGCCCTCCGCTTTGTCCCTGTGGGGCCTGGCCCCGTGGAGGGCTCAGCCAACACCTGCCTGCTGGAAGGGGGTGTGTGTGAAGCACAGACACAGAGGGACTGTGCCAGGGAGTGAGCTCGGCCTCTGTCCCTCCCTTACACACGCACCCACGCAGTAAGCACGGTGCAGCGCTTTCGATGTGTGCACTGTTAGTGCCCCTAGATCTTTCGGGACACAGTGGTGACAGTATTCATGCTTTAGAGGTTCAGCGGGCATGGAATCTGGAAGGTAGGACTCACCCTGGAAACAGCCTGGCATTTTTATTGCTCCTCCTATCACGGCAAAGTATCCTGTTTGTATCTTTGCAGCCCTAGATGTGAGCAAACCCTGCTGGCTTGGGTTCAAAGCCTGGCTCGGCGGTTTATTGGCTGTGCAATCTTTAGCCAGTGACTTCATCTCTCTGTGCTCCCTCCATTTGTCCACCCACGAGAGGAGGGTGTGTGAGGATCTGACGGATCCTATAACGTCCACTCTGAATCCAAGGCCATTGCTTCTTTTATTCAACCCTGTACCCGTTTGGAGTCTCCAGTGGCACTCGGTGGGGAGGGCTGAAATGAAAACTTCAGGAGGCCAGCTGGGGTATGGCAGGGCTCTGCCAGTCACTATGTGCTTCCCCTGCCTCAGTTTCCACACACACACAGGGAGGTAAGGAAAGACTGCTCTGTTTCAGGGAGCTTGGCAGGCAATTCCTGTGGAAGCAGGCTTCTCAGAAGAGCAGCCCTGCCCAGCCGGCTCTTGCTCCCTATGCATACAAATTGGCTGGCTTCCCACCCCAGGCAGCCGCTCCTTCTTTTGTCTTCTCCGTCTTCTCACACCAAGCTCAGCCTCAGAAGCACCTGCAGCCCCCACAGCAGGCAGACACAGGCTACTGAGCCTCTCTCCACATGTGCACACTGCATGTGTGTGAGTGCACTCACAGACACATACACCTGTCTGGTTCTCACACGCTAGTCCCTACCAAACAGAATCCCAGCATGCTCACAACACACTCCAAGCTCCATGACCCCTGGGTCTGAGGTGGGCAGGAGAGAGGGGCTGCTCCCTGTGTCTGATCCCCTCCAGCTGGCTGGTCTGGGTGGTCGGGGGAGGTGGAGGGAGTGGCAGAGGGTGAGCATCTGGAGCCAGCCTCTTGGGCAGCAGGAGGGGAGAGGAAGCCCTGATAGGAGGGCCCAAGTGAGCTGACAGAAAAGGGGAGGGCAGGAATGCCCACCTTGAGAAGTTCTGTGGGAGGTTGAGAGACACTATCCCACACCGACTCTGGATCTGTGATCCTTGATTCATCTATTCAAGAAGGGGTTGGTCACAAATAAGGACAGGTGCCTGAGCACCCAATGTTGTTTAGAACCAACAGGCCAGACCTCATGTGGTCAGCATGGGGCTAGGATGACAGGCAGACAATATTGGTTTTCTCTGTCTCTCTCTCTGTCATGCACAGGGTTCTTGCTCTGAGGGAGTGGCAAGGAGAAGGGCAGACTCCAAGCTGGGCCAGGTCTCAGAGGAATCCCACTAGCTACAATCACCCATTGCTCAACGACCATGTGACTCCATCACCTCCAGCATCCACGAGGATCGCAGGCTTTGAGAGTCTCCTTGAACTTCCTTAGTAGCTACCTAGATATTAGCACACTTGTAGGAACACTGGGAATGGACCCTTCTCTCGAGCTCTGAAACTTGTAAAAGTAGGAAACAAAAGAGTAGGACTTAGTGACAAGACAAAAGACTGGGACCTGAGTGACCAGTCTAGCTGGCCAACAGAGATGTGACTCTGAACCCTGCAGCAGTAACAGATAACTAACCAGAGACTCTCCAATAAAGCACAAGGACTTCCCATTGTCCCCTCCCTTAACCGTCCATTGCAATGGATGTCAATCACCTGCACAGGAAACCGGTGCTCAGGAACAGCTGCCTGTTCTAGAGACCCGAGTTAATGAATTTCTGGCGCGCCTCTGTGTGTGAAAGTGGTGGGCTTGTCTTTCTCTATCACTTTCCATTTTATTTTTGAGATGAGGTTTCTCATTGAACTTGGAGCTTGCCGGCCAGGTGAGCCCCAGGGAACTTCTGTCTTGGCCTCTCAAGCACTGGGATTACTGACATGGACTACCACATACGGTTTTTTTAATGTGCAAGCTGTGGATACAAACTTAGGTCCTCCTGTGTGATGGCTAGTGTCAATTGTCAACTTGACACAATGTAATATCAACTGGAAAGAGGGTCTCCAGCAGGGGCTGTGTGGTTGTGTGGGCCTTTTGGTGGAGGATAGTCTTGATTACATTAACTGAGGGGAAATATCATGCGGACAGCATCCTTTCTAGGTCCTAAGGCCCTGGGCTGTAAACAGGGGAGACACAGACTGGGCACAGGCCTGTGTGCCTTCAGCCCTTCTCTGCTTGACTGTGACTGGGTACTTCAAGATCTTGCTACATTCATTTGTTATAATGGGCGGTAACCTGGAATTACAGGCTAAAATAGACTTCTCTGAGTGTAAGTTATTTTTGTCAGATCATGGTGACTGGAAACAAAACTAGGACCTCATAGTGCCTGGCAAGCACATTACTGACTGAGCCATCTCCCCAGCTTGAGACTTAAGGGACAGCCTAAAACCTGTCCATAACACGTGTTGGCATGGCGGTCCCTTTCACTACTGTCCACCCTCACCTCCAAGATATGTATTCTATTGTTCTGAAGTAAAACAGGAAATTGAGGTGAGTCCTGAGCAAGGTTCCTTCAAAGGGCTAGTCTCTCATTTGCCTGGTTCTTGGCCTTTTGGTTTGTCCTTTGACCTCAGGACCCACAGGGCTGTGAGCAGGGCTTCCCTAGCATGGTCCTGGGTGGGGTGGGTAGGTCCTCCCTTCATCCGCGCATGGGATTGTGGGAATGGAAGCCGCAGCAGCTTCTTCCTTCCTCCTCAGGGCCTCTGCTGAACACTACACACGTCCTGGGAGACACAGGTGCTTGGCCTGCCTCACATGGGGCCCTCCAGGTCCTCTCTCACCACTGTGGCACATGAGATAACAGAGACAGAAGAGGTCTGTGCCTAGTCAGGGAACAGAGGGGACTGGGAATAAACTGAAACAGAATTGTCAGCAAACAGCATACAGGCATCAAGGAGAGCACAAGCCTGGCCCAATTGTACTGTAGATCTATCTGATCTGAAGATAAGGAGACCTCAAGTGCCTGCGTGCACGTGCGTTCATGTTCAAGCACACTGTGCCCCTCCGCAAGGGAAGCTTGGGATGCTTCCTAACCTCAGCTTGGCTCCAGAGCAAGGATGCTTTATGCTGCAGCCACAGCTCTCCCACGACCCTTCCCTGCCTGAGTAGGCAAGCAGCTCCTTAGGCTCTCGGGGATGATGGGGAAGGGGCTGGAGAGTCTGAGAGATGAATACAGACAGAGAAGAGATAGTGGGTTGGGGGAGAAAGGAAGAGAGAGGAAGGCTGTCCAGAAGCCCTTTCGGGGAGACCCCAAAAGAGAAGAGGGGAAAACCGAGGGGAGCAGGGGGCCACAAGAGGAGGGAGGATGGGTCAGTTCAGAAAGATTGGAAAGGGTGTGCACATAAAGGGTGTGCACATAAAGGTTCCTTGTACAGGACTAGGAAGGTTGGAGAAGCCTGGCCGGGAAAGATGCCTAATTCCATTCAGGGTGGTGTGGGGAATTCAAAAAGAATGGGAGGGGACAGGAGGAGAAGCAAGTCTTAGGAGCCAGCTGGGAAGAGGTGACCCTGGGTACCATGAGTGTTTCAAAGTATGATGGGGTGAGTCCCAGCCTAGCAGGTGTGGACAGGAGGGCAAGATGTCACTTCTCTCTCAGGTCCACAAACTCTGCCTGTTTATATCCTTAAGAACCAAGTTGCAGGTTTGTTTCCTAGTCAATATATCTTGTGCTCACAGGATAGGAGTTGTACAAATAATTTGAGGGGGAACAAGGGAGAACTGGTGGATTTCATTCACCATCCATCTACCCATCTGTCCATTCTCTACCCACAGATCCCCTCCTGTTGGTAGGGCTGTAGTAACAATCTCCCACAGACCTGGCACACAGGCAGGTCCTGTCCTGAGCACGGACGTGGCTACTGTTTGTTCACCTGTAAGATGGGGTGTAAGCCCGACACCCCGGGCTTGTTGAAGACCAGGCAGCATGCTAGAACACAGCCGTCTCTGCAACCACATTGTGGCTTCCTACCCACTGTCCCACCCCTTGGTGACTCTTATTTCTCTAGTAAGACCGTGAGTGTTCAAAGGCTGCCAACTCAGCCATACCCTGTGGGTGGCCACAGCTGTGCAGCCTGCTGGGGCGACGGGCTGGGTGAGCCCTGCCCAACCTTGGCAGCTGTGGAATGAACATAGGGGAGCACGACCCACCCCTCGATGCCCCACACCTGCCCTGTCTTCCAAGCCTTGAATACCCAGGCTATTTCTGCTTGTCCACTGGGTCTCAGCTCAGACACCCTTTCCTCCAAGAAGGTCTCTGGGCTGACCATGTTGGATATGGTCCCATCTCTACCTCATAGACAGTCCTGTGGGTCCTCCTTGTCTTCAATCTCCCTCAAAAAACCCTGTCTTCCCTTCATTGGGTCTCCTTGTCTCTCCACCATGAATCCCTGGAGGTAGAGAACAGGGATTGGTACATCCCCAATGGCCTGGCACACTGTAGGGTGTTTGCTGGGCCCTGGGCTGAGCATCTGGCCAGATCCTCTCTGGTGCTGCTTGCCTTGAGGATCCAGGGAATTGGGGCTGAGTCTAGGGGTCCAGGTGTAGGGAATAGGGAGAGGAATGAGAAGGGCCAGTTCTGCCAGGAGCTGCTGTTGTATCCTTGAAGCTGATCTTTCTCATCTGAAAGCCTAGGTTTTCTCAGCTGTGGGCCTGGGCGAAGGCAACTTTCTACCCAGGTGTCTGGGGAAGGGCCTGCAGGGAGTTTGGTTTGGGCTTCAGGTTGTACTGAGGGGGAAGGAGAAGTGTTAAGAAGTCTATCAGCCCTCCCATTACTCACTCTTCCAAGCTATATGTAAAGTGTTTTGCAAATGAATTCAAGACATGACCAGTCAATGTTCCCAAACTGTCTTGAGCAGGAATTTTGGTTTCCCTTTTGTCCCGGCCACACAGTGTACAGCCCTGCTCCACTTCCCAAGCTTCAAATCAGGAACCACATAAACCTAACTAACACCATCAGGCTCCCCAAAGTGCCCCCTGTAGGTGGAGGTGGTCCATTCCCCTCCAAGGCTAGCGGGTCTCCAGCCCCTCCCTTTCCCTTCCCCAAGCGGGACTCAGCCCCCCACCCCCAAACAGCCCCCCTCTTCTATTCTCCATCGGGACGTGACATTCACCAGCGTCACTCCTGGTCTCATCTGCGGAGCGCCCCACCCCCGGCAGCTAATCCCCACAAAGCCCTGCGCTGGGCCCAGCATGACAAGCAGGCCCCAGCCGCCCGCGGCTCGGCCGAGCGTGCTCACAGGGGCTGAGGCGGGATTCGGCGCGGCTGTCACTCTCGCCTTCCGCGCCTCTAATTGGATTCGCAACACGCAGAGGTCAGCAGAAACGCTATGGAGAGGAGAATCAAAGGGAAGGGGCGTCCGGATATAAAGAGAAGCATTCTTCCCGGGCCACAAAGACGGCAGCCCGCGGGGGCGGAGGGGACCCCCGAGAGGAGCTGCCCATCTGGAGGGGGAAGGGGAAGGAACGCTCAAGGACCGGCTTCTCCTGCACCTCCGATGACTTGTTTGGGTCTTGGGCTTGGTCACCATCCTATCCGCAGGGTGGGGTCTGGGTGGCATTCGGGCCCTGCTGTAGGGGATGTGGATTTTTGGAAGGTGGGTTTGGGAAAGCTCAGGATTCAGCCACATTGGCTCCTGGCTTTCCACTGGCTCCCTGGGAGATGCAGCGGGTCCTCCTAGGGCTGTAGGTCTTAGTTTCCTCCTCCGTGGAATAGGAAGGGCACTACCAGCTGCTCCTGCCTGGTGGTGTGGAGCAAAGGGCCCTCGGCAGGGGCAGTTCAGGCATCCCCCCCTTCTCAACGCGCCCATGCCTGTAGAGAATTTCTCAATACAGAAAGCAAAAGGATTTTATTCATTCCACTATGGCGAACCATGCCCAGCCTGGGCAGAGATGACTCTCCCCCCTGTGCCCTTTTTAGCTCACAGGGACCCAAGGGTCAGTAAGTAACTAGAAAGGGTTTGAGTCTGAACTGGAACCTGTGTGCTATCCTGTATGGTTTCTGTGTATATGCTCTGGTGCACACACGCACACACATTCACACTCACACACACAGCCAGGAGGGGCTGTAGGTGGCCTGGGACCAGCCTTGCTGCAAAGCAGGCCTTGTTTGCTTTAAGAATGTTGGCTGCACTGACTCTGGCTCATGAAAGAGACAAGAAGAGGAACTCAAAGGGAATTTCTAAGCGACAGAAAAATCGATGGCCCTGACATCCTGGCCCCTGCAAGTCTCTCTCTCTCTCTCTCTCTCTCTCTCTCTCTCTCTCTCTCTCTCACACACACACACATGCGAATATTACCTCATTCAGTGAGCGCACATGTACTCACAGATATCCATTTTCAAGTGCATATATATTATTTCTGGCTTGATATAATATACATATGGACCCAGGAATAAATAAAGGTCTTGTCAAAGGGTGTGCATCTGTGTGGACACCTCCCTGTGCCTGTGTGGCAGCACACACACAAAGACCCTGACAGTGTCCCATAAAGGATGGACACACATGCCTATAGGTACAGAACACATGTTCCTACCATAAATGTCTGGCAAACTCAGAAATCATGAGTGTGCTCCTTCCTGCACATACATGTGCAGGGGAAAGCCAGAAAGACACAAGTATACAAGGGTTGTCATGGTTCACAGTAAGCTCTAGAGTCACTCACATAGTCAAGGACATGTGAGCAGCCTATGCCTGACATGCACAGGCATACTCATGGAGCCAAGAATGTTCTATATTTGCAGATCCTGGGTTAGTGGACAGTCTGTACATATGGGTACACAAACATGCTCCCAGAAGGCCCAGCACATACGTATGCATAAGGGGGCTCTTCAGTACTGACCTGGGTCTCTGGGGGAACTCCCCTAGACAGATACGTTTGACAGCAGTGAGTGGGGGAGGGTGGCTGAGGGCTCAGGTTGCCAGGGAGACGGCTGTGGGGCTTCAGGGGTTCCCAGAGCTCTCATGCTTGTCCAGGCAGTGCAAAAAATGCCAGCGAGTACTCCTGGGTCTTCAGAGTTTGTCCATCACACGGAACTGGTGTAAGAGAGACCAGGAGTCTGGTTTCCTCCCAAGGAACCTGTATAATCCTTATGGATACCAGTCAGGGTTTGCAAAGCCTTCGGGATAGAATCTCTTTCCAAAGGCTAATAGGTGGCCCTGGTACCAAAATCTACTGAGGCTACAGGGATTATAAATGCTTGGTATGGTCCCTCGGTCCCACCCAGGCCACATATCGTGTTCCTATCTAACGACCAGAGTTTAAGAAACGGCCATCTACTAGATGTGCAGCCTGGAGCGAGTTCTTTGCTTTCTCTGCAGAATGGGATAGTAAGGACGGAAGTGTACGTTACTGAGCTGTCTCACGATGTCATGCGCCTGCCTTCACCTCTATGGATGGTAAATGCTTGTCTACCCTGCCAGGCCTTCCCACTATCTGACTCCCTGGTGTCTGAGAGTGGAGGGTGTTCTGGAAATGTTCTCCTTGGATGCTCATTGCTTCTTTGTTGACTCCTCGAGGACAGTGGGCACCAGACAGAAGCAGGAGTGATTACTATCCAAGAGCCATTCTACATGTGTTCCGGACACAGTGTTCCGGAGATGAGCTGAAGGGAAAAGTGCTTCACTGGGGTCCCAGATCAAGGGGTGCAGGCCCTAATATGCACCTAGGAATCCAATTAGCTGTTCCTGCATCACCCGCTAAGAACATCCTGACCGGAGAACACAAGGCCATGACACAGGTTCACATTTGGCGCCTGCTGCATACCAGGCTTGCTTGCAACTGAGGGGACACCATCAGCACACATCTCCCAGATATGTGCACATGATCCTGCTCTCTAGCAACTTGGCCAGGGTCCACTTGCAGATCCCTCTCTGGAGCAAGACCACCATCCTTTTCCTGTCTTCTGAGCTCACTGGACACTTTTCAAATTGCTATTTACTTATGAGGCAGGGGTGGAGGCATGTGCAGGTGTGGAAGTCAGAAGACAACTCTCGGTGGCCAGGTCTCTCTTTCTTCCTTGTTGAGGCAGGGTCTGGATGCTCAGCCACATCCAGTATTCTGTATGGGTTCCAGGTATTAAGTCACACACGCTTGCCAGCTAGCATGTATGTGTGCACATGTGTGTGCTTACACATGCACCCCCACATCCATGCCCCAGAACTAACTATATAACAAAGGGGGGGAGAGAACAATTGGGGAGTACACCTGATACTGACCTCTGACTACCACATGTACATGCATGTGTACTAACACATGAACAAGAACACACACCCCGAAAAGAAAACACACAGAACGTATGGCTATCTGAGCAAAGACTACACTACATAGAAGAAACAGCCTCACAGGACAGGGTGTCTGAGGAAGATGTTGAAGCACGGGGGCAAAGCACTCAGGGTTTCCTGAGCAGCTTTAGGACACTGGCCTCACCTCCTTTCTAGATGAGGATCTGGGAGTACTCTGTGCAAACGGTGTTCTGGGGAGCCCTCTGGCTGAAATGGAGGATGAATTGAACAGGTAGGGGCAGGCAGGTTGCTGGGACAGGCTGGACTTTAGGAAAGATGATGGGGCTGGACGGAACTGGATGTTAGGTCCCAAGGAGAAGAGGTCAAGGGCTTGGCTCTGGGACTTCAAAGAGGCAACTGTGGACAGGAGTTGGGACCTCCCAGGAAGCAATGAGAGGCAGGAAGGGCCCTAGGAGCGAGCTCTAGGGAGGCCCTATGTCCCTTTGTCACAAGCATCTGGCAGGGCCTGGGAACATCTGCTGGACCGGCCTCATGGGCATCCTTGGTGTTTAACATGATCAACTGCTTTATGGGATGAGAGAGAAACGCTGGCCCCAGGGAGGTCCTCTGGAAGTTGGTAGACACCACAGCCATGACTGGAGCTTCAGAATGGAACCCCCTTACAGACTCCATCTTAATTCCAACTTTGGCCCTTGCTGGTGGTGAAGCACGGGGTAGCTCACTGCCATATGCTAAACAGGATGATACCCCTTTTCTCTCTCAGAGCTGCCAAGACTGACATGACATCATTGTAAAACCAATGATGAAGCTGCAGATAAAGATATTCCTGATCCTGAAGGATGGGTAGAGAACAGGATTTGGAGGTCATTTCTGACTTCTCCTCCAGAAGCTGTGTAACCTTGGGCTGGTTGCTTAACTTCTCTGAACCTCCAAATCTCCCTATGCCATAGTCTACTTTATTGTGAATAAAGGATTCAGTAAAATTTGATGTATTGTGGACTGGAGAGATGCTTCAGCACTTATGACTACTGGCTGCTTTTCCAGGAGATCTGGGTTTGATTCCCAGCACCCACATGGCAGCCCACAGCCATCTGTAACTTCAGGTTCAGGGGATCTAGTGCCCTCTTCTGGCCTTCACAAGCACTGCATACACACATCACAAACATACACATACAATAAATACATTTTAAAAAATCGTGTGTGTGTGTGTGTGTGTGTGTGTGTGTGTGTACCAGGCCAAGGGTTGGTGAACACCTGACCAATGTCTGTTAAGTTCTTCCAGGGCCTTCAATCCATACCTCACAAACAGAGTCCATGAGATAGGACCATGGGATAGAGGATCTAGGCTCTGATAATCTGGCCATGTAATCCAAGCTGGTTTAGAACTCACAATCCTGCCTCAGCCTTCCAAGTCGAAGGTGCAGGGCATTATGCCTGCCTTTTCTGGCCATTTGTTCCCTTGGGCATCAGTGCTTACAAGTTACACAGCTAGTGAGCAGAATAGTTACCTCGGGTCCTGTGGTCTGGGGCAGTGGGACAAAGGAACAAGAGACTATGCTCGTGTGATATTTGATGGGCAGGAAATGGGGGTGATTGTGGCACTCTCCTTGGCCTGCAGGTTGGGGAGTGCAGACATGCTACCACAGCCAGAAAATACCCCTGGGATCATAGCAGCCATAATGAAAGGGGGCTTGGCTGAGCAGCATCGCCAGGGCTCCTAGAGGCTAGGTGTCTCCAGACCAGCCCACCCTTCAGGGAGACCCCCAACCACAGGCCAGTTCAGTTGTCTGGGGGATTATCCACAGATTGCCAACTCTACTCTCAGACCTTCCCATAGACACATGAAATCTGGGTGTGAGAAGCCCCACCCAGCTGGGGGACAGTCCTCTTTCCTCCCAGTCCCAGTCCAACATTCTTGGGCCTTGAGAGAGCTCTGGGGTCCCAGGCCCCCCCAGAGGGGGACAATAGAGTGGGGTGCTCCATGCTGGACACCATAGAGATGCCAAGATGCTAGGAACACACAGGCCAGGGTGGCTGCCTGTTTGAGTCCCAGCTCTGACCTCACAAAGTGTCCAGCAATTTGATTTTGGTTTTCCTGTCTCTAAAATGGCAAAAAGCAACCACGTGGGCATCATTAAGATCAAAGCATCTCATAGGGTAAAGCTTGATGACTCAGAGAGCCCCCAGGCTCTGCTGCAGCCAGGCGGGTGTCAGTAAATAAACACCACACACATGGGATTCGTGTGACCACAGTGCAGAGAAACCACTGGGCAGGCACAGTGAGGAATTTTTACCAGGACCCCAGCAGGCTCTGTACCTGGAAGGCAGTGGGCTTGTTGAGCCACGTTTCCATGCAGCAAGCCTAGAACAGATCAAGCTGTTATCTGGGCACTTTTGTGAGTCTGCTAACAAGGAATTAACAGTAGAGTCCACTGTCCCTCATTCCAGGTGGATTTAGGGTGAGGAAAGGGACTCCCCCAAACCTTAGTTCAAGTCTCTCTTTTGTTTAAAAAAAATTTATCTATTTACTTAATAACTTAAGTGTGTATATGCACGCACCCAGGATCACATACCAGGGGAACATGTGTGGCAGTCAGAGGAAAACTTGTGGAAGAGTCTGTTCTCTCCTTCCACTACGTGGGTCTGGGGATCGAACTCACATCCTTAGCCTTGGTAGCAAGCACTTCTACCCATTGAGCTTTCTTGTTGGCCCAGTTCAAGTCTCTTATGACGATTCCTATTCCTTCTCTAGTATCAGTTCCTTCTATGAGGTTTAGAGGGGGTGGGAAGATGGGGGGCAGGATACAGTAGGGATTGAACTTAAAGACAAAGGCCCCAGGGAGGGGGCACCCCAATGGGGTGGGGCGGAGGCCAGTGGGCCCGGAGCCAGCTGCTACAGAGCAATGAAAATCTCTTAACCACACAGCATTGTTAACGGCTCCCAAATCCTGTTGTACCACAGGCTTAGAAAGGCTTAAACTGTTAAATGCATAAACTTCCTCAATAAACGGGGCCTCTCTCACCAGATCCCAGGCCCGGCCAGATGAAAAGGCACTGGGCCGGAGGGAAGGGAATGTCTCCAGCAGTTTATGAGCCTGCTAGGGTGTGGAGGAGGTAGCCTGGCCCAAACCTGTCACCCTGGTGCTGTCTGGGTCAGGGGCAGCCTCGTAAGGTTGAAAGAATAACAGAACACGGCTCGGATCCCAGCCAACCTGAGCCAAGGCTGCCCGACCCCTCATATGTATGTCATCTTGGACAGCTGTAGAAAGTCTCTGGACCCCAGAGTCTTTTTCTCTAAAACTGAGCAACCCACAGGGAGGCGAGAGATCAGTGAGAGACACCACCGGCACGGAAGAAACGAGATGTGGGGGAGGTCATGAGATCATAGCTCTGAGACCGCTGCCCACACGGGGTCCCAGGATGGCCCTGTGTCTGCTTCCAAATCTGTTTAGGAAGGGGTCTGGATGAGAGAGAGACACTGGGTAAGCATTGGTACTGCTGGTTGAAGGCATGAAGTAGTTTCTCTGGCTGTAGGCTAGCCAAGGTAGGGTGTGTGTGTGGGGGGGGGAGGGGTTCTTGTGACCATCTGGAGTGCTTCTCCCAACCTCTGGAACCATTTCCACCTACCACTCTCTGGATTGGAAGAAATGGTCCTGTATGGCCCCCCATGGCCTCCTCCACCTGGGAGTCCTCCTGATTGTTCTTTTCCCTTTATCTCCACACTCAACACTCACTTGTCCAGTTCTTCCCTTCCCCCTAAATCAGGAGCTCCAGGGTAATGGGGGTGGGGTCTGGGTCAGGTTTAACACCCCAATTTCTCAGTTTAGAGAGCTAAAATCCTTCCCTTCAATCCGGCATGGATCACAGTTATAAAAGGGAGTCTAGGGGACAGAGAGATGGCCCAAGCATGAGGATCTAAGTAAGGACAACCAGTGCTCATGTCAGAAACCAGGCGAGGAGGCTTGTGCCCATAATCTCAGTGCTGGGCAGGGGAAGACATGAAGATTCTTGGGTTTGTGGACCAGATAGTCCGGCCAATCACTGAGAAACACTGGCTCGAAAAATAGAGCAGCTGAAGATAATGCTGATCTCTGGTTTCCACATGTATGCACACACACACACACACACACACATACACATACACACGCTTGTGCATGCATACATATACCATACCTCCCCCCCACCCCCCAAAAAAACCTGGTGTTCAGAAGGCTAGGCTGGTAGATCGACTGGTGGACCAGAGAGTGGACAGGAAAAGGAAGTGCAGGAACTTCATTGCCCAGGCTCTAAGAATGAGGCCTGAACAACTTTCAAGCACTGGCCAGGATCCCTGCCCCATCGGATCTGTTCAGACTCTCCCCACTCCCTAAAGGCTGGGCTGTGTGGTCCTGATTTGAGCTGAGCCTGGAGGTCCAAAGAGGTCACCCATGACCCTCCTTTCCTCTCCCAGCAGCATTCCAACCCCACCCCATCTCCCCGGCCAGGCCAACTAGTGCTTGAGGCTACTGTCTCCCTCCTACGCACCCCTAGACTGACCAGGCTCCTCCTCCAGTCACATGTGGGCCACTGGTCAGTTTCTGAGGGAAAGGCTGAGACTGAGAGCAGATCTGGAAGAAAACCATCCCAAGGGCTGGAGAGGACCCCTGCTCCCTACCCCCACCTCTTCCCTCCCAACAAGCACAGGGCTATGGGAGTAAAACAGAAAACAAAGCCTCATCCTAATAGCCCTGTTGGTGAGCATGGACACAGGCAGGCAGAGCGGCAACTGCCAGGAGGGGGCCAGAGCCGCAAATGCTCCACCGGGTCACCTGGCAATGCCTGTTCAAAGCTGTAAGAAGAGTCCATGCCCCCGACTTCTCAGCTCTATGCCTGAGGCATCTTCCAAACAGGAACCAGGAAAGGTCACCCAGCTCAAGTATAAACTGTGCAGTCAGCCCCCCCCAAACCCTAGAACCATAACACCCTATAGGGTGTTAGCACACTGGTAAACTGTTCATTTGTACCTGAGAACCCACCTACATGTAATGTGTCTGGGAGAAGAACAGGAATATGAACACAAAAAACTCCTAAGCTGGGGTGCGGCCAGTGGAGTAGCACTGTCTTAGAGGCCGAAGGCCCTGGGTTCCATTCTTATCGCTGTGGAGCTGATTAGGTTTTAGCAGAAGTTCAGTTTTGATTTTTTTTTTTTGCTTTGTTTTGTTTTTGTTTTTCTTTTAAAAGATCCGCAAGAGCCAGGTGTGGTGGCAGAAGACTGTAATCCCAGCATTCTGCAGGAGGAAGAGAGGGGATCAGGGGTTCAAGGTCGTCCCCAACTACCTAACAAGTTGGAGGCCAGCCTGAGACCTTGTCTTTAAAAAAAAAAAAAGGCAAAACAAAAAACAGAGAAAACAACCAGATAATTATTTAAATATTAATGATAAGAGTTTGTGGCTGTAATACTGATACGCTGGAGGCTCAAGTAGGATGATTAACTGTTTGTGGGTTTGAGGCTAGCCTGGGTTGCAAGTGCAGTGAGTTTGAGGCTAGCC
>JADRCH010000165.1:1535800-1587571 GCA_019843965.1 Rhynchomys soricoides
GGAGGAGGAGAAGGAAGAGGAGGGAGAGGAGGAAGAAGAGGAGGAGGCTGAGGGCTTCTGTGCAGGAGTCCCCACCTGATATGTGTATGTAGGGGTGGGACTAGATCAGGTACTCAACAAATCAGGAAGAGACAACAACGGAGGTGTATTCAACCTGAGGCTCAGAGACCACAGTGCCCCAGGATAGCTGTGAATGTGGCTGAACACAAATGAATCAACTTAAAACATCTTACAATCTTTTGAGGTTTTTGTTTGTAACTTAACTGCACAGTTTAACCTCAGAAATGATGACATTGTATCACCGTGTTAAAAGGGTGCACCAGCCCACCAGCTGGCAGAGGCATCAAGAGAAGTGAGCCATGCTTCTGCCAGAGATGGCTGGCAAAGCAACCCACCACCCCATACTGCCACATTTTGGGGTCCTTATTTACCCAGTCCCCTCTATCCCCTCCTCTCACCCTCAAGACTAATGCCAGCATCACTTCCTCATGAATGCTTTCCTCTTAGTGCCTCACAGCTGCTCCTGGATGGAGCTCACCTCAGGCAGGTCTACATTCCGAATACAACTCTGTGGAATTCACTCTGTAGGCCGGGTTGGCTTTGAACACACTGAGATCCACCTGCCTCTGCCTCTGCCTCTGCCTCTCAAGCGCTGGGATGAAAGGTGTATGCTACTATGCCGGTCAACTCAGAGATGATCATAAACTCCTGGTCCCCCTGCCTCCTCCTCCTCTTCCTTTTCCTCCTTCTCCTCCTCTTCCGTGCCAGAATTGGAGGTATGCCCCATTATGATCAGTCTGGAGACTCAGTACACACTAGGGAAGCAATCTACCATCTGAGCTACATCCCCAGCCATCAACATCAGAGTTTTTCTGGTACCCTCAGTTTGGGATGGTCTTCCCGGGTCCTCTGTTGCAGCTCAAGCAACATTTGAGAAGCCTACTTGGGGTGGGTGTTGTGTAGATCTCTGCCATCATCCAGGGTCTCTTCTGTACTCATTCTGAACTGACTAGTCTGTTAATTAACCTTTCCCTCTCCTCTTCCCCCATCTTCCTACCCAGACTAAGTTCTAGCTAAGTGCTGGGAAGATGTAGGGGTGGAATACTGTTGGAGTCTGTGTGGCTCACTTCTGCATGGCCCAGGTAACTGGTATGCACTTGACCCACAGTAGGTACTCAACCTTTGTTTGCTAAAGAGCTATACAGTATACAGAGAGTACTCAGTAACCGATGACAGAATGGTTGGCTTCCTCACTATGCATTGCATATAATATGCTCCGGAGAAAGACTGAACCCACTGAGCTCTTAGTTTTATAAGGCACTGGCTGCCAGAGTAATAGATTTCCTCTATTACGTACTATGTACACCCTGGGGCAGTGGCAACGCCTTTTGAGGAGCTATCTATCACCTACCTGCCAGGAAGAGAGAATCTAGCCTTATCTTCTCAAATCAATGTGAGGAAAAAGAGGGAGAGATTTTTCTTTTCCTACATCATGTTTGGCTGATGGGAGGATCTTCTCTGAGTTCTCTCCCCTCTTCCGTCAAGGCTCTTAGGGTAGGGGTAGGGCTAGGTTTGAGCTCATCCTCTTGACCTTCAGCAACCCCGGTATGTTCTATCCATGTGCTGTGGCTATCTATCATCCACATCGATCTATGCGCTATCCCCTTGCATGTCTGAGCAGTCTTAGGACAGAATATCAAGACGGTGTGTCTCAGAGCCACGTGACCAGAGGAGAGCTCGGAGCCAAACCTGGACACCTGTGTTTTCAGCAATTTGCCAGCTGTTTCTGGTCCACAAGAGAAGCCAACAATCCATGAAGTTAAGAATGAAAGAACACTGGCTCATCACTCCAGTGTGAGCCACCATGCCCCTCCTACTGCACCATAGGTGGCAGCCACAGCTACAGGCTAACCTAATTGGCCAGCTCCAGGCCAGTTCAGAGATCCTGTCTTAAAGGAAGTGGATGTTTCCATACCTGAGGTTGTCCTCTGGCCTGAGCATTCATGCACACACATGTGCACTGGTACACACACACACACACACACACACACACACACACACACAAAGGTCCTTTCCCCCACTTCCCCATTTCTTCCTGGGAAGTGGAACTTTCCAGAAAGCCCTAACTCCTTACTTGACCAGCCTTTATATTCCACCACTGTCTTGGGAAGCACCCACTGGCTGCACCCTTTGTCACTTAGCACTGTGACATCCCAGCACACACAGCGACCGTCTCTGAGACTGCTGTGGCTGCTTCCCAAGGAAAACTTGCCTTCCTTCTTATGTAGATGTTTGGTCCTGGTTCTTCCTCCCAGCCCCATGCTCCCAGAAATAAGACTCAGACTCAAATATATTTACAAATATCTTGGCCGTATGGCTAGCTAGGCTCTTCTTTGCCTAGATTATAACATTATTACCCATTTGCTATAATCTACATTCCGCCATGTGGCTGGTTAACTGTACTCAAGGTACCAAGTGTTCGTCTCCTCACATTTTCCCAGGGAAATCTCCTGACTCTAACCCTGAACACTTTCTGCCTCCCGGATGTCCCTCCTTCTAGTCTACCCTTTCCTATTGGCCATAGGTTTTGGTTTTTGATTGACAGGTGATTCATCTATATGATACTAAAAATATTCTTTCAGGTGATGGATCCATACAATATGTAAGATATTCTCTCTATAATCCTACTCATTCCTCCAGGATCAAGAGAACACTACCTAACTGGGTGTGGTGGTGGCATGGCCCAAGCCTTTAATCCCAGCACTCAGGAGGCAGGGGCAGGCAGATCTCTGAATTCGAGGCCAACCTGGTCTACAGAGAGACCAGGATAGCCAGGCCTACAAAGAGAAGAGCCAAAGTCAGGAAAGGCTGGAGGGAGAAGCTTAGAAAGGGTGGTTTTTACTGGAGGCTCCTATTTGTGTTTCCAGGAAAACATTCCCCGGTTTTACACAATCTAAACTCTCTTCAGCCTGGCATGTGGGACATCCCAGCACTCCAACGCAACCTCACATTCCAGTGGGAAATGACACCATAGGCTCCATCTCCTGTATAACAACCACCGAGCACAGCATGGCCAGCTTTGCACACACCATCAAACTTAGTGGGCACCGGTTATGCACTTCCTATGCCAGAATCAGTGATAAGCATTTTACATGTTTCAAGTTCTTGACTCTCCACACCACCCTATGAAAGACGGCTTTGCAGTTGGCCAAGGTCACTGGGTTAAGAGGGGCCAGGGGTGCAATTGGAAGCAGGTTTTAACTGCCTTTGCAGGCCTCTTACCACCCTGAGGTACCTCCTGCAAACCTCTTATGTTTGCAGATCACCTTAATGATTCTTTGTCCTATGTAAGCATCGCCTGCACTGTTCTTTATGACCACATTTCCTTAAATGAAAGAGTCGCTCTTGGTAGTTCCAAAGATGGGATTTGGAGCCATATTGCTAGAGTGAGACTCTTATATCTCCTGATAACTATGTGACTGTGACCTTCTTGAGCCTCAATTCCCTTCTCAGAATACAGTACTTGCCCTCCAAGATTCCATGTGAGTTGTGTCCTATACATATTTGGTACATGAGAAAAACAGTTCACACTGAGGCATGCTTGGTCACCGAGGTGCCTGTCCCCGTCTCCGAATGGTGAGTGACCATGGACCTACGTTGGCCTTTGGAATGAGCAGAGAACAAAAAGGTGTGGGTTGTTTCAGGTGGCTGTATGGGGACAATCTGATTGCTATGATGACAGTAATATTCCAAACAGTGGCTGCTCCGTCACTGAGCTCCTAGGGGAAGGAATCTCAAGCTGACCCATCATGGCCATGTAGCATGGAGGAAAATAAGCATTATCATTTTCTTGTTTCAGCTCAGCCTGGCCTATACAGACCAGAAGAAGCTCAGTGGATGCTTACATCTAAAAGTCATTCATCATGACTTACTTCTTTTCTTGAACATAAAACCCATCACTTCCACAAATGAACAAGGAAAAAAGAGCCCACTATTTACCATACTGAATAATCATATGATAATGAGAACAAGGTTCCTGTATTCTCTTAGTGCCCAGGACATAGAGATGCCTGTTCTATAAACACAAACCATTATCCAGGAAGTGCTATATGAGGGGGCTTGCAAAGCCCGCCGTGGAAAGCCTCAGGGTTACCCCAAACTCCAGCCTTGTCAGTCAGAGCCTAGCTGCCAGGCCCAGGCGGCAGCCAGGTCTATCACCACCGTACATCTGCAGCGCTCCACCCCACTGCCCCTTACCTCGGCAGACGGTCCCATTCTCTACAGCCTCGAAGCCCGCCTTGCACATGCAGCGACCGATGGGCACCAGCCATTCGCCGTCCCCGTTACAGTAGAGTTTGATAGGTACATCCACTTCTTCAGCATTGGCGATGCAGCTGCCCCGAGCAGCCACTAGTGAAGTGCTCTCAGCCCCCGACAGTGTCTCCTGGAAGATGGCACCATTCTGGATGACTCGGGGGCACTTCCGGTAGAAAACGCGCACAGCAATGAGGGACATACAGCCACCGTAGTCCTGGAAGGCCAGGTAGAAACCACTGCGGGACACGGGACCAAAGCTTCGCACCTCAGTGTTGATTTTCATGACGCGGCCACCCAGGTCCACCTGGGAGAAGCTCTCATCGGCCGCAATGGTGTCCACCTTCACCCACGGATTCTCCATCCAGTTGGGAAAGGTCTTGGTGGCTAAGTCAAAATCAGCCTCGTAGTAGTAGAGGTTGAAGGTCTCCTTGCAGGAGCCGGGCACACTGGGAATGCTGCTGCAGTCACGCACAGAGAACTTCATCTCCACGTGGATACGGTGTGCGCCGCGGCGCCGGATGAATTTGGTCCGCAGCCAGTTGTTCTGGCTTGACTCAAAGACATTGCACACCTGGTACGTACGGATAGTGTTCATGTTCTCGTCGTAGCCGCTCACCTCTTCCCACTGCAGGAGAAACGCTAGTCAGATGGGGAGGTGGTACTTAGCCACAGTGAAAATACCTTCTGAGTGGCTAGGGGTGGGGGAGAGGCATAAAGATTCTGATGATGGAGAGGCGTGTCCATCTGATGGAAGAGACACACAGCCTTGATGAGAAATTCTCAGTCTATGAGTACCACGCCAATCTGATGGTTTAAATGCGCATATCCTGCTTTTGGTATTCCCTAGTCTTCACGGGATATGTGGCTCTGACTGTCAGGGGTTCACTAATCTGACAAAGGATCAAAGACCATGGGCTCAGGAGGATCCAACTGGCAGGACCTTGGAAGGGACGGAACACTTTCTGATACAAGAAGACAGCTTCATGCTCCGGTTAGGGACTATTTGTTTGATCAAGGAGACAGAGCCTCTGCTCCCTGTCCCTCCCCTCTCAGAGAGTTTCCTGTGAGTAAAAGAGATACTGTCCTTGCCCCTTGGAAACTCCCAATCTGATGCAGGAAGATGGTCCATATCCTCACTGATCTAGGGTGATGGGAAGCCAGGGCTGTCCCTAGGACATCAGCTTCCCTGGGGGATGTGCACCCACTGAAATCTCTGAGAACTGGTGCTTCCTGGTACCTGGAAGGAGCTAATCACCCTTTCAGTCTGGAGAAGGTGCTCAGATACCTCCCTGAGTCCCTTCCTGAGCCATAACTAACCAGACAGACGCTCTAAGTCTCCATGCTGCATGGGCTGGGCTAGATTGCCTGAGAGCACATGGATAGATCGTGGAGCCCTGTCACCCTTCTGCAGACTCGGGCTGAGCTCATCTCCATGGCTGAGCCTCTGTCCAATTCTGTGACTCTCTCAAGTGCCCTTTGTTAAAACTCCCCTGCCCCCATGGTACTGAGGATGGAAGGGGGGACCCGAACTTCTCCACAAGCACTCAGCCACTGAACTACATTCCCAGCCCTCCGACCCCTTTGCTACTCTGAGCCTGTTACAGCAGCTGCCGGAAACCTCCTGTGTTTGTACTCATTGACTCTCCCTGGGGACAAGAAACACTTGCCTCCTTGGTCCCATCTCCCCAGTGGGTTGGAGTACCTACTGAGAGCAGCTTCCTTCTCTTCCTCTGTGTCCACCTAGGCGAGGCCTGAGGCTAGAGCCTTCACAGGGTTTCATTCCTTGTCACGATTCTCACACATAGCATGTGAGAGCCATTTTGCAGAAGGGGGAGATGAGGTCACGTGACTTAAGTCATAGACTCCTGGTCCTGTGTACAGGCTTGCCCATATGACTTCAGAACAAGCACACCTGACTTGTTGCATGTGCTTGGGCAATTCCTCTCTCCTCTCTGGGCCTTGATTTCCCCATCTGCTAAATGCGGCTGTGGGACTAGCAGATGATCATGGAGATGTCGGTGGCTGACCATGCTGTGCAGGGCTGGGAGAGAGCTAGATGCAGTCAAAGGTGCATGTATGTGGGGAAACCAGAGCCTGCAGGCCCAGCCTCTGCCTCAGTGGTGACTCTGAAGCTCCCTACATCACATTTAAATTTTTTTTTCTTTCTGGTGGCACCATGTGACAAAGTCAGCCCCTTGTTACAACTGCTGCTCTTCCTCAGAACTTAATTAGAGCACTTAATTAGAGCACTCTGCCTTTCTCCCCCTCTCTAATTAACATGCGGAGGCCCTGCAGCCCAAACACCCCCAAATAATTGCGTCCGGGGGCCCTGCAGCCCAGCCTGGCCTCATTACTGGCAGGGTGGGGCTGTGGGCCCAGCAGCCTTCGCAGATGGAAAATTGGTGACAAGAAAGAGCCACAGAAAGAAGCTTGACCCTGGGGCCCTGCCTATTGAGAGTGAGGCCTGGGGGGGGGGTATGGATCCCTAGGGCTGCAGCTGAGTCCCCTTAGAAGACTGGAGTGGAAAGGGGGGATGGGCTGTAGAGTCTGGGGCCTCCCCAGAGACCACGGGATAGGTGGAGTGATTATTAAAATTGATGGTGATGACAGTGATAATTACTATAGCTATTCTCTATCGGGAGCTAACCCATGCCAGCCTCAGTGTTAGATGCTTTGGGGGAACCTTACTGTAACAGTGAGGAAGACCATCACTTCACAGGTGAAGAAACCAGAGTCAGAGAGGCAAAGGGACTATGCGTGGTCTCAGCTGACAGGTGGAACTAGGACAATGCTAGGGAGAGAAAAGGGCCATCTGCTCTCATCTTTCTCTCAGGATACTGGGGACACCCTTGGGTAGGGTGTCCAGGGATCCTTAGATCCTACCCAAAAGGATGCAATGATAACTCAGGGATGGGCTGGGGATGGAGCTCAGTCGCTAGAGTGTTTGCCTAGCATGCACAAGAGCCGGGTCCCATGCCCAGCACTGAACAGGTGTGATCATGGTAGTGCCTGCCTGTAATCACGACATCCAGAAAGTGGAGGCAGGAGGATCAGAAATTCAGTGTCATATCCTTAGCTACACAGCTAGTTTGCAGCTAGCCTGTGATACATGAGACCCTTTCGCAAAACAAATATAAAAGAACCCAGGGATGTATACCCAGGGGATCTTGTCTTATGGGGATTCAAAGTTGGGGTGGTGAGAACTTGGTCCCTACTATAAACCTGAGCTCCAGCTAGGGGTACATCTCAGTGGTAGAATGTATGTATGAGGCCCCAGGTCTGATCCCCAAGTACCAAAAACCAAATCTCACTAAGCAACCCTGAGCCCTTCATTGGGAGTTATCAGGTCCCGGCAGGTGGCTCTCTCTCTCTCTCTGAGCTTCAGGATTGGAGATGGCATGGAAAAGGTATTTGGTGTGGTCTCTGACCCAGAACAGAATCTCAAGGGAAATACTTCCCTCTTCTGAAATGGGCGTGCCATGTGAGTACCTACTTCTCAGCCTCCCCTGGGGAAATTCTACAGGATAAAGGCCAAAGGGTCTCCCTGTTGTCATGGAAACGGGTACTCCGTCAAGGGTAGGGATGAGGAGGGTGAGAAATGAGAGGCCCGGCCCTTAAGAGAGGAAAGGGCCTCGGATATGAGGGGATGTTCAAGGTATCAATAGACCGGGGCATGCCGGGGAGCCAGGCAAGCAGGGTTTGAGGGATCGGAACTCACCCCTGATGGGGGATGTACCATCCAGCCCAGCTCTGCCGTCGCTGTGGTTGAGTCCATCAGTGTTTCTGTGGGAAGAGCAGAGAGTCACCACCCTGTGCTATCAGTCACTCTGCTGACCCTGGGGTCCCGCCCTTCACGGTTCTTCCTTCTTTACAGAGCTTTCTCTAACCCTCCAGACCACTTGTCCTGCAAACCCAGCCTCGCTCCTCCTACGCCAAGAGTCTAGCCAGTGCTAGGAGTCCACTTCTGTTACGCACCTCTCTGTGGTCATCCCCCACCCCACCCTCAACTAATCACATCTCACTAACCTAGGAACTACCTTGCCCTTCCTTTCCTGGTGGAGTGGTTTTTGTTGTTGTTATTATATTGGGTCGTTTGTTTGAATATTTTCTAGACAAGATTCCTCTGTATAGCCCTTGTCCTGGAACTCACTCTGTAGACCAGGCTGGCCTCGAACTCAGAGATCCACCTGCTCTGCCTCCCAAGTGCTAGGATTAAAGGTGTGTGCTACCATCTCTTGGCCTGGTTGGAGGGTCTTAATCTATTGAGTTCTCTCCCTTAGGTTCCAGAGATCTACCACCAATCCCTCAAATTTTTATGTCAAAATTCAAGAATCTATTTGCTTTTCAACTTGTATCAAGACTGGAATGCCAGTCTTGGTAGGAATCACTCTTCAACCTCTGGGGACCCATCATTTGCCTCAATGGCCTCTGGATCCATGCTCTGTAGGTACCCCCTCTTCTTCAGGAACTAGGAGACATTCCTTACACAATGTCCCTATCCCTGGACTCCCTCCTCTGGTCCTCAGCCAACTCTACCCCAGGATCAAGCCCTGATGAAGAACAGGCATCAGAGTGTGCTTGTCACTTGCCCTCTGGGATTCCAGAGTCTCATACCAGTGTCAGAAGCAGTAACTGGTGGGAAGAAGCAATATGGCTGAAAGTGAAGGAGACCCATGGGCCCTGGAGACCCTGTAATATCAGGTCAGGGTCAGAGCCTTCCCCCGTAGTCCCTTCCTAGTAAGAGGATCTCAAAATGGAACTGAGATGTAGTACATTGAATGGGTTTTACACGGATGCTTTCAACCATTCATTCAACAGATATATCTCAATGTCCGTTTTGTGCCAGGCACTGGCCTGGGTACTCCAAGAGAGAAAAATAAGACCTGAGTTCAACGTCTGGAACTCACAAGAGGGCGGAAGCAAAGAGCTGACTCCATAAAATTGTCCTCTAACATTTACATGCGTGTAGTGCCATGGGGGTCACCCGATCATGCATACCTGTGTACACACATATACTAATAATAAATAATTACTTTTTAAAAATCACCCAACTATGGAGCAGCTCAGAGCCTGGAGATGGAGAGGATGGGCAGAGAGGTCTAGAAGCTCACAACTCTATACCACCTATGATAGGAGGCATACTTTACTATACTTCAATTTTGTGCCTGGTACAGGCATCATTATCCAATACCCACATTATGTGACCATCGCTGTAACCACTGCAGGCATCACTAATTGATCTCTGCACTCTACAGCCACTACTTACATCTTCCATAGCATTCCAGGAAATGAAAAACAGACCATTTGAGATGCTTGCCTGGTCTTGCCCAGTAGCCTCATTTTGGAGAGAGGGGATCTGGAGCACAGGCAGAAGGGACTTCCTAGAGATTGTACAAGAGACACACAGGTGTCTTGCCTCCTACAGTCTTTATTTCTAGGCACTTGAAACAACTAGTCCTTTGGTCTATGCTAGATGCACCAAGGCCAGGAGAGTGTCGGGGCTGCAGAGATGATCCAACCAGAGGTAATGAGGGTGTGAACTATGACAGGGAAGTGAAGATGGAGGGTGGGAAAGGGAGGGCTGTCTAGGCGGCGGTGACCCCAGCCAGACCTCTGAGCTGACAAGAGAAGCTGCAGAAGAGCCTCATAACTGCCTGGGGCTCGAGTTTGTGGTCACTGTGTCCTTTTGCGCTTGAGAGGGGGTGATGGGGAGGGGGTGCCAGGGACAGTGGGATCCAGTGCCAAGGGCATCCTTTTGATGGCAAATTGGGGGGAAGTTCTATTGTGCAGCTTTGGAGCTGAAAGAAGGTTCCTTTTCACACTCGGAATGCTACAGATTCTTCTTCCTGGAGAGAACAAGGGCTGAACTTTTAACCTGTTTTCTCTCATCGGACTCAGCCAGAGACACGCCAAGCTGGGCTCTCAGCCTGGACCCTGCAAGCAGCTGCTGGGGGCAGGGAGAGGGGAACCTCTCCTGGGACACAGTGGGGTCGGATGGGAGGCCAGCCTGCCAGGCAGGTGGCCCCACCCCTTGGCTAGATTCCTGGGCTGACCCCAAGGAAAAAGCACTAGAAGATTCTATGGCTTAGAGGAGGCGGGGCTGGGAAGTGATGCTGGAAAACTCGGACCCAGGGGGTGAAGTGACACACCACAAGGCACACTGTAAAAGTCAGGGCTTAAATCAGGGTCCCCAATCCTCCCACCACACCCATCTACCCCATCCACACACTGGCCAGGCTAGGTGGGAAGCCCCTAGAAGAATGAGCAAGAAGACAGCGTTTCCCCAGGAAAGAACCAGGAGGGATGAGAGGTACAGGTAGTGGAGTCTTGACTCTGTTCTTCCCTCCTCTAGGTTTTGCCTTAACCCAGCTTTCTGGAAACTGTGGCCCCTGAGCGTGGCCCTCCTCGGCAGGAGGAGGCAAAGGGCTGACCTCCCCCAAACCCACCTTGGCCTTTTAACTCGGCTGCTACCTTTCCTTCCCCAGTGAAAATGAGTGTGAGCAGGGCAGGGACCTCGACATCTTTTTTTTTTTTTTTTTTTTTTAATGTGTGACAGTATCTCGTTCATCCTGGCTGACTTAGAACTCAACATGGGACCAGCAAAGAGGCTCAGTTGGGAAAAGGACTGGACACCAAGCCTGCTGACCATCTGAGTTTGATCCCCAAGATTACAAGATAGGAGGAGAAAATTGACTTCTGCAAGAAGCTGTCCTCTGACTGCTTTATGTTTACCATGGGGCGTGGGGGGATGGGGTGGGGGCGCTCGTGCACGTGCACGTGTGTATCACATGCACAGTGAATTTTAAAAAATTAATGTAATATATGAAAAAAGACTCACGATTTTGTTCAGGCTGACCTAGAATTTACAGCAGTGCTTCTGTCTCTGACTCCTGAGTACTAGGATTGCAGGTGTACACCACCATGCTTGGGTCTTACCTCAATTTTAACACAGGTTCTCTTTCTTGCTGGCCTTGCAATCAATCAATATCTCTCTCTCTCTCTCTCTCTCTCTCTCTCTCGGGTTGAACCCAGGGCTTTAAACATGCTAGGTAAGCATTCTGCTACTAAGTTATATCCCTAGCCTAATACTTTTTTTGCCGTAATTTCCCAGGCTGGCCTTGAACTTGAACTCCTGCCTTGGGTTCCCAAGGAGCTTGAATTATAGGCGTGTGGAACTAAACCCTGCTTAACTCAAAAGCTCCATTTTCCTCACTGAATTCCTTCCAGGTATAGACAAATAGGAACCACAAAGGGAGTACATCAGCCAGAGTCCACACACAGTAGGTCCTCTCTAAGCGCTGACTAGTGCCTTAGGTGTAGCATGGGCCTTCCACAACCACCCAGTGCCATGTATACTCACCTCAGAGGCTGGCCTCTTAGAAACAGAGGGGAGTCCACAGGCCTCCAGAGCAGTGTGCCTAGTTCTGCAGCCCCAGAGAGGACAATGAAGCTTGCTAACATCTCACAAGCATCGGCCCTCACTGGATAGCCACAGCCTTCCAAGGACCCCTTCTGGCTCCATCTAAGGCTGCATCCCCGGGATAGCCTAGCTTCTTTGTTCTACTCAAACCAGTCAGAAAAGTCAGGCTCCATCTTCAGGAAATCTGGAAATCATAGCTCTTGCCTCAGGCAACAGCTTGGGCTGGGGACACCAACCCTAAATTCGATCCCAGCGCTGCCTCTTGAGCATCCAAACGGCTCTCTAATCCCAAAGTCTGCAAAGGGAGAAGAAGCTAAAGTTCACGGAGACCCCAGCAAGGTCACCGGCAGGCCTTAATCTCAGCAGGAGTGCAAGGCCATCTTCACCTGCATGATGCATTCCAGGCTACCCTGAGCTACTAGAGACCCCATTTTGTTCAAAACAGCAACGGGCCAGTGAGAGGTTCAGTGGTAAGGGTATTTGCTACCAAGTCTAACACCCTGAATTCAATTCCAGGGACCCATATGGTAGAAGGACATAAACAGTTCCCCAAAGTTGTCCCTTGACCTCCACATATTCGGCATGGAGCAAGCTCTCTCTCTCAGTCTACTCCCCCCCCCCCCCCGACACACACACACGACAAATGATTGTGATAAAAAAAAAAAAATTAAAAACAAAATAGCCAAAACCTCACTCATATCTGCACGATGCCAAAAGATACTTGATATTGTCCCATTTTCACAAACAGGAAAACTGAGGCCAGCAAAGATGCACGAGCTTGCCAGGGTGCCTATCTATTCCTCTGGTAAGCTGCACTGGAGGAGCACAGGCTGTGTGGCACACTCTTACAAATCCTCTCCTTCTTCATGTCCTTCATCTGCCTCCATGATATCCCCAAGTCTGGTCACCTTTGAGCCCGCCTACCCCACAGTTCTGCCATCAGGGCGTTGAGAGAAGCCAGGAGTCCAGGATAGCAACTTTCCTTGTTGGCCACACTCTCTCATTAGCCTGGGCACCCCCGAAGGGTGGGTGCTGGGTTCTCAGAATCCAGGGTGGGGCTTGGCACACAGGAGGTCCCTTCACCCCGCTTGCCAGAGTCTGCTCCGTCAGCCTTGCAAGCTGGAACCTGTCACACAGACATGACTTTGGCCTTCCCACCTCCAACCTGAGCTGGGATTGCTATGATTCATTTACTATTTTCCTTCCAATTGACTTTTTTTCCCCTTAAGTGCATTTTAAAGAGGAAAAAAAGACCTCATTATTAGACATGGAAAAATCAGTATCACTGGCATTGGAAGAGAAAAACGAGATGTGAGGACTACAAATCCAAGGTCCGTCTGTGGGTCACCTAGCACCACCTCACTGCCCACACTCTGGGGGCCACTGGGTTCCATCAGTCCTCCTCCTTACACACATGGTGATGACGGCAATCCCTCGCGTGGGGCGGGGGTGGGGGAAGCTGTTGCCACTATACACAGATAATTAATCACTATCCGGATATGGCGAGGACCACAGCTCAGAATGTGTGAGGTATGACATGGCTTGTAGGGATGGCTTCCTGGAAGAAACAATGCCCAATGGAGGCTTGAGAGCCAAGTACGAGGGAGCCAGGCAATTCTGAGTGGGGTGGGGTGGGTAGGTGGGTTTGCTTTCTGTTGTTATGATAAAATACTGTCCAAAACCAACCTTGTGAAAGAAAGGCTTTATTTGGCTTACAGTCCATCATGAAGGGAAGCCGAGTAGGAACTCAAGGCAGGAACCTGAAAGCAGGAACTAAATATGACCATGGAGAAACCCTGTAGCCTAGGAATGGCACCGCCCACATTGGGCTGGGCCCTCCCACATCCATTACCAATCAAGAAAATGCTCCACGGACACGTCTACAGGCCAACTTGATGGAGACCATCCCTCAACTAAGATTCCCTCTTCCCAAGTAGCACTAGGCTTGTGTCAAGTTGACAAAAATTATGACAAAGGACCAGGAGGCCGGACACTAGAGGTAGAGGCAGGGAGGAGCCTGTGGAGGCGGAGCCAGCTGGTGACTGCACTCTGAGTGCTGGGCCTGGGTTGGAGCAGGGTTGCCTGCTGAAGGGCAGCAGCTTGCAGAGCCCCTGCGCCGGACCATGCCCAACAGCCCACATCCTCACCTGTTCGTCTCCTGCTTGGCACAGCTGTTCATCTGCCCCCTCATTTCCACTTACCAGGCCTTGACCAACTGAAGGGCCATTAAAAACAAAAGGGTAACAACAAAGACCCCAACGGATCTGTGGGGGAAAGTGAGGCCACACAAACTCTCTGCATCAGGCAAAAACTGGAGCCAGAGTGTTCCTCTGGAGAAAACAGGGTCTGGGCCACGGGAGTGGCGTTGGCCCCAGCCCTGCTGTGCCGCACCCCCTCTGCTTCCTGGAGACTGCACAGAAGAAAGCAATCAGGAGGCCCTGATTGCACAGGCTGGGGAGGCCCGCCGGCCCCTCCGGCTACGTGTGAATGAGCAGTATGCATTTCAGAAATATTTGAACTAAAAGGGGAGACACACTGAAGTCGTTAGCATCAGGCCGACGGGAGGTGGCTGCGCGGGGCCCCTGCTCCCAGGCTGGGGTAGATGGATGCCCCCTGCTCTTAAACCCACCTCATCAGCTCTGCCCGAACCCATGTTGGGTTGGAGTTCTCTAGGGCCATGCAGACTCTTCATCTGCAGTGACATGTGTGAGTCCAAGGGACCCGAGCAGGGGATGTTCCTCATACACTTAGGGTACATTGAAGGTTGGCATCATTTCAGGTTCAGGGCAACTTACAGGGTCTATTCCATGGGCCCCACTTTACAGACGAGAGGGCTGATGTCAGGGATGGAAAAGCAGTCACTAGCTTATGAGTCCACGTCTGTCCAGCCCACATCTGTGTTATTCTAAGATGCCAGGGCTGTAGTCACAAAAATGAGACAACACAGAACAAGAAAAAAATCACTAATGTGCACTCGTGAGTGTGGAGTGTGTGTGTGTATGTGTGTTTGTGTGTGTATGTGTGTTCTCAAGCTGAGTGAGCAGGAGAGGAAGGAGACACAGATGGCACAGATAGACCCTTGGCTTCAGCACTTTCTAGTGTCGAGGCAGGGAAGTGGTCTCCTCTCTGGACCTCATTTTTTGCATCATATAAACAGATCATGTAAAATGAGTGATGTGATATCTCCAGGAGCCCTCGTTTTTGAGACAAAGTCTCACCAGACCCTGGTTGGCCTTAAACTGGCTATGTAGCTTTGCCCTCCGATTCTTCTGTCTCCACCTCCCAAGTGCTGGGACCGTAGACATGTACCATCACATGTGGTTTTCTGTGCCGCTAAGGATTGAAACTAGTCTAAGGTACATGCTAAGCACGCGCTCTCCCGGTTGAGCCACGTGGACAGCCCTCTTGGAGCCCACATTTGAGTGAGACCCGTATTTGCCTGTTCACTATAGCCTCGGCACCGGGAGCCTGGCACCGGTGGGAATGCTGTTTCTGCACAGGGCAGTTGGTGGCATATCTAGAGCCCACACCTCATCACCAACCCTAACAGACTACAGGATAGAGTCTTAGCTCACCTGGCAGTAAACACACCCCACGTTCCTGACATCCAGCTAAGCCAGTTATCCCCACAGGCCATCTTTTCCACTCTCAAGGGTTCAGTTATCCTGCTTGCAGAAGACACAACGCTACTCTCAGACTTGATGACTTGACTCTTCCAGAATGTTCTCCCTGGAATGCTTGGCCCTTCCTGCTCTGTTAGCTTGGCTCATTCTCCTGCTTCTTCCTGGCAGCTGTCCTTGGCTGTTCCCCCTCTGGCTGGAGTAGGAGCAAAGTCACAGTCATTCAGTGAACATTGATTCCTTTAGCCTGTGCCAAGGATTTCGATGTGGAGACCGACCCACAGGTCCTTGCCTTGAGGAGCACCCAGACTCGTGCCCGACAGATGAACTCACGGCAGGGAGAAAAGCAGCGGAGTGGCTGGTCCAGGCTGAAAAACTGGGTCACACATGGGAAAATCAGCTCTGGCTATGGAACTAGGAGAGGCTTCTCAGAGGAAGAAGTATCCAGGCCAGGTAGAGAGGGCTTACAGGTGTGACAAGCTGGGGCATCTGGACACTGGTAAAATAGCTTGCAGTGGGGCTCAAGGCTACACCTCACAGCAATGGAGCCATGAATGGAGAGGCTAGAATGTAGTGTACCTTGAATGCAGGCCTGAGGAGTTTGGATCAGAGCCATAGGCATCAGGGAGCCATGGAGGACTCCTGGAGAGGGTGATGTGGCCTGTCCTGACACCCACTAGCTAAGAGAGCAACCCTGGTATAAGGAACAAAGTCAGAGCTGGGATCCAGCTGTGGCAGGGTCTTGAGGCTGAAGATGAATAGACCCCTGGTAGCTGTACCCAGTGGCCTTTGTTCCAGCTCCCCAAAGCCCATTCAGTCAGCCTGCCAGGGGCACCACATAACATGCCCTGCCTTGTACCTTGCTCACAGCTCCTGCTGTACCTTCCTGCATTGGTGGGGCTGAGGTGACTTGAATCTAGGGCTGGATGGCATTGTGCAGCCTGGTGAGAAGCCAGGCATAGCCATCAGTGGCTGGGAGCCAGAAGGCTCTTTCCATGGCCAGAATGAGGACTTCTAAGAGGAGGCCAAGAACCAGGGAATAAATTGAAGGCCACTAACAGGCTGGTTTCTTTTCTTCTCTGAGCCTTGATTTTTCTCATCTGTAAAATGGGGCCAAATAAGTCTCTCATTATGGGGCTTTGAGGAAATGAGATAAGCTGAGCGCAAAGCCTGTTGGCTTGTTTTCTAACTCCTTTTTGAGATAGGGTTGTGCTAGGTAGCCTAGGCTGGCCTTAAACTTGATATATAGCTGAGTGGTCTTCAAACTTAGGATCCTCTGGCTTTAGCCTCCCAAGTGCTAGGAATACTAGCCTTGCTTGCACGGAGCAACATGCCAAGAACTGGGACATATAGAATCCACAAGGAAGACGGCTAACACCTGATGAGGTCACCTCTGGCAGGTACTTCATCAGTATCATCTCACTGTTATCCCACAGCAAACTTATGGGGAAACTGAGGCACAGAACCATCAAGGACTCCTACAAGGTCCACAAGAGGAGAGACAAAATTGGGCCTTTTTGTTCAATCCCAGAAGCCCCCAGGCCACATTGCCATACAAAAGGGATGGGGAATTATGGCTTCCCTCCATCAGAGCCCTCAGTGCCAGGCCCTCTCACACTCTGGAAGCTGGCACTGTCCTTGCCCATGATAGAAATGAGAAGATTGAACCCAGAGAGGCCCAGGGACCTGCCTGCAGTTGCACAGCCAGAAAGAAGCAGAGCTGGGGTCTGAACCGGGGCCAGTCTGCCCAGCATTCCAGACCTCTCCTCTGTATTGAGGATGGGAGGGCTGTTGGCCAAGGGTAAGGCTAGCTGGGGAACGATGCTGGAGAAACCCTGAGCCAGCTCCTGGAAGGTTCTGATTTCCTGATGTGAAACCTGCCAGCAGGCATCGGGCTGTTTCCCCCGGCATTGCCGGCTTGGCCCTTGGGCTCAAGGAAAGGGGACCCCGCTAATGTAAAATCCTTATGCAGCACTCTTGCCTGTCACGCTGCTCCTGGCCCTGCCTGGAGCATGCTTGTGTTTTCTCAGGCTCGGTTGGAGGAGTCCCCGTGACGCCAGCTCCTGCACCATGTCCCCAGCCTGCCTGCCGCTGGCCTGGGCATCCGCCAGCGCCAGCTGCCCCGGCTGAAATCCAATCCGGCGGGCCAGCCGGGCTACTCACTAACAGCGGGCCGCATTGTGCTGCCCAAGCTTTGGGGGAGTTTGGATTCGCTGCTTAGGGACCCACTTAACCTCCGCCAAGGACAGGATGATGGATGGGGGTCTGGGATGGGGTTGCTGGGGGTGGGGTGGGCGGTAAATGAATACCAGGGCTTGCTGAGGAAGGGAAGGAAGGGAGGCAGGGACCGATGGCCTGGACACGTTAAGAGTTCCTTTCGTTCCCACAACAACCCCAGGGACGCCTTTACTAGGCTGGTTTCATACAGGAAACTTAAATTCTGAGATGTGAAGTGACTTATCCAGGATCACACAGCAAATCAGAAACTAAATCCCAGGCTATGACCTCAGAGATCTCCCAGTACATCTGGTTACCTCTTCATAAACACTTTGGCTTAAATAAATGCACACACCATTTCTATCCAGTGAGTAATTATAAAATCTCAGTAGGAGGCGTTACTGTGCACACCTACTGTGTGCACCTACTTAGTCCATTAGTGTTCCATCAGGAGATCCTACGGTGGCCATCTCCTTGAGGGAGAACTGTTAGTATTCGTGGACATTTCAGAGAACATAGCTTAGACAGAGAGTCACCAGGTCTAGCCATTTACATGGGGTAGCCACCAAATATTAAAATATATTGTTGGGCCAGTAAAATTAGGCTTTCCACCAAGCCAAATCCCTTGATTTTGATTCCCAGAATCCACATGGTAAAGGCAGAGAACAGGCTCCTACAAGTTGTTCTCTGACCTACACACACACACACACACACACCCCACAGAAGCACTCAGGAGGCAGAGGTTGGCAGATTGCTTATGAGTTTGAGGCCAGCCTGGTCTACGTAGAGAGTTTGAGGCTAGCCAGGGCTACATAGTGAGACCCTGTCTCAAAAACAAGTACAAAAGACAGTGCAAACAAACAAACAAACAAACAAAAAACCAATGTTCATCTCCTCTCTGCTCCTCACCCTGAGTAGAGCTCACACCTACAATAGTTCTTTTAGACACCCTGACTTCCCCTGAGACAGTCCTAGCCCTCCTGACCTGTATGGGGCGCTTAAACTTACGATTTTCTATCTACTTCAAATGTCATCTCCTCTGAGATGCCACCACTGGTGAGCCAGACGCAGGGCTCCCCTGATCACAGGTGTGCCACTCAGCCCTGAGACAGTCTGTTTCTTATTAGCCTCTCCAATGGACTGCAAGCACCTGGCAGGCAGGGCTGAGGTGGGCCACGTTCCAGCCACCAGCCTCACCTCTATCCCATCATCCAGGCCTCCCAGGCTCATCCCGAGTCACCCCATCCTCCTGGCTGCCTAGTGTCTTCTTCCAGCAGACACACTCAGAGACATGAAGACAGCTTAAACACTGGATATATGTTACTCAGTGGCTGGGGGGCTGGGCTCTAGGAACCCCACAGATACCCAGATCTCAGGTGCCAGATTTCCTTCTACCCAAGAGCAAAGCTTTTACAACATGGAAGACAATCCAAGAGCTGCCATGGAACCTCATTGCTTGGGAGAGCCAGAGCAAAGACAACAGTCTGTATGTGATTAGTACAGATGTGTTTTTTAAAAAGCCAGGTCTCATGAAGTGCGATCTGGCCTCTAACCCTGTAGCTCAGGGTGACCCTGAATGTGTGATCCTCCTTCCTCACCTCCCCAGTGCCAGGATTACAGGCGTGCACCACCCCGCTGGACATCCTGATGTGCTGGGGATGGAGTTCAGGGATTTGTGTCTACTAGGCAAATGCTCTACCCACTGAGCTGCATCCCTAGCAACCAGATACAAAGCTTTTCTTAGGATGGTTTTGATGCATAGTTGGTTGGATCCACGGATGTGGAGTTGATAGATACGGGAAGTTGACTATGTAATTCAAAGCCCTTACTTTGTGCCAGCCACTGAGCTGAACTGTCAAGGGCGCTCAGAAAGTCCTAGGAGATGGTATTAGTGCCTATCCACCCAGTAACACCCACCTGTCCATCATTCTGTTCACCCAATAACCTACTGCCCATGCACCCACCCACCCGCTCCCTAGTTTTATCCATGTGGGGATCCACTTTCATGGCTGCATTTCCCACAGCCCCAGCCTCCTTCCCTCCTACAAAACAAAGCTTCAGAGAGGTTATGAAACCCACCTAACATCACACAGCTAGAAAGCCACAGAGCCCAGAGGCGTACCAGTAACTCTTTCCCCTCCCGCTCTGTGATCTCCTCCCTGACTCACTTAATATCCTACTGTCCTGCTGCAGGCTTAATCGCGTAAGTCGTCTCAAATCCTCTGGATGTGAGCGGAGTGTAAAGTACTGATCAATATGACACAGGCCACCATGAAGCCCAGCCAGGCCTGTGAGGCTGAAGTCAATTAGTGAGCCTGCTGCAGGGCCTGCTGGGGCCGTGTCTATTTGCCTAATTGGTCCTGGTTTCCCCCCCAGTGAAGGGCAATTAACTCAAACTTTAGAACCCGGAGCACCCCTCTGCTTCTGGGCAAGGTGTCGGGCATTTAGCCACGTCGGGATTTGCTGTTCGGTTCATTCACCAGTGACCCCCACACACAGATCCATCTGTCTTTCCGACCATCTGATCCTTGCAGTCATCAACAGAGTACCCAAACTTCCACCCCCCCCCCCCCGTACACACATCCATTTGCAAGGCTGTCCACTCATTCACTTCTCCAGCAAAGGTCCCACCTATTCCCACACTCACCCATTGATCCACCCAATCCAGGCAGCTGTTTACGGACACCCTCTCACTTCATTCACGCCTCCCCACACACTCTGCCTCTCACTTAGATGTCCCTCTGTCTCTCTCTCCCTCTTCCTCACCTCCATCCCTTCCTCTCCCCATTCATCTTGCCATCGGCCCATCCTTCCATTCCCATGTCATTCATTCACACCATTCATCTTGCCATCGGCCCATCCTTCCATTCCCATGTCATTCATTCACACCATTCATCTTGCCATCGGCCCATCCTTCCATTCCCATGTCATTCATTCACACACCCATGCATCTGCTTTTCCATGACTTCTATCCAGCCAGCCTGCATTCGTCAAACACCCACTGTGTGCCAAGCCTGAATTAGCTAAGCACTGGATAACAACAACAACAACAACAACAACAATAACAGGCTGGCACCATACTTCGAGAAACCAGCTGATCTGGAGCAAACTGTAAACTTGCGGGTCTCACCCTCAATTTCTAAAGGGCTTCCCATGCTTCACACAGCCTGTTCTCAGTTCCTGCCCCCTGCTTGGACTGTCATCCAGTTCTGCCCTGCTGCCTTTGGGTCTGGCCTCCATCTGCCTCCAGACAGCCCAGATTGTGTAAGGACAGGACACACCTGAGGCCTGCTGTACCTCACAAAAGTCTTCCCACCCTAGCATGGCTCCCTGCTTCAGGGAGGACCCCAAGCACAAGATGACAGGGTTTCAGATCCCAGGCCTAGATAGATGGGTCCCCAACCCTGATCAGGGGCTGGAGGAGACCCCACATGTAGTATAGAGACAGCTATGCAAAAGGAAGGAGGGGAAGAGGGGCAACCAAACTGGACATGGGGTGCTCCAGGAGGCTGGGACTCCATGCCCCACAATCCTCAAGGGCTTGAAGGGCTAAGCCTCACCTCTTGGAGGAGAGTGGCTTGACCTGGTTCTCCCTTACGTACTGTGTCCACTGTGTAGATGAGGAAACTGTGGTGTATGGTCAGAGAGGTACAGCAAACCTCTCAGGCCACACAGCAGACCAAACCAAAATGGATTCCACTTAGGTCTGATGGCTTCTAATCTCTTTTCCTTAAGTTGTCTGCTAAGACATTTCTAGACTGTCTAAATGGCTCCCTGTAGGAGAGTCATTTATAACACAGGTGCATTATTAAGATAGCTCAAGGCAATCCCAGCTCTCAGGAAGTAGAGGGAGGAGAATCCCCGAGTTCAAGGACAGCCTGGTCTACAGATCGAGTTCCAGGATGACCAGGAATATGTACAGAAACCTTCTCACAAACAAACAAACAAAACCACCACCACCAACAACAAAACACAACCAAACCAAAAGACTCTCCAAGGCACCATTTCTGCTCATGTGACCTCCACCCCAGACACCCCAGACACCCCAGACACTTGAGTTCTTGCCAGCTGCTGCAGTATGTCAGGAGGTGAGGCCCACCAGTCCTGCAAAGTGTCCTGCATGCACGGTTCTCCAGTGAACCGCTCAGCTACGCCTCATCGTCACAAGTGGTCTCTGAGCTTCCATCCCCAGTTACTGCCCATTTCCCACCAACCAAGCAGTGACGCTGGTCAGAGGAAATGCCAAGCACAGAATCAGGCCCAAGAGCTTCTAGAACAAAGGGGGTGGTGGTGACATCATGGTTGAGCACAAAATGGCTAATGAGAACAGAAAGGGCCAGGGGAGGCTCTGGCCTTGAAATGAAGGGGGCTTTGGGTGATAAGACATGGGAGGGAGAGGCCTCCAGAGCCAGCTGTGGGGAAGAGACTATCCTACTCCCAGCATCTCCATCATTGTGGCTACTGTTTGCGGAGCACCTACTACCTGTAATACACTAGGCTATGTGGACATCCTACAGAAGTCATCTCTTTAAACCCCCAAAGCCTATGTCATGGTCCCTATCTTGCAGATAAACAAATTGGGGGTTCAGTTAGTAGACTGAGATTCCCCCAAATTGGGAGTAAGTTAGTAAGGAAGAATGACTTTAATTTCTGAGTCATGTGACCTGGAATTCCTCTCACTGTCTCAAGGAACCCTTTCTGTGGAGTGGCAGAGTCTCAGGGAATGGTCAGAGCAGACGGTAGGGACTCGGAATGGTGGGCTTCAGGCCTCAGCACCGCAGCATGGAGCATGGGAAGCAGACATAGTCTGACCGAGAGCTAGGGGACCGCTGGCAGGCAGAGGGAGGTAGAAGGACAAGGTTGCCAGTTGGGTGCTCCGCTCTCCACAGCTGTGGATGCTTTTGTGGCCTCTACGGAATTGTCAGAGAGGCGTGAGAGAGGCCATGGGCCTCCTGCTACTGTAGAGAGCTCTCCTGGCTTCTGGTGAAGTGTGGCAGAGGAGACATGCCTGTGCTAGAGACTCATCTGTATGAAGGTAGAGGGGCTTTTCTAGGGGAGGTAGGCAATCTCGAGATGTTCTCTGAATCTGTGCCTTACACTGGGAACCTGAAAGCTGCTTATGACAAGAAAGCATGCTTCCTTACCAGCCCAGAAGGCCAAGACCAGACATTTTATGCCTCTCTTGGTGGCACCTTGGTGGCATCCTGGCCCAATCCCCAGGGTGCCACCCTCTAGACTCTAAGGCCACTTGACTGTTTTGCTTGGCTATTTGTGGCACTACCTTGCCTAGGAAAATGGGGATCCTGCAGGAGAACCACACAAGAGAAGCTCTCAAGTTTCTTCTACATAGCAGATATCCTTCTGGCCTCCACGTGCCTGCCCACACTGCTTTCCCTGCCCAGCATGTTTGCCCCCTTTCCCCTGGAAAACTCTGAATTAGCCTTAAACACTCAGCCCTACTATGTCTTTCTCAGGAAGCCTTCCCTGACCGGGCAAAATGCCCCTCTTCCAGGTACTAGCTTTCCCTCCAACATCTGAGGTCACTTCCTGGACCTGTTTGGAGTAAGCCCAGGTTTCTTCATGTGACCAGGAGACAGTCTCTTCCAGGAGATCCACATCAGATGATAAACAAGTGACCATGTGCTCAGCTGCTGAGTAGGACAGGCCTGGCCCTCTGCCCCCATCTCTCAGCCCTACAACGCGGCTGCTCTTCACTAGGAATTCTGTAATGGTGGCAGCAGGCAGCAGACGCTGGGGGTTGGGAGTCAGGTTAGGAATTTCTGCTCTAAACTGTATCTGGAACCACAAGCATCCCCTGCTCGGGCATCCATCCTGCTAGGGCAGATGCTTCTCTTACAAGGTGTGTAGTGGACGGTCCCCTCTGGCTCATGGGGGAATCCTGACCCCTTTGCTTCCCACACAGCTTTAGTGACCTCATTAGGAAAATGGGGGTAACAAATACCCACTCAGGGGAACCAACAAGAAACTCTTAACCTAAGACCCAAACTGTGGCTACCTTACCATGAGCATCACCCTGCCTCCTGGAGGCCAACAGAGATGAGGACAGTAATGAGGAGACCTCTGGGGTGGGCTGTACCTCCCTGCTGCCTCTCTGAACGTCCATGATACTATACAGTACAGAGGCTCCTTTCCAGAGTCCCATCAAACAAATGTGGCAATGGAGGCCCAGACAGGGCTGGTGTAACTTGTCTGACTTCTCTCCAGGGAGCTGGGGTGTGCTGGGATTCTGGGCATCACCCGAGGCTTTCTTCTTGTTACCTCCTTCTACAGCTTGGAGTCCCCTGGGCCAGGCCTGGCAGGGAGCGTTAGCTTGGCCTTATTTAAAGTTGCAATTATCTGTCCCGTCTCCTGCTGGCTCTCTGGGGAGGCAGGAAGACCCTGACGGGAGGATTCAGAATGGGGAGTTCCTAGGGAATCTTCCCGAGGCTGGTGAGGGAGGCTGAAGTTCTCATCTCCGTCCACACGTCCACAGGACTCTTTCTTCCGCATTCTGGGCCTCTCTCCCTGGTGTTTCTGTCCTAGAAGCTGGCCAGGCCTCCACAAGGGTGGAGGGATGGCTTCTCAGTCCTACGGAAGTGAACGGGTCACATCAGGCTAAAAGATAAGGGGCCGTTATGGCATAGTGCAGGAAGCATCCAGTATCCAGCCAGATGGCGGCAGATGAGACCACACAGCCAGGTGCTGGGTGGTGGGTCTGAAAGTTAAGACGACAGAGATGAGAATTTTGAAGAGAACAGAATGGATCAGAGAAGGTTGTGAGCAAAGAAAAGTGATGGGGACTGGGGTAGAGCTTAGGATTTCATACGCTAGTACCTCATGAAGGGTTGGGGTGTGACAGTTCTGAGCTGTAGACAGGAACTCAGAAGAGGGCTGGGGGCGGAGGGATGGGTCAGTCTGTAAAGCGTTTGCTACAGGAGCCTGGATGGCAATACTGGCAAACCTTAGGATAGTTCAGATCCCTACCTGACTTGGCACCAAGCAGCCATTCAATAAAGAAAATGATACTACTGTTGCCACTGCAGACATGAGACCATCCAGTCCGGCCAAGGCAGAAGCCAAAGGGCTTTCCTGTTAGTGGGACACAGAGTAATGGCATGCTCCCCCCACAATGCCAAGACACCCACATCCTAACCCTAGGAGTGTGAATATTGCCTTAAATGGCAAAAAAAAGGACATTGCAAGAATTAAGGATCAAGACAAGAAGATTGCCTTGAATACCCCAAGTGGGCCAGGGTTAGCATGAGGGTCCTAATGGAGGGGGCAGGAGGGACAGGAAGGGACGAGGAGGGCAGCTAGGGTGGAAGGGGATGCTGTAACAGCACAGCCCAAGAGCACTGGGGGCTCTAGAAGCTAGAAGCACAAGCAGACACTCCCTGGGGCTTTAGTGGGCATGTGATTCCAATACCCACATCAGTGAGTCCTATTTCCCTGACCTCCTGAGCTATGTGAGACTAATTCTGAGCCACTAGACTGAATCTGTGGCGATTTGTCACAAAGACAACAGAATGAATGTACCATTTATAATAGAGCTAGTGCCAAGTTGTCACCCTACCCACCCACCCATTTCTGAGAACAAGCAAGGATGTAGTGGACCCGGGGTGCTTCTGGCCACTTTCTCTGGATGGTGGGATGCCACGACAGGTGGATCTTCCATCATGGACCCAGTGTCAGCCACATATCAGGTCCCTGCCAGGGACCTCATCTTCCAGAGGTCTTAAAGGCAAGCACTATTATCAGCCCATTCTACAGATGAGGAAATCAAGACTCAGAGAAGTGAAGGCAGGCCTTTTCGGGCTGACTTCTTGCTTGCCAAGGCTCAGATAGCTTCTCAGGGCCCTGCTCATTCCCAGGCTGCCTGGCTTCTGGCTGCTCGAGGCTGCCGTGTGGCTCTGAGGCAACTTCCTGCCCAGCACTCAGAGCCTTGAGGCAGGAGCCACACCCTCTAATCCTATAGAGCTTTGTGCAGCAACCAGGCAAGGAACAAAGTGCTACAGAGAGCTGGCCCACGAGGACAAGTGACATTTTGGGAGCTGGGGAGGCAGAACATTTGGTAGAGCACAAAGCCCTGGGTTCTATCCCCAGCACTGAATAAAACAGGGACAGTGGTACAAAGCTATCATCCTAGCTCTCGGTAGGAGAAAGCAGAAGGATTAGAAGTTCAAGGTCACTCTATACTACATAGTGGATTTGAAGTCAGCCTGGGATGCATGAGACTGTCTCAGAACCCTTCCCTTCCAAAAGAGAAAAGGATGGCACTCCAGGGCTCATGGGAAAGCTCTCCTGGATGCTGCCTGCTTCCTCCACACAGCAGCTGCGAGGCCGGTGCGCAGGGCTTCTGTGATCCTGCAGACTTATATCCTATTTCATCGTCACCCTCATGAAGTGTTCAGGTCAGGGAGGGAAATGCTTGCTGGGTCACAGTCCGACGGGGAGGCCACAATATCCTGATGATCTAGAATGTCAAGGGAAGAGCATTCCTAGGACCCCTAAACCAGGAAGAAGTCCCACGGGCACAGAAAGACCCCTGGCTTGCTTGGCTTCCAGGGATCAAGGCATGGCAAGCCAGACATCCCATCCTGGGTTGGCTTTGTGGAATCCATGTGTCCTCCTCCAGAGACAGAGAAGGTGTACCTGGGGACCTGTGTCCAGCGCCTTCCCTGAAACATGGCTCTGACTCCACTCTCTCCTTTCTCAGTGGGGACTCAAGAGCTAGGCACTCCACCAACCAAGAGTAGGGAACTGGAGCTAGGGTCTCAAGTGGTCCTTGGCTGGTGCTCTCAGGGCCACTGCCGGCACCCCAGCCCTTCCCACACATTCCTGGGAGACGGCCTCAGATGACTCCCAGCAGCAGCGTTGGTGCCAGGCTTATGGAGGAGGAGGCAGGCTGGATGTCTCTGCCACAGCAGGCCGCAGCACTTGCACGGAATCCCAATTGAGCTATTTTTAATGTGCTTCAATTTTCATTTTCTTTTATTGGAAAACACAGATGGTGACTTGCTGCCCCTCATACTGAGTGGTGCTGGCAGGGAGGGAGGCGTGCGGCACACACGCGGGCACCCCTCCCAGTGCTGGGGAACCAGAGCCAGCACCAAGCTCTGCTGCTGCCTCTAGCCTCAGTTTACCCATTTGTGAAAGTCTGAACTGTTCTGGGAGATAGTGCCTACTGTACACTGGCAGAAGCAGGCATCCAAAGTTAGGGCTCGGTTGCCAGGGAAAGAAAAGCTGGGTTTGTGGCACTGTTGGCTTTGGGAGTCGGGGGACACCTTACTCAATCCCCAAATCGGGGTGGAGGGCTTCTCTCCATTTCACAGATGAAGAAATGGAAGCTCAGAGACCAAGTGTTGTCGCGGGTAGTATAAGCCCGAGTCTAGCTCTTATACTCACTTCTCTGGGGTCTTTCCTGTCCTGAGTTCCCATAATGTATTCTCATGATTAAAAAAAAAAAAAAAAGCAATTGTGGGCTGGGGGTTAACTCAGTAAAGTCCTAGCTGCGAAAGCATGGGGACCTGAGCTTGTTTTTCAGATCCCACATGAAACTACCCAGCTTTGCTTCCTCCATTTGTCCCAATGGTAGCAGCAATGGGTGATGGGTCTCGACTGACAGTGGCTCACCATTCATGAGGACACTTACAACAGCATTGACCCTAGCAACCCCAAGTCCCCACAAGACCAAAATCACTAGAATCATGGACACTGACTAGCAATCAGTAGCTAGGTTCTGAATTTTGAACAAAGAAATGATGCCACAGCTGGCCTGAAGGAGCCTGAAGACCTGCCCCGGGTACACCGTTGACTCTGGAGACAGATGTTATCTCTAGGCTTCCCTTGGCTGAGCTGTGTGGCTCTTACAGAGTACATCCACCTCTCTGAGCTTTAGCTTCCCTATCTCGACAAATGAGTCATACAGGCTGAAGGACTGAGATTGAAAGGTCAGAGAAGAGACAGCCACCTTCCTAAAGCTGTCATGTTGTCTGTCCCAATGCCACTTTCTTGGGGATACAGGCAGAAATGAGAAAACAGGTTGCCAGGAGCAGAGTGGTAGGAAGTGATTTCCAGAAGCTTTGAATGTACTCAGCCAACCCAACATCTGGGTCCATTTTCCCCAGCCATATAAACTCTCCTGTGTGTCAAGTGTCCTGCCCCCTATAGTTAGGATGACAGGAGGCAGATTCCTAGAAGCTTGGGTTCTCAAAACACAGGGTGCTGCTCCCCAGTGGCATGGCTGGAGTCATCTGCAATGGGGCTGTAGGGCCCAGGTAGAGCAAGAATAACTTGTGTGGGCAGCCAGGGCTCTCTACTTGGGCCTCCTGTCCTTTACCCACCAGGCTTCAGTGCCATGCCTGGATCTGACCACAGCGGAAGCCCACTGTCTACCCTGGTGGCTTGGCAAAGGCAACTGGGCTCCCTCTGTGCACCTACCTCACTCCATTCCCTGGGGTATAACTCATTCTGAGTGCCCCAGTCTCACCAGACTATGGGAGCTGGGAGGGCAGGGCTGATGGAGAGGTGGGAAAGTGGTCAGATGAGCCAAACATTCCATGTCTCGGTCTTCTGTAGATGGGTGAGCTGGGCTGTCATTCCCATCTGCTTGGTGGCTTGGCAGCTACAAGTTAGAGCGCCTGATGCAATACAGAGCCCAAGTTTCTGGGCAGAGTGTTGTCTAGGTGGGGTTTGGAGACAGTCCTTGGCCTTTTCACCCACTCTCTAGGACGTGGAATTTGGATTTGAGACCATATAGGCAGTGGGGCTACGGAGAGAGTAATGCCATCGAGGAAGGTCTGCTGTTGATTATCCCTCCAAACACCTTAACACCTTCTTCTTGACTGAAGAGGGACCTGGAACACACCATGGGGGGGGGGTAGTCTAACAGAAGCAGCATTGAGTCCTTAGTCCTATGGAGTCACCTGGGGCAGAGCCACAGTGTGGACCTGGCTGCTGGTTGAGAACTAGGCACCGCACTTCACAGTTTACAAAGCATGTCCCCTCATTGCCCCAGGCTTCCTTACAGCTGTCCTACAACTGGGACCCTTGTTGACCAGACCTTCACTGAACGGTTACCACTGCACTGAGCAGAGCGGGGAGGATGCTAAAGGAGATGACATCAGGCCCTCCAGCAATGTGGATGATCCAATGTGGAGCAGGAAGAGCCTAGGACAGACAAGCCATTGAGTACAGTAAAGAGCACACTGTGTATTAGTGAGAGACACAGAGAAGGACTACGCAAGCCTCAGGGTCTCCATTTTACAGATGAAGGAACTGGTTGTGTGAAGCCAAAGGTTTGCTCAAGGTCTGTGGACATTAGCCATGGTCTGTGAGTCCAGTGCTCTCCAGAAAGCTTTGTGACAGGTCAGAAGGCCAGCCAGGACAAAGCGTGAAGATATGTTCCAAGAAGAGAAGGCAGATGCCATGGTCCTGAGACATTAAGTATCCACAATACCATCTAGCTGTTTTCTGATGTGTTCTTCAATTAGTTAACTCTTCCATCCATCCGTCCATCCATCCATCCATCATCCATCCATCCATCCATCCATCCATCATCCATCCATCCATCATCCATCATCCATCCATCCATCATCAGTTACTCATCCACCTGTCCATCAATTTATCTGTCATTCACTCACCCATCCATCTATTTATCCATTTATCCATCATCCATCCACTTATCCACATACAGATCCATCCATCCATCCATCCATCCATCCATCCATCCATCACCTACCCAAATCAGCTGGCTCCCTCCAGGGGTACTAGGCTGTGTTCTAGAAGATGAGGATACAGATTGGTTTGACTAACTAGCTACCTCATTATGAAAAGTTAATATAACCTCAGAAATGGGTCCAGCTTGCCTCCCTCCCATCCTCATGTTCCACAGGGAAGAACTAAGACTCAAAGGGACCACTTGGCTCAGGTAAGGAAGGACCACAAGTAAGAGTTGACATCGGCACTCCAGTCAACATTTCTCAGGCTCCAACTGGCAGCCAGAAGGCTCAGGGTCAGAGCTTGGGCTGCTCTAAGGCATCCTTGTGCCCTGCTTGACAGGTGGCCTCGAGCCCAACTGAGAGTCAGTGCTGTGAGGACAATGGTCAGTTTGGGCTAAGCATTCACACAGGGTAGACCTAGATCCAAGGAAAGCCTGGAGCCTTGTTGGCTGCTATGGCATCTCTGTTTATCCACTGCCAAGGACAGGGTCTTGGAACCCTGGCAGGGTGCTTTAAACCCTCAGGGACAGGTGGCTATATCCTAGCCTTCGGCACAACACACAGACACACACACAGCTTTTGGGTGGGGCATTCTTGAGGACCTGAATTCTACTACTAGTACTGTGTACCCTGCTGTGTAAACTAGCTGTGTGGGTGAGTTCCACCTGATGTCTGTCATCAAAATGACCACTGCAGAGGAGGACACCAAAGTTCAGACAGAAACAGAATCTGTCCTGGGCCCCTGAGGAGTAACAAAGGCTTTTGAAGAGCAATGGCTCTGCTCTGGGTCTCCCTTCTGAAATGTCTTTGCTCATCTGGTCAAACCACCTTTCAATGCCTGCCATCTTGGGGGAGATCTTTCCCAATTTCCCAACCACATATGCTCACCCTGGAGCCAGACTTTACTGCAGCATTCTGGGAGCTCATCTGGGTGGACCCTGAGGCTTCCATCAGAGAGAACTCCCCAAGAACTCCAGAATGTCCCAAGAGAGCACTGAGAGTCCCCAGATCTATAGAACCAGCCACCCACCACCGGCCACCCATTGTCAAGAAGAAGCCCCTCCCCCAACATCACCTCCACCATCGCTCTGAGTTTTAAAAAAGATACTGTAAGTGAAAACAAAATATGCTTATTATGTGATATTGAGACAATATGGCAGGACCTACAGTAAGAAGTCAAAGCCTTCTCCCCGGAGGTGGGCGCAATTAGCGATCATTTAGACATTTTGCTACACATTAAGGGTATTTTTAGAGGCATAAATGAGTATTTATTCCTTCGAAAGTCACAAACGGAATCACGTTCTTACTGAAGTTCACACTGCTTGTACCTTGCTTCGTGTCTTACACATTTGCCAACCCAGATACCCAAGGTTCAGGAACATTCTACAGCTTCCTGCCTGAGGTTCATATTTGTAGCCTTCATCTCCTCACCTCTCGGAGGTTTGTGAGGAGAAACTGAGACCACAGGTGCTACCTGGCTTGGCCCCGGCTCTCAGGAGCTGTGTCCTGGGATGTACACAGTGGAATCGGGGTCAGCGTGTCCATGCTGTGGACTGGAGAATGTCTTTAGCCCTCCCCTTTCCCAGAAGTCCCATCTTACCCGCCAAAGCTCCATCCTCCCCTGGTCACATCCCCCACACCTCATAAATCTACAGGCAGCCAGGCCTGCTCAGCTCAGCCAGGATGCCCCTGACATCCAAGATAGAGCTACACTGGCAGAAGGTGAACCCAGCACTTGGACCCACTGACTATCTCAGCCTCAGGCCCTGACCTGGCTGGGTTTGACTGGGGTCCCAGGTTTAACCCTGTGCCTTTCTCTTGGGAACTCTCCTTCCTAGGCCAGCTGCCCAGCTGGGCTTCCTGCCTCCCCTGTGGGGCCTTCCCGATGACGGCCATCCATTCCGAAACCGCAGCCGCACAGACCGTCCTGAACACTCTCTTTATCATGTCCCTCCCTGACTGTGGCCTGCCAGTGGCTCCCCAGGGCCCGTGGGAGAGAGTGCAAACCGCATCCCCCAGAATTCCTGAGCTGGCTGCAGCCCCTCTGGCCTCACAGCCCCCCATCCCAGCCATCCCACTTGGCATGAATCCCTTATCCTGAACCTCAACATGCCTGGTGTAGACGAGACTGCGCCCTCCAAGGGTGTGGCCCTAGGCCATCACCAAGCTCTCAGACAACGACCTCATCCCCTAGACACAGGACCTCCTGAGAGGAGCCACAGTAGCTCCGGACATGGCATTTGGCTTCTTCTGAAGACTGAACACCTGTCTCCTTCCTGCTTCCTAAACCCAATGATATTAGAAATCCTAGCGAACAAACAGGGGTGCCAGGTCCTAAGAGATTATTTATCTAATCAACTTATTTAATCCAAACGTGTTTTTGAGAGTAGTAGGAACTCATCTCACATCACAGTGATGGAAACTGAGTCAGAGACAAAGTCAGAACAGAGCAAGGATTCCATCCAAGGTCTCCAGCTGTCCCTGGAAGTGCCTCCTTCCAGAGCCTTCCTCCCAAAGGAAGGCTCGGTGAGAGGCTCCGTATTCCTGGTGCACTGTATCAGGCCTCTAATACCAATAAAGCCCATTCTGAGGTGGGACAGACAACACAGTGCGGTAAACAGACCTTTCTGAGACTCCTTCCTGACCACGGCTTGACTGAAGGTGGCATCTGACCAGATTAATTTGGACCCTATCTTCTCCATACGTAAGTGAGGTGGCTCAGCAAGTAAAGATGTTTGCTGCCCACCCGGATGACTTGAGTTCAATCCCTGGGACCCACATGGTAGACAGACCTGAACCCCAAAAGTTGTCCTCCATCCTCAGACATGTTATAGCCTATGCATATTCCTCCCCACAGTAAACCCATAAAAGCAATCAAAACTATTTTAAAACATTTCCTGCTCTCTGTCTGTCTGTCTGTCTGTCTGATGGTAGAAGCAGAACTAGAGAGAACTTACTGCGTAAAGTGCTCGCCTTGAAAGCTCTAGGGGCTGAGTTCAGCTCCCAGAACCCATGTCAGACAAGCAGATGTGGTAGCCCAGGTTTGTAGTCCAAACAGTGGGGAGGTAGAGTGGGGAGGTAGAGACTGACAGAGCCTTGGGGGCTCACTGGCCAGCTAACCTAAACCTCCAGGCCAGAAAGAGAAAAAAAAAAAATCCAAGGTGGACGACACTGAGAAACAATGCCTCTCTCTCTTTCTCTCTCTGTGTGTGTACACACACACACACACACACACACACACACACACACACCAGCTGTTACAAGTGAGCTTCAAGGCACAGGGAGCCACACAGTGACCCATCTCTGTAAGTACTTTTCTCAGCTCAGGATCTGAGTTTCCTCTTAAGACAGTCTCAGGGATGTCGCGGTACCCAGCACTGCACTGGCAAAGGCCGCTTTCCAGTTCTTCCAGGTCCTCAAACAGACGTGTCCACTCGGCTGCTGAAGCATTAATGCTCACTCTGGTGCTCACTCTGGTGCTCACTGGTCTTTATCAGAGCGTGAAGGCTGGGCAGCAGATACAGGGTCTTATTAGACATGACTTTGGGGCTCCCCTAGCCTGCACATATTACTTTTTCTAGACCCCAGGGCCCTCCAGGATGCCCAGAGCATGCCCACAGCACATGGGACCCTGGGAGCATCTGGGACAGAGAAGGCAGAGCCTTCTAAGGTGCAAGGCTCCACGGTCCACATCTGGTTCGGCCCCCAGTGGCTGCCCTCCTCTGGGGTACCCTCCAACCTCCCAGCCTCTCGCTTGCACAGAGCCCAACAGCGGCTGTGAGTACAGTCTGGAGCAGACGCAGGCCACTGTCTTGGGGCCACCGCAATATTTATAGTCACAGTTACCTTCTGTTTGTGTCAAGAGACATCAGGGCTTTATTTACAGCACGGATGTGGCCTTTCCTGAACACACTGACTCTTTTATTCTAACAAATAGAAAAGTGAGTTATTTCTAGAATAGCAGCAAGAACATGGCTCAAAATGCTAAGGACTAAGAAGAGAGACCCAACAGGGAGCCCACATGACAAAAGGCCTTCAGAGCCCCTGTGAGGCCTAACTCTGTCTGGCATGGGGTCACAGCTGGTATCTTTGTGGGCTTTGAGAGATTCCAGGTAAGTCTCTCCCCAGCAATGATACAGGAGGTCTAATGTCATGGTACCTGAGGCTACCTCAGGGTCTAACACCAGGTCAAATTCAAGCACCTGGGGCCTGGGTCAGGGAGCAGGATGGGGAACAGGCTAACCAAGTCTTCCCTCATCTCTCCATCCCACGCCCTCGGGTCTGAGGGGAAGACGTGGGGATGGGCCCCATCCCCACATCTGGAGCTAGTTATACTGGGGCTGGAGAGGCGTAGGATACAAATGGGTCCGGCAAGGGTTTAGATAAATACGGGATGATAGATCCGCACCAAGCTTTGGAGGGGAAGTGCAGGATGTTCCTGGAAGACGCTTAACCTTGTCAAGCTCCCCGACAAACTGTCCCGGGGGGGTGGGGGGGGGTGTCTACTCAGCAGCTCATCTTCTGCTTCTGCCCCACGCAAAGCAGTCCCAAGTGCAGCCTGGGGGTGGAGACACCCCCAATCTCAGGACGTCCAGCCTCCTCCTGAGGCCAGGCCTAAACCTGGAACACACTCAGTTCCCTTTCTACACTACTCCAGGAAGCCCTCCCTGACCACGCAGGCTGGCGCAGGGTCTGAGAGTAACTTACTTGCCAAAGCCACTTGGAGTGTCAGCAGTGCCTAACAGGGGGTAGGTGTGTAGTGACCATACGGTCCCTGGCAAGTGCCCACCACAGTGCTGTGCATATGCAACAACCTGAGCAATCCGCATAGCCACCTGGGAAGGCAGCTTCACTGTATAGACAAGGGGTCTGGGCTCAGAGAGGTAAATCACTTGCCCAGGGTTACACAGCCAGGAATCCTGGGCGGCAGAGCTCTGACTCCTGTATTCTCATTCAACACTGAGATGCCTCACCCTCTAGGAGGGGGATGGGCTGAGATTGGTGGTTGATCAATAAGTGGTTGATTGGTAAGCCAGGAGGCTACAAGGGTCAGGCCTTCTCAGAGGCTACACAGTGGCTCCCTCCGTCCCCATATCCCATCTACACCACGGTTTTGATGAGGCTGTTTGCTATTTTGTTCTGTGTCCACAAAGGACAAAGACCATCGCACCTAGCACGGAGACTGCATGGGGCATTTCTGAGGACACTCATCACACATAGCCTTACAGAAGGCATTATTTGACAGAAGAGGAAACCAGGGCAAAGAGGGGACACATGGGGCCTATGAGCAGCCAGGGTCCAGTGTCCATGATCCCTAGGTAGAATTCCTGACCAGGGCTCATTTAGAGAGAAGCCAGGTCTCCCAGACATCTCTGCCATTGAACCTCATCAATGCCCTGCTTCCTGGGACCCCCATGGAACAGAAGGGCAAGCTGGCAGCTTCCATGAAATGAACCCTGTGGCAAGGTGACTTGGAGAGAAAGTCAAGTAAAGGCATGCCTTGTCTTCTGAGAAGCAGGTTTCCTTGGCTTCCTAAGTCCTTCCGGGTTCAGGGAACACAAGGATAGCTAAACTTGGAAGGGCAGCCATCCCGAGGAGGGTCCACCAGGGCCAGAAACAGGGTCTGAGTCTGGGTAAGCTCACGTTTTCCAAAGCTGTGGTCACAGAAGCTTCTGGGACGCATGGTGGTGGGTGTGAGGAACTGTTTCAAGCTAGAGCTCCCGGATCCCTCCATGGAAGGCAGGCCTTGGGAGAAAAGGTGACACAGAGGCCACAGGGGACTCAGCAGTGATGACTACCGACTGGGCTTGCCTATCCACACCATGCCAGGAACAGCTGTGATAAGGGTCCTGTTAGTGGAACACTCCTGGGCCGGTGAGCACACTTCACACTCCTGCCAGCTGCCTCAGCTCTGAGGGCAGGAAGCAGACAGCGTGGGTGGTAGGTGAAGGCCGCTCCCAGCTGCTCGAGCCACTCATAGTGCTGTGCAATCTTTGTCAGGTCCCTTTCCCTCTCTGGGCTCCAAATGTCCTTCTCAGCCAATGAGAGGCTCGGGCTGACTAGCGTTCTTCCAAATTCAGTGGTTGCTATGAGGCTTCTGCCATCACACGAACGAGGCTATAACTTCAAGTTGACTCACCTATTTTTACTGAAATAAATTCATTAGTAAAGGGAATATAAGATTAGTAGCATGACCAGAAAGCACTAATTCTTCTAACCTGAGGGAGTTTGGGTTCTGAAGACAACTGCCTGGGCTTATGATCTGAACAACCATGCAACCTCAGTGACTTATTGTGCCTCTCTCTGTGCCTTGGCTTTATTCATCTGACTGCCAAAGCTATAAGGAGGTCCAAACGCAAGCTGTGTGTGTGTGTGTGTGTGTGTGTGTGTGTGTTTATGTCTCTCTGTGTGTGTCTGAGTGTGCAAGTGGCGTATCTGAGTGTGATGTGTGTGTTTGTGTATGTGGTGTATGTGTCTGTGAGTGTGTGTGTGAGTGTGTGATGTGTGTGTCTGTCTGTGTGTGGTGTGTCTGCCTGTGAGTGTATGTGTGTAAGTGGTGTGTGTGTGTTTGCATTAAAAATGAATCCTCTCAACTGTGCACAACCCTCCCCCCCCCCCCCAAGATACCCTGGCATCCTGGGTCCCTAGTGGGGTCTGTGCAGCAGGTCTGAGCTGGAGACTAGCTTTCTCCAATGAAAAGCAGATTAGGGGCTGTCAGAGAGGCGTTAGAGACACTAGGCTTGGCAGGAAACAGACTTTCTCTGTGAGTGTGAGTAATCGGCAGGTGTGGAGGACTGGGACGGGGCCTTTCTTACCCAGTGACTCAGCGTTATTCAATGCCACTTCTCTGCTCCCTTCAGCCTTCTCTGCCCGACACTCTGGTAAACATGAACACGGCACGGCACGTCTGAAGTCTGGCTCCCTGACCTGGGACTCCAGGTGAGGAGAGAGCAGCCAGTGGTACCTCAACCTTGCCTGGCAACTGCTCCCACTCTCCTCTTCTCTCCCATCTGCCTTTTCCTCCTCCTCAGTTTCAGCCCAGCGTGGCCAGGATTTTCCTGTTTGGCCCCTGTATGAACCTTTCTCCTGCATGCTCACACAAGGACGCCCGCCAGGTAGAATCTAGGAGTGTGAATTCTGAACTTGAAACTTCACTCACGTTTGCAAGCTGTGTGGCTTGGGGATAATTATGTCTTACTCTGTTCCATTTCCTCGTGGGCCGTCAAGCCAACAGCCTAAGAGGGCTGTAGGGTAGTGCAAAGTTAGGGTATTAGCCGAGGGCCTAGCGGAGTGCTGGGTACAACACACTCAACGAGTGAAGGCTGCTTATGTTATAAATAAAATCTTATAGGAAAGTCCTATTGATCCCAACAGGCTATTCAACCTCCGCCCAGTCTTTCACCTGCCTGTCTACTGGGGTGTCTCTCCGGGTCTGGGACCATAGGTATAGTCTCCAGCACAGACCCACGGCACAGCTGAACTCTGTGTAGACAGGAAGGTGTGGCCTCCTCTCTATTTGGGCCTGACACCTCTCTCCTCTCCCCCACTGAGGGTCCAGGACAGTCACTTTTCTGAGAACTGATGAGATATGGAACCTGAGACAGCAGACCACCCGGGGACCCTGAGCTGACACCTCACTCCGAGTCTCTCAATTCACTTCTGGTTTCTGCTCTTGACGTGCTCAGCCCTGGCTTCCTCCATTGGGATGGAAGATTCTAGACGGAAATGCATACTAAAGTCTCTCCCCATTTTTCCAGGAGGTCACAAAAGCTGCACAGAGGGATAATAGCAGGAGCCCATCAGCAAGGGTCCTGTCAGAGACAACTGAAGAGAACTTACTAACGCCTATACGTCCATTAGGAAAGAGCACAGTGATCCTTCCAGACAAGGGAAGGAGAATGAGCCCGTGAACACTGGCTTCCCGGAAGTGATGGCAAGATGACTGGAAACAAGAAGAGCGAGCGAGCAAGAGTGGAAACCCGCACTGAGTATTTCATCTGCACTGGGCATTAAAAGCTGTGGGGGACACTGTGTAACCCCGAGACGGCTCCAATTTTCAGTGAGAATAAATAACGTGGAGAGGCGGAATTTGAATGGGAAACTTCAGAGTTATTCTGGTCCTCTCCCATGATACTGTTCTCTGGGGTGTGTGGTTTTTCATAGATTTGGCACAGAGAGGTGAAGCAACCTGCTCAAATGTGCACAGCTCCTCAGTGACAACAAAGAGACCACCCAACCCATTGTCCCTTCCCTTAGCAGACCGGCTCAGCTTCTCGGCACAACCTGGCATGACAGGTTCCCAAGCTCATGCCACCCACCAGAGTAAGTAAACAAGTCCCTTCCAGGTGAGGAGACACTCATGAAGTCCCCCCACCCCCGGGGCTGATGATGCCTGTTTTCCCACTGTCTGCCCCTGCTGACAGAGACCTGGATGACTGGGGGTCTGGCAATGCCAGCTTACGGCGACACGCCATGCCACAGTGTTTGTCCTGCTTCGCTGGGTGAGTGAGTCATGTGGGCCCTTCCACCTAGCCCCAGCTGTGTATGCCACGAACGCCTCAGTTTTGAGAGTCACAGACTCTCTGGATTTGCCTGTGAATTGACACAGAGTGGTTGGTCACCAGACCCACCCACTGTCTGTTCTTGCAAGCCACTTCCCTACCTGGAACACCACCAAGGACTAAGTAATATAATCCAGGCAAGTACTTAGCATAGTGTTTTGGTTCAGGGACCTGGCTGAACACTGAAACTCTTATGAGTGCAGTTAACCTGGCCCAGACCTGCACTTGGTCCACAGGTCATGGTTACTGACCAGGAGAACAGGTAGACAAGAAATAGCCATGCTCAGGCTCCAGCTTGGAGATGAGGAGGGGACAACAGGCTGTCTCTAGCACCAAGTAGCCCTTGGAGAAACCCAAGTTTCAATCTCAGCCTTGCCTCCCATTTGCTGTGTGACCTGGGACCAGCCAATCCCCCTCTCTGGGCCTTTTGTAAAATAAGAGGCTTGTAGGCTTGCTGGCTCTGGAAATTGTTTCCTGAATCCTTTACTTCACTTAGAGCACCTTTGGGTGGGAGGCAAGGCAGGGTGTGTCCCAACTTCCTTCTAGAAGTCAGGAAGACAGGGCTGGGCAGGAGGCAGGGCTCACACCTGAAGCTGAGGCTGCAATCAGAGTCCCTAATGGGAAGTGAGGATGTGTGGACATGGCCTGGACAGAGCTCATTTATGTCCTGGCCCCTCCCTTCTCTGGAGGGAAGGGTCACGGGAATGGGGGTAGGAGGAGGGATGGGACCGTGGGCGTGGACGCTGTTCTGACCCACTTATCCCTTTGCAGTAGGTCTGGACTTGGAAAGGCTTCCCAATGGCCTGGGACACAGTGGGTGGTCGACCCAGGACACTTGGCTTTGCATTGCAAAGGCCAACCCACCCCTCCACCCCTCCACCCCTTCACCCCCATCCCCGTGCAAAAAGTCAGGCTGGCTTTGGGATGCTCCAGAGCCAAGCCACTCAGGCCTTCACCACACCCCGTCTTCTCTGCCTCGATCAGGCATCCTTTATCCTTTGAGCCACCAGAAGAAACAAGCGCTCTTGCCAGGTCTCCATCTGAGTCCGCTCCAAGCCACTGTGTGCGTCATCCCCACCCTGTGAGCCAATCCAGCTCCTGCTTCAGGATCCTACCCAGAGCCACCTCTTCCGGGAAGCTTTCCCTGCCCCTCACCACCAAAGTCACAGTTATCCCAAATCTGCCATGATCCTGTGACCTGCCTCTAGGCTCTGGGGGCCACAAGGGCTCCCAGCCCTTGGCGAAGCATGGACCCAGTTCATACAGTAAAGGCTAGAGTTTGATCGGAACACAGCTGATTTGGTTGTGTTGGGGGTCTCCTCACCTGGTGGGAAGGTTCACGGAGAAGTTAAGGATCCCCACATGGGCCACCAATGAGAGAGTAGAAGTCATGGCGAGACAGGCTCTAAGAGAACAGTGGGAAAGCCAGGTTTGGAGGCTGAAGCCTGTGATGCCAACCACTTAGGAGACTGAACTGAAGGATCCTGAGTTTAAGGCCAGCCCAGGGAACTTGAGGCCTTGACTCAAAGTAAAAGCTAAGAAGATGCTTGGGTGGTGTAACTCCTACCTGACTCCTACCAGGACCAAAGCTGGTCCTGGGCCAGCCTTGACGTAGTACCAGGCATCATCATGGGTGACTGAGGCCTCCTGTTTGCCAGACACTAAATTTGGAGCTTTGGGAATGTCACTGCTTCAAGCCTGTCAGGTGTTCTGTGAAAGCAGGGGTAACCCCTCCACCTTACAGAAAAGGAAACTGAGGCTCAGGGAGATGAACTGCCTCCAGCTGGGCTCACTGGGGGTAAAGTGAGCTGATTACTGGTGTTGGAGGTCAGCAGCATAGGGCATCTTTGTGCCCAGGTGGTTACAGCAATCTAAGGTGCCCGGGCCTCAGCAGACCAGTGCTCCACAGAGGCTCACCTCTTAAGGGGCTGCATGAATGTCACTACCTCTTGTCCCTAATGTCACCAGTAGCTGGAGCAAAGGATGCTAGGAAAACCTGGCACTTGGTTCTCTCCATCCACAATGCAACAGCAAAAGTGCCCAGACCAGACAACCCCACGCTGGCTCTCCTAATCTGGGCGGGATACAGTGAGGAGTCCCCATTCCCAATCCTGCTCCCCCAGCATTCCTGCTTTCTTCTGCTCTGGCACAAGGCCCACCACAAATGCAGAATGGACTGTCTGTCTCCAGCCTGCCTCTCCTGGGCCTCCTCCTACTTTAGCCAGCGACTCTAAACGCTTCCTGGGGCCAGCAGAGCCCCCAGCTCTGAGGAAAAAGCCAGGAACAGGACATTGGCCTGGCTTGGATCCTGTCTACCCATTCACCTTGGGTGCAGGCTTCTCAATGAGCCTCAGTTTCCCTATCTATGGGTGCAGTGTCCACTGTGTGCATGTGTGCCTTGGAGGCCCAGGCCTGTTTCCATGCTGAATCAGGGCTTCCCCTGAACCACTGCGAGTCTGATTTCCTTACTCTGAAACAGGAACATAGAGCCCCTAAGACCTAGGTTTGCTCAGACAGGGGACTGCCCTCAAGGAAAGGCTGATGAGCTCCTGGAGAAAAAAGAAGGTGGGGGCAGGGCAGCACCCTGACTTCCCAGCCTCTTGCACATTCCAAACATGCCAACAGGGCAAGCAGAAAGTCTTAGCTTCCCACCCCAGCTAGCAGCTAAGTGCCTACTGTGTGCCCAGGACATGTACAGACATCTGTGGAAGGACGCTTATCTCCAGAGGAGAGACAGGAGGCTCAGGATTTAGATAACAGGGAGTCAACAGGGCGGATGGAGGAGAGCAGCCAAACCAGCTCTGGGGAAGTGTCTTTAGGCATTTATTTAGCAGGATAAAAAGGTGTGGTTATCAGGGTAGGCAGACAGGCTCCAGAATAGCGCACCCAGACAGAATCCAAGGACAGATGTCACCAGGGCCAGGTGACCCCACTGCCCACCTACAGCCCCCTGCAGGGTGTGCCTAAGTCCATCTTTGTTGCCCTGGTTGTTGCTGGTTTGGAGGGACAAGGGGATGTCTGTAGGGGTGGGACCTGTCTTCTACCATCACAGGGGAGCCCCAGGAGAGGCAAAGTGTTGTCAGCAATGGGGAGCAGGGTGCATGAGACAGATCTCCGCCAGAAGAAGCTTGCCATCTAGGGCAGCCATACCCCTGACATTGCCTCATGGGCCCCACAGAAGCGCTGGCTTTACTTATTCTGGGGAAAGGCTCTGCTCTGCTCCCCACTTACTGACAAGAAAAGCTGGACACTGTCTGAGGCTGATGCTGTCACTCCAGCTCTAGGCAAAGGGATCATGGGAAAGCAGCAAAAACAGAGACACAGGGAGCCTAGGCAGAGACCAGGAAGAGAGCTGAGTTCAAGCTCATGCAGACATGGGACTCAGGGACCTAGGCCTGAGCTGCAGTCACTTAGTGGGTCTCACTTGAGCATGGCGCCCCCAGGGGACACTTAGAGATGTGCAGAGTGGTGTGATTTGGCTCCCTTAGTAGAGTGCTTGCCTAGCCCACTCAGGGCCCTTCCTTGGTTTGATCCCCAACACCTTATAAAACAGATATAGCAGTATGCCCCTGTAATTCTAGCACTTGGGAGGTAGAGGCAAGAGAATGAGGGAGTTCAAGGTCGTCCTCAGCTACATAGCAAGCATGCTACACAGGTGCCTGGATACACGAGCCTCAGTCTGATGCAAAGAGACAAGATTGCAGTAAGGCCTAGAAGGCCCAGAACACTCTTTAGTCATTCCTGTGCTGCCCCAGCCCAAGAGGACTGTATGAAATCTCAGGGTCACAACCTGCCTTCTTAAGGAATGTGGGGACACTGTGACCATCAGGGGGGTACATGGACATTCCATGGGCTAGAACCTGGGGCCCTTAACATGCAATGGGCAGCAGGTTCATCCTTACAAAGACAGAACTATGCTATTAATAGTGATCTGCTTAAAGAGGGAGAGATTGACTCCTACTCACCCCCCAATAAAGAAAGGAATGACAGAGACTCCAAAGGCCAGGGCTCTCACCCAGGGAGAGGGCCTGCTGCCCTGATTCCAAGAAACACTGTCTCAGAGTCACTGGGGACCATAAACTGAACACAAGGAGTAACTAAAGGCTTAGGGAAATCATTTGGGTCCCCAAGCTTCAAAACCAGGGTTTATTTAAATAATCCCTTGCCAGGCCTCCCAGCCTCAGCGCCTGCTTCTCTAAGGATTTATTTTGTAAAAATGTCTCTCTCAACAAGTAAGGCATCCTACCCCTGAGCTGATGAGGGAATTCTCCTTTGTATTCAAAACCACAAACTCTTGGGCAGCCCTCTGCAGCCTGAACTCTTTCTGCAGAGTCAGGCTGTGAGTCAGGGCAGAGCCATGCTGGGCTGGAGGAGGCGCGCTCCTCTTGGCTCTCCCACTGCCCCAACGGTGACACTCTGCTCTGGAGGGAACCAGCTTGGGAGACCTGGATGCCCATGTGGATGGGCATGTCTCCAATACTGGGCTTTTCATGGGGCTGAGCATCCCGCAGCCTCAGAGAGACCAGTCAGTGGTGTTTGGCTCAGGGATATATGAGAAGCATACTACTGAGGAGGAAATGCACAAGGAGAAGAAGCAAAGGTCACAAGGGTGATGGCAGCTCGTTTGCTGGAGTGTCTAGCATACATGAGACCCTGTGTTCTACCCCTAGTTAATACAGCATAAACTGGATGTAATGGTCTCTGCCTGTAATCCAGAAATCCCAGCACTCCAGAGGTAGAGATAGAAGAAATCATTTGGCTACACATGGAGGTTGATGCCAGCCTAAACTACATGAGATCTGTCATTATGTATACATACACGCATATATATATTATATACATTCATGCATACATATATCTGTGTATGTTTGTGTGTATTTATCTCTAGAAATTACAGGTACCCAAGTGTGGCCCATGGTGCAGTGGAGCCCCAGAGAGCATCCTGGCTCATGGCCAACCCAACCTTCCAGAAGGCAGGATGCAGGGTGACCTTCAGACAACAAGGAAGCATCCTGCCTTCATGAACACCTCTCCTTCAAAGCTTGCAGCACGCCTCACCTCTGAAGCTCTGAGGCACAGGCCTGACATATAGTAGATCTTCAGCAAGCAACTGCTTAGTACAGGGATGAAAAGGTGACTAAAACAGGCAATGGCACATATGTGTTAAAATCATCACTGGTCAGATGGATGGACGGATAGACGGGTGGGTGGATGGATGGGTGGATGGCTGGATGGCTGTGTGGTGGATGGATAGATGGATGGAAGGATGAATGGATGGATGGGTAGGTGAGTGGGTGGATGGATGAATGAATACATGGATGGGCAGATGGCTGAATGAATGAATGGGTGAGTGGACAGATGGATGGGTGGATGGATGGGTAGATGAATGGATGGGTGGATGGGTGGGTGGATGGGTGGGTGGGTAGATGGACAAATGAATGGACAGATGACAGCAGTGTAGTTCTAGAACCAAGAAGCATGAGGGACTCTCCTGGAGAGTGAAGCCCTGGCTCTGCACAGCAGGGATGACCAATGGAAAGCTACTTTGTCTCTATAGCCTTGGTTTCCTCACCTGCACTGTGGGAATTCACAGGGCTACATGACACCAGCAGGGGCCAAGCTGCTCAGAGACAGTGCTGCTGCCCCATCACCATCACCATGATGACAGCACTTGAGGATCTGGGGACTGGGAGCTCTTAGGGTTCTGGGGATAGACAGCGGTGGCGGTCAGGAAGGAAAGGGCAGTGGAGGGGCTGGGATGGCTGGGTTCGGAAAGTGCTTGCCACAGAAGCCTGAGGTCCTGAGTCTGCAAGGAAATGAGGCAAGATGTACAATCCCAGTGCTGGGGGGCAGAGTCAGGAAGGTACTTGAGCTTGCTGGCAGCTTTAAGTTCAGCGAGACTATCTCAAAAAATAGGGTGAAAAGAAAAGAAGAGACTTGATGTCTGCTTACCCACATGCATTTGCACACTCGCACGCGTGCACACACACACACACACACACACACACACACACACACGTTGTGCACAGGAAAAACGAGGCAACAGCTAGGCTCTCCAGAGCAGACAGTCATCTGAGTTCTGTACAAGCTGTTCCCAAAGTGGGGTCTGGGTTACAGCCCCCAACCTCATTATCCAAAATGGAGATTTTAGGTCCTGTCACCCCAAGAGTGGCTTCATCCGGCAATTGCTAGGGTCCATAAAGCGTGAGAACAGCCTGAGTATTCTGATCACTTCCTCCCACCTCCACGAGCTGGTGGGGCTGTCACGCGGAGTTGTAAACGCCTCTAGGATTGAGGGGAAGTTATTTTTAGGGGCAGACAGTGTATTCCCTCATTCATAAAACATAGGCTAAGAACCTGCTGGGAACAGCCCTGTGCTGTGCCCCAAAGAACTAGAATCTAGGGTGAGAGAATTCATGTTTCAGGCTATCAGAGGAGGCTGATGTGGAAGGACTCAGCCACACTTCACTGTCACAAGGCCATCTACAGATGAGCGTTGAAGGCCAGGGACAGGTAGAGAGCAGGCCACACTAAGGAGACCTTGTATTGGGCCTTGAGGGCTGAATAGGAGCTCGCTGCACAGAACTGAGAGACCAGCAGTTATGGCCTGAATAACTGGGTGGGGGTGGGGCTTGTGACACAGCCCTGTGAAGATTAGTTTGTGGGTGAGAATGAACAGGACAGGAAGGATTTCACCAGAGCCCAGGCCATTAAGCATCTGCCTCCCACCCCCTCACCCCGTTTTTTAGTCAACAAAGAACAGAGACATAATGAGGACTGACCTTCTGGTCCTGCCGGCACCATTAAGGTCAGGGAGAGGAAGGGCGAGGTCTGAGGGCAGGTGGCCACTTTAGGGATAAATGAAGGAGTGAGGTGTGGCCAGGGGTGGAGCCTAGGCACAGCTAGCTCTAGCCTACAGGAACTCCAGGCAGACAGAATAGGAAACTGAGGTACAGGCTGAACCCAAAGACTCCTAGTGACCTCTTGAGTCCCAAGTTCTTGGTTGTGTTTCTGCCTCAGGATCTACTCGGAGGCCATTGCCAAGGTGACTTACTGCTGAGTTGTCCTCCGAGCCACTCCTCCTCCCCTGCTCTGAGGGGCCACTGGATTGGGACAGGCTGGGCCCTGGGCCTGTGCTTGGAAGCGCTATTATCCCAGGGCCTCCCGCGGTCTTGGGAAGAAAGGCTTCCCTCTGACAAATAAGCCCCGCCCCGGCTAGGAGGGCAAGCAGCTTTATTATCTGTGCTGACCCTGCCCAGTGCCCTGAAGCCCGCCCCAGGACCTCCTCCTGAGGCCCATGGGAACCAGACTGCCAACTCCCCCCAGACACCTTTTCACCCTCCAGGGAACCACTTGAGGCCCCAACACGGTGGCCAGTGCAGTCAACTGGGGTGGGGGAGGATGGTTCATAAGCCTCTACTGAGACGGAAAGGTCACAGGGCACAGACTGTGCTACTGGGCGTGGCTCTATACCCTACTCCCCACACCAGCCAAGCACATCGGTCTTTTCCACAAATGTACCTTTCACACCAGCCGGCTTGGTCAAATACCGTTATCTTTGTATTTGATAGTGGAGATCTTGGGCCTTGGGCACACAAAGCATGTGTTCTCCACCGCACCCAAAACCAGCACCTATCATCTCTAGCAGAGGATCCTCTGTGCCAGGCTTGGTGCCTCTGTATTAGACTGTCATCTCATTTTACTCATGGGAAACTAAGGCTCAGAAACGGAAAGCAGCCCTCAGAAGGTCACACAGCATGTAAGGGACATGACGCAGGATTTGAACTCAGGATTTGAACTTCGAATGGCTTCATGCTTAACACAAGATCCCCTCTGCCCCAGACAGTTCAGTCAACAGAAGGCAGATGGCAGATTCTCCGTCACATGGAGCTAGAGGGATTCAGACTTCAGTGTAAAAGAAGGAGACAGGGTACCCTGCCCAGTCTCCAGGGGACTCTAGGCCTGGTCAGAAGCAGGTTCCTCCTCCTATCTCCCCTCCTAAGGCAGAAATTGTCAGTGACTCCCACGGAGCTCTAGTCTCACCACAGGGAGACAGCTGCAGTAACTGTCCCACGGCCACAGTTTAGAGGGAAATGGCCTCCATAGTCAAGTAGGGCCCGCTCAAACCTTCCCATGTTCCCTCAGTGAGTAACACCCCCTTACAGCCTCAGTTTCCCTACCTTACAAAGGTGTTAGGAGGTAACTGGGAAAGCACCCCCAATCCCAGATTTAGTTAGACCATGCTGGCTGTCACAGCAACAGCATAGTCATACATGGTGGCTTTTGAATTTTGGGAGGCCTCACTGAGTGTGGTGGCACAGGCCTGTAATCTCACTCCTGGGAGTCTGAGGCAGGAGGGTCTCATGTGTGAACCCAGCTGGGTAGAAAGAAAGCTAATCTTATCAGAAGTGAGTACAGCCAGGCACAGAGGCAGATGCCTGAGATCCAGCAGTCAGGGAGGCAGATGCAGGGGGATCCCTGTGTGTTATTGGAGGCCAGATTAGTCTACTTAGCAAGTCTGGGGCCAACCAGGGCTCTATAGTGAGACTCTGACACAAACAAAAATACACTAGGGCCAGCAAGATGGCTCAGTACAGAAAGGCACTTGGCATCATGCCTGCCGACCTGAGTTCCATCCACAGGACCACAGGGTGGAGAGAGAGAGCTGACTCCTGCAAGCTGTCTTCTGACCTTTACACACACACACACACACACACACACACACCATGACACATATGGGTGAGCACACACATATACACACAAGATAAATGATATCTAAAAGTGTGTGTGTGTGTGTGTGTGTGTGTGTGTGTGTGTGCGCGCCTAAAACTTTCTGGGAAATAATTCACAATTTCAACATTTTCCCAAAGTTCTTTATGGCCCAAAGAAGTCATGAGGCACAGCAAGGGCAGTGCCTCATGACTCATCCCTGGATGTGCCTCATCCCTACTGTAGACACATTTCTGGGTCTCTATCTCCGAAATGCTGCTCAAGTCTCTCTAGGATGTTAGAGATCTACTGGAGACCACAAAGGTGACAGGACACTGTCGATTGCCCTGGGCTGTGCTAGAGAGAATTTATCCTGTTGCCAGGAAGCCTCACTAGAGAGGCCTGAGAGGGCCTCAGGCTTGCCTGACCACAGGGGGCTGGCAAGGAGTATGAGGCTGGGGCGGGATGGGGGTTTTGGGGGTTTCTGGTGCTGCCATACTTTGCCTATGACTATTCTGCATGGCTTCTGGCTCTGCCCCGCCAGCCCTCACCTGTCTGTGTACTGCTAGAAAGCATGGGGTTGAAACCAGAAGGCTATGGACTATTCCCAGTTATGACTTTCAGGCCTTGAGAAATACTGAACCCCTCAGAGACATTAATACCCCTCACACCCTGTCTTGCTATGTACCCCAGTTTCTGGCTGGTTTCAATGTCTCCATCTTGCTTCACAGTCCCAAGTACGGGTATTACTCCCTTAGCCAGACCTAGGAATCTTCTTGATCGACTGAAGGTAGAGACTTTGTAGCTAATGTGGTAAAAGCAGCAACATTGCGCATCAACACAGCCGGGTGCCGACTTGCTAAGTCTAGCTTCTACCGAATGTTAACACAGCATCTTACTTTGTTCATCCCACTGCACCATCCTACCCTCTGGGATCTTGGTTTCTCCACCTGTTTAAACATGTGGGCAAGGGAGGAGAAAGGATGTAGGGAATCTTAGAGTGGAAACCCAAGCAAGTCTTTGCACTGTCTGGAGCCTCAATCTCTAGGCTCAGCTGTGACAGGACTCACAGCTACATCTCTATTTAAAAGGCACATGGACCAGCCACTTGAAAACCACACATACCTCGGTCTTGCCACTAGCAGTGTGGGTCACAAAGAATGTGCCTCTGAATACTGCAGAGCTGTGCATGTAACAGTGGGTGCCCAAGGTCTCTGGCTGCAAATCAGAAAATCAAGAGAGGTCCCCTCAATATTTACCAGCTGGGCAAAATAAGAACCTTCAAAAGGGAGGCACAAAAGTCAATTCTAAAATCCAATTATAATAAACAAATATTCAAAAAGAAAAAGCAAAGGGTCTGTGAGATGGCTCAGTGGGAAAAGAGACTTGCTGCCAAACCTTATGTCCTGAGTTTGATCCCTCTAGATGGAAAGTGAGACCTGACTCCCATAAGTCCTCTCACATGCTATGGGACATGAACAGTCACCAAACAGACAGACAGACAGACAGACAGACAAACACACACACACACACACACATGCTTGCATGCGCTCACACACAAACAAATATATTCTAAAGCCCAATTGTGTCTGCATGCATGTGTGCATGCGTGTGCGCACACTGCGGGGCGTGGAATAAAATGAGGTCATATGGAAATTAACTATTTTTATTTCAACGAGGCATTTTAAAAATACTCTTAATTATATGAAGATGGGGGAAGGTTGGCTCAAAAATTAGAGAGCACTGTTGCAGTTGCCCTCTGGCCCCACACCCATCTAAACCTTCCCCTCCCCTCCCACACCCTCCTTAGCCCCCTCACCTTTCCCAGGCCCCCCACTGCTCTTTACATCCACCCCCACCCTTGGGAGGCAACTGGCCCACACATGTGGGCAGAAGGGAGCCAGACTCCTCCAGGCCCCACCCCCCAGCTCTTTCCAGGGTTCTTGGTTCATCTAACAGCCAGCCCTGGGAAGCTGAGCAGAGAGGAGGCATCATCCTAAGGCCAGAGAGGCAGTGGAGCCCTTCCGCTAGAGGGCGCTGTCTCCTGGGGTGGCTGCTACAGAGCCCTGCTCTGAGATCTCTGGATGGCTGACCTAAGACGGCTGGAGCAGAAGCCTGGGCATACTCCTCATGGTATAGACCAGACGGATTACCGAAGGCGTTCCCAGGGCTGCTGCTGGGCCCTTTCTCTACACAATGGTTGTTTATTTCTGTGTTTTTTTTTTTTTTTTTTGAGCATTTGATACATTGTGTTTCAGAGATAAGAAAATGGGGTTCTAAGCTGGGAAAGTAATTTGTCAGGTCCAGTCACACAGGACAAGACCAGGTGGGTGGCTTGGAACCTGCTGGCAGCTCTTTTCCAGGAGAGAAAAGGTTTGTGAAAAGTCACCATGAATCCTGACAGGGCCAGAGCTCAGGGCCCTCCTCACCCTCTCTCTGACCTTGTCTCCCTCTGGATGGTCCGGAAGGCACTGAAGTCACAAGCTCATTGATGTGGGCCCATTAGTAAGTTACTAATTTATGTCAGAAACAAAATGTCAAGTTTGTGTCCATGACAAGAGGAGCTGTCCCAGCTGGGCCAGAGGAAAGCATAAGGTGCCATCCTCCTCTGTCAGGTCCCTTTCACCACCTGCTAGGGTGGTTCCTCCCCCACCTCCTCCCTCCCCACCCCCACACACTCTGCTCTCCTCCCTACCCTGACTTTCCAAGCACAGGTTAGATCCAAGTATCTCCTAACGCCTTCCAGCTTGGCTATCAACTCACTCATAGAAGGAACCAGTCCAGTCTGGCCACTTCCCTCAATCACCTGCCTCTAGCCCCTTACTCTCTGTCTCCAGCTATTCGGGCCTAGCAGACTCCTGCCAACCGTGACTTAGCTCAGGCTGTCTCTCTACCTGGCAAACTCTCCCAGCATTCATAAGATTCCCTCCTCCTCTTCTTTTCCCCACCTCCCACCCTCTGTTTCTCCACCTGGCTCTGGAAAAGCAAAAGTTCAATAGAGCCTCAGGCTATCCCACAGTGTGTCCAGTGTCAGACTGCTAACTCTCTCAGAGGCCACGGAGGCCAGGCACTGCCCATCAGCGTATCCGTTGAAATAGTAGGAGAAAGCTCCGGCCGCCCATCCACCAGGTCTCAATTCGTCTGTGCCACCTGCATCATTTCCTCTCCCGGAGCACCAGAAGCCTCGTTTGCATGGGAGAGGAGCTGCCCCAGTGGGCCCTCCTCCCAGGGGCTGTGCATAGCCACAGCCCTCGATGCCTGCTCCACCTCAGCTCCCACACCCCCACCCTGGGGTCTGGCCCTGTGCCAAGCCCCTGTAGACTTCAATACCAGTCTGTTCAATTAAAGGGAGATGACGGATGTCACAGCACTCTGCCAACTGTCACCCTGAAGAACAAACAGAAGCGGATCCCCCTTTCACAGAGCAGAGAACTGCATTCACTCATTCATTCTCCCAGCTAATACATATTAAATGAACACCTACTATGGGCCAGGCCCAAGATAGATCTGTGGAATCCAGTGGTCGGCTGTGTAGTCACCTCTGCTTTTGCAGCATGGTTGGGTGGGTAAATGCTGGTTAAAGACATGGAATAACTTAAAATTAGGATTTTGACAAATGCTGCTTATGAAACTATGTGGGGGAGAAAAACAGTGGAGAGTCGATCAGCATTAGTAAGGCAATGAGAGCAACGGTATTACAGCTGCAAGGATCAGTCAGTGCAAAGGTCCCGTGGTAGGTGAAACCTAGAGATTAAGAGATCAAAAGGCCAGAGTGACTACAACCACTGCATGAGCAGCAGCCAGAAAACACTCAGCCTCTGGGTCCTGAGAACAGTTGGCTCCATCTCCAAAGCAACATGGAACCATGGGATGTTTGAGAGAAACGGCATGATGGAATTCCGAGTCCAATCCTGAACTACGGTCCATTGACAAGTCTGTGTGACTCCGTGTGGCTGTGCTTGGGGTTTCAGGCTTAAGTCTCCCATTTGGAAGTTCTAAGGCCAGAGCTCCCCCCTCCCCTTCTTCTTCCTCCCTCACCCTTACCAGGTAACAACACCCACTACCTTCAAAACTAGAGCTCTGTGCACGTCCTGTGGCTGAGGGCTGCTCTGTCAGCCAAGGTCTACCCAACAGCTTAGCTGCCAAAGAGAATTTAAAGGGGGCCCAGAATTCCAGGCACCTTGGTGCAGCTCCCCCTGTGATCCTGACCAGGAGGCATTACCCCGAGTGAGCACATTATCACGATGTGTAATTTCTGGAATAAACACAGCTGTGTTTGTTTCTCTGAGTGCGCAGCAGACAGAACGGCAGATTGATCTGCCGAGTGCAGCTGGAACCTTGCACCTTGGGACAGCCAAGCACTGCAGGGGAACCAAAGGGTGCTGGTCTTCCCAGGGCCTCCACAGCATCATCCAGGTGATCCCTTCAAGGGGCCAACTCAAGGCCTCTAGGGAAGACAGTGGGAAGATCACAGCAGAGGTCCCCTGGGGATGGGTGTGTCCCAATCAGTGGGGACAGCTTATCCCTAGAGATATCAGTCATGAACAGATCCTTTAGTGTGAGAGTCCACATGGATGAACCCCCAACTAACCCAGACCAGCCTAAAGCTTTCCATGGGGATAACGTGGTAAGAGCTGGGACACCCTCTGTTGCAGCCACTTTGAGCCAGGCCCCACAGCAGACCCCCAAAGATGCCCACGCATCATCCACTCAGGTCCTCAGAAGCCTGTGAAATCACACGGGTTCCCTGGCCCAGGTGCTGTGACCGTGAGTGAGGCTCAGGCAGCCTCGTTACAGCTGTTTCCTTGTTGGCAATAGGACTAGAGCAGTATTCTCAGCCTGTGGGTCATGACCCATTTCCACGGGGGTCGTGGAAGACCATCTGCATGTCAGATGTTTACATAACACTAATAAAATTACAGCTATGAAGTAGCAATGAAATGATTTTATGGGGGGGGTCACTGTGCCATGAGGAACTGTGTCAAGGGGTCGTAGTATTAAAGAAGTTTGAGAACCACTGGACTGGTGGACTAAGCATGATCCCGTAAGTGACACCTTGGTGCAGGGACAGAAGGCAGAGAGCTGACAAATGACACACACTCCCTTCTCCCTCCGTAGATACTGACTGGATAACTGCTATATCCCAGGCAAGTGCTGGGACTGTGTGTGTGTGTGTGCGTGCGTGTGTGCGTGCGTGTGTGCGTGTG
>JADRCH010000165.1:1592571-1647061 GCA_019843965.1 Rhynchomys soricoides
AACCAAACTCCCCTTCAGCCTGAGGTTTATACGCAGGAAGGAGTAAATCCGGTTTTACTTTTGTTGTGATTACTGGATCCATCTCACAGCAAGCTGAATCAAGGTTCAGAAAGATTTATTGCTTATAACCCACCCCCTTTCCTCTTCTGTCCCACCTCACACCAAAAGGACTAGAGGCAGATGCAAAAAAAAAAAAAAAAAAAAATCCGTCTTGGATCTTACTAGGAGAAAAGGGGAACCACCAATTTTAGGGTGTTGTCACCCCAAATGGGTCCTAATGGCTGTGGACCCAGCACACATGCACAGGTTTTGCATGACCTCAAACAGACAGCAATCTGGACTTCTGTTTCCCCCACGTTTGGACACTCTGAATTCTGGGATAAATCTCAGGTTGTTCTGGCTCTGTGGAAGACCTGGACTGAGCAAGGTGCCAGGAACCTTTCTTTGGTTGGTGGGAAACACCACTGGTGTGAGGAGTGGGGGAGAGGGTGGAGAGCAGACTGGGAGGCTCAGAGTGGGGGTGGGGGTGTGAAGAACTGGAGGGCTGGGTAGGGGAGTGAGGAGCTGCCCCTGCTGACTTGCTCTCTGCCATGTTCCTGACTGTTCTGCTGATCCTCCACCTCTCTCTCCCACTGACACAGTAGCTGGCAGGCACACAGGGTCTTGTTTAATGGGGCTGTGGCTGTGCCTGGGCCCTCCACCCTGAGCCACATCATCTGCTCCCTGCTTCGGATGTCTTTTGTCAGCCTTCTCGTGCTCCGAAGATCAACCACGGCCTATCACTCAGGGCCACTTGCCTTGCTCACACCTCTGGTGGGCCTGCCTTCTGTGTTCCATTTCACACACACTTCCAGCTACAGTGGCATCCAACCACAAAGCAGCCAGCCTCCTTCCGGCTTCTGGGCCTTTGTTTAGGCCGTTCCCTCTGCAGAGAATGTCTTTCATTCCGCTTCAATGCTTTCTCCCACAGCATAGGCTGGAAGACACTTCTCTGCAGCACACTTCATCACACACACACACACACACACACACACACACGGGATTTTTTGGTTTCTTTTTGTTTGTTTGTTTTTAGGATGTTTACATATACATAATAAGGTATCTTAGGGACAGCCATCAGGTTGAGACACAAAGGTGACTTATATTTCACATACACCTTCCAGACACAGCCTGATGCTGGGTATGCTCCCACACACCTGTAATCCCTGCACACGGGTGATGGAGGCAAAAGGATCAAGAGTTCAAGACCATCCTCAGCTAGGCAGAAAATGTGAGGCCAGACTGCGCTAGGTGAGAACCTATCTCAAAAAAAGAAAAAAAAAAAAATCAAACAACAGGGGTTGGGGAGATGGCCCAGTGGCTAGAGTGCAGGCTATGCAAGCAGGAAAACCCAAGTTTGGATGCCCAGCACCCTCATAAAAAAAGCCAGAAGTCAGTAGTGCATGCCTGTAACCCCAACACTGCATGTGGAAACAGAAGAATCTCAGGGTACACTGGTCAGCCAGTCTAGCCAGCCAGCCAGCTCTAGGTTCAGCCAGAGGCTCCATTTCAAAAAATAAGGGAGAGAGAGAGAGAGAGAGAGAGAGAGAGAGAGAGAGAGAGAGAGAAAAGACACTCAGCCCTGACCCCTGTCTTCCACATGTGCACTGGAAGGCACATGTACCTGCATACAGATGCAAGCGTACAAACACACACAACACAAGGAGACAAAATAAAATAAAACCCCAAATATCGTCACTCAACAATTCAACAACCCACAACCAGCCGGAAAGTCATTTTACGTGATATTGTTAGTGTGCCGACATTTCCGTTTTGATGTGTTTGTGAGAGTATGTATGTAGTGTATTCACATGCATGTGTGCATCTGTAGGTCAGAGGTTGACATCTGGCATCTTCTTTGATTACTGTTTACCTTATATATGGAAGGAGAGTCTCTCATCTGAACTCAGGGCTCACCGCTTTGGCTAGTCTCACTAGCTAGCTTGCTCCTGGGATCCTGTCTCCAGCTCCCGAGTGCTGGGATCATACTTTACACTCATCGTTTACATGGATTCTGGACTCTGAAACTCTGGTCCTCAGGCCTCAAGGATGTATCCACTGAGCCATCTCCCCAGCCCCACCGTGCCTGCGTTTTGACTATGACGTATCACATGACGTCAGGTGTGGAACTTCCTACTTTGTGGCCTCATGCTGATGGAATCCTTTTGGGTTTCAGGTTTTTTCACATCAGAGGACCTGTTTAAGACAGTGACCTCTGGTGTCTGGACACTTCTGAACTTGCATCTGTTTTAATCTGCCCTATGAGTTAATGACTATTATCAGGGTCGTTGAGGATAGTGCCAGCTCATCTGTGGGAGGCTGCTCTGATATTATTAATGAAGAAAAAGGAAAAAGAGAGGAGGGGAAGGAAAAGAAGTGATGGAGAGGAAGCAGGCTTGACCATCTCTGTTGGGATGTAGCTCTGATAGCCAATGTCATTCTGTTTAATTTCTCACAAGGTCCCCTGGCATCCCAGAGGCCTTCGATGGCGAGTGACAGGCAGACAGATAAATGAGTGGATGGATGGAGGGGAGAGAAGGATGAGGGAAGGAAGGAGGCATAGACAGATGGACAGAAAGACTCTGGAGGAAGCTGAATGCACTAACCCAGAGCCCCAGTGGCCAGCAGCACAGGCTTCTGAGACCAGATGCTCAATCTGTCCCCAGCTGCTGCACCTCTCCCTGGCTGTGAGCTCCCAAATGGAAGCCAGCATCAGTCTGAGCATAGAATGGAGAAAGTGGAAGCTTGGGGCCGCTGATGCCCGGGGGAGCCTCAGCTCTTCCCCCACCTGTCACCAGTTCTAAGAGCAGCAGCCCCTGACAGCAGGAAGACGTCTCTAAAAGCATGAGCCAAGTCGGTGGGAAAATAGGATTTACTCCACAGATAATCACTTGGGGGCAACTTCCCCAGAACTCTCCAGTGTAGAAACTTTGGCAAACTCAATCTATAGCTTGGAGGATTTTTCTAAACCTGGGGTGTCTGCTATTTGCCAGCCTGGTCCAGAACCAGAAATGGAAGAAGAGGAAAATATAATAGTCCAGATACCAAAGGGAATTCCAGAGGAGAAGGGCTCCCAGGTTCTTATTCAGTCTTCTCTTCATTTACCCCATGTCTTAGTCAGGGCTTCTATTCCTGCACAAACATCATGACCAAGAAGCAAATTGGGGAGGAAAGGGTTTATTCAGCTTACACTTCCACATTGTTGTTCATCACTAAAGAAAGTCAGGACTGAGACTCAAGCAGTTCAGGAAGCAGGAATGCAGAGGCCATGGAGGGATGTAACTTACTGGTGTGCTTGCTTCTCCTGGCTTGCTCAGCTTGCTTTCTTATAGAACCCAAGACTACCAGCCCACAGATGATACCATCCACAAGGGGCCCTCCCCCCTTGATCACTAACTGAGAAAATGCCTTACAGCTGGATCTCATGGAGGCATTTTCTCAACTGAAACTCCTTTCTCTGTGATAACTCCAGCTTGTGTCAAATTGACACACAAAACCAGACAGTACAATTGACCCCTTGTCAACTTGACACACAAACACATCACCAATAAGCCTCGACCCTTACTTCCTTATTCATCCCCAAGATCTAAATAACTTTAAAAGTCCCACAGTCTTTGCAAATACTTACATATTAACATTTCAGTCCCTTTTAAACATCCAATCTCTTAAAATTCAAAGTCTTTTAAAAATTCAAAGTCTCTTAACTGTGGGCTTCACTAAAATACCTTCTTTCTTCAAGAGGGAAAAATATCAGGGCACAGTCACAATCAAAAGCAAAATCAAACTCCAACTGTCCAATGTCTGGGATCCACTCACGATCTTCTGGATTCCTCCAAGGGCTTGGGTCACTTCTCCAGCTCTGCCGTTTGTAGCACACACCCTGTCTTCTAGGCTCCAGCGGCCTGTACTCCACTGCTGTTGCTGTTCTTGGTGGTCATCTCATGGTACTGGTATCTCCAAAATACTGTTGTCTTCCACTCCAACTAGGTTTACCAACAGCCTCTCATAGGCTTTCTTCATGGTGCCAAGCCTCACCTCCTTTGCATGACCCCTTCAGTCCTGAGCCATCAATTGCAACTGAAGCTGCACCTTCACCAATGGCCTTCTGCAGACTCTTACAGTGCCCAGGCCTCAGCTGCTCCTCATGACTCCTTCATGCCTTCAAAACCAGTACCACCTGGGTGACTCTTACACATTACCAAGTCCTGCCACAGCACAAGGTACAACCCTGGCTATCTCTGGAATGCAGCCTCTGTGCTCTCAGAAACACTTCTCAGAAGATTTTGCCTCAATGATGCTGATCTCCTCTCAATCACCACCAATTTCCAAGCTCCAGCTAACCAGCATTAATAGTCCCAGCAATGCAAAGGTTTTGCTTTAGTAGTTCTGGTCCCTTGTTAATCACAGCTGATCCTTCAGCCCCAGCTAACCAAAACCACAGAATCTTAAATCAAACTAGCAATGGCCCTGATAAGAGTCTTTAATCTTCCCTCTGAAATTTCACAAGCCAGGCCTCCATCTTCTGCACTGTTCTCAACATTATCTTCCAAGTTCCTATACAACATCCCACAGAGCTCTTAACACCGAATGGATCTTCTAGCCCAAAGTTCCATAATCCTTCCACAGTCCTCCCCAAAACATGGTCAGGTTGTCACAGGAATACCCCACTATGCTGGTACCCATTTGTCTTAGGGTTTCTATTCCTGCACAAACATCATGACAAAGAAGCAAATTGGGGAGAAAAGAGTTTATTGAGCTTACACTTCCATGTTGCTGTTCATCAGAAAAGGAAGTCAGGACTGGAACTCAAGCAGGCCAAGGAGCTAATGCAGAGGCCATGGAGGGATGTTTCTTACTGGCGTGCTTGCTTCTCCTGGCTGTCTCAGCCTGCTTCCTTATAAAACCCAGGTCTACCAGCCCAGGGATGGTACCACCCACAAGGAGCCCTCCCCTTTAATCACTAATTGAGAAAATGCCTTACAGCTGGATCTCATGGAGGAATTTTCCCAACTGAAACTCCTTTCTCTGTGATAACTCCAGCAGTGTAAGTTGACACAAAACCAGCCAGTAAACCCCACCTGTCTATTCAAAACATGCAAACGCTTGCCTTTTCCATCTGTCTATCCATCCACTCATTCATCCACCCACCCATCCATCCATCCATCCACCCATCCATCCATCCATCCACCCACCCACCCATCCATCCATCCATCCATCCATCCATCCACCCATCCATCCATCCACCCATCCATCCACCCATCCATCTATCCATCCGCCTGTCCATCCATCCATCCATCTGTCCATCCATCCATCATCCATCCATCCACCCACCCATCCATCCATCCACCCACCCACCCATTCATCCATCCACCCACCCATTCATCCATCCACACATCCATTCATCCATCCACCCATCCATCCACCCATCCATCTGTCTATCCATCCATCATCCATCCATCCACCCACCCACTCATCCATCCATCCCATCTATCTACCCAGCAACCCACCCAGCTAGTCACACACCTATCCATTCATCCATCATCAGTTCTACCCACCCATCTGAACATCACACCTATTTATCCACCTACCTATCCACTCACCCACCCATCTGTCTCTTCCATCTGTTCGGCCATCCACCTATCCATCGATCTATCTGTCCACCACGCACCTACCTACCTGTGAGTCTACTCATCTACCGATCCGTTTAACCATCAGCCTGTCCGACATTTGCCCAACCATCTGATCCATGTAGCTGCTCGTTCATTCATTTTCTGTCTATCTAGCCACTCATCCATCCAACCATCAGCCAGCTGTCAACTGCTCAGCCCACTGTTCCACTATACACCATTCAACCGTCACAGCTGGGTATCTCCCACTGTGGCCGGGAGGAAATGGGCATGCTGACCCCTATATGACTGATACAATCTGAGAGATATAATAGAGTTACATGCAAGGTACCACCAAGGACACAAAGACTACCAAAGGCAGAGGGCAATCAGGGCTCCAGATAGGAGATACACAAGCTTGTCCTTAAAACACTGCTGGAAGATGCCAGAGCAAGAAGGGGGTGGGGGGAGTGCAGGATGCAAAAGGAAACAACCCTGTAGGTGCCACAGGTTTGATGTAGGGACAAAATGGGTAAAAAGTCTTCGTAAGAGTAGCTCAGTGGCAGAGCACTCGCCTAGCAAGTATAAGGCTCTGTTTCCATCCCAGAATAGAAATGTGTGCACTTGCACGACACACACACACACACACACACACACACACACACCTCTATCTAAAGAATGTGATACAAAAGTCCTCATGGTAGTTGATATATAGCTATATGGATGTTTAGAAGATATTTAAAAAGTGGAGCTGATGAGATGGCTCAGTAGTTAAGAGCACTGGCTGCTGCTCTTCCAGAGGACCCAGGTTCAACTCCCAGCACCCACAAGGCAGCTCACAACTGTCTGTAATCCAGCTCTTACACCCTTACATGGACCAACATGCAGGCAATACACCAATACACATAAAATAACAAAGAAATCATTTTGAAATATTTAAAAGTAAAGATGTCCGTCTATCTCTTTTGCAGCTGGTGAGTCAGGGTCCAGCTCTGCCATCCCTGGCCAAAGTCCAAGAGTGAGAGTGAGTAATTACCTTCTTCAAGCTTAATTTTTTAAAGTACTTTTTAAATTACATGTACTTTATGTATGTGTGTGCATACTTGTACGTGTGCACATGCATTCCATGGCTTGTGAGTGAAGGACAAAGGGCAATTTGTGAGAACTGGTTCTCTCCACCATATGGGGACAGGGACCAAACTCCGATGGTCAGGCTTAGCAGCAGGTGTTCTGATCCATTCAGCCCATCTCACTGACCCTCTCCAGGCTGATCTCAAATACACAGCAATCCCCCTGCCCCAGACTCCCCAGTGCTGGGTTTACAGGTATGAGAGCTATCATGCCCAACTTCAATCTATAGGATGCAACAGTACCTATAGGCTGTAACAACACTGGCCCTAGCAGCTGCTCTTCAGCACCTATAACCTCAGTAAACCCAAGCTGCTTCTGTAGTTATGACTACTGTTCATAGCTGAGCAGAGAAACTGAGAAGGTGCAAGGTTTGGAAAAATGGAGACTTTTCTCTTCTGCTCCCCATCAGTATCTGGAGCAGGGGCTCTTACACTCATTTATAGGCATAAACAAAGACAAAAGAGACTGAACCAGGTGGGGATTTAACTCAGTGTAGAGTGTCTGCCTAACAGGCAGGAATCCTTGGGTTTGATGTTCCATACTGCACAAACTAAGTATGGTGGTGCACACCAAAAATCCCTGCACTTGGGAGGTGGAAGCAGGAGGATTAGAAACTCTAAGTCATCTTTGGCTACCCAGTGAGTTCCAGGCTGGTTCATCTTTAGTGACAGAGTGGACAAGTAGAGAAGCCAGGACAGGAATTCCACTCTGCCTTTTTCTCAAATAAAAACTCTCTGCACCTCCTGGATGCCCTAGACCCAGACTAGGGGTCTTGTCTCATCTGGCTCCTGAAGGGACTAGTCCAAGGGTGTCCCAAGTACTCAGAAGTCTTTCCTTTCCATTGCCTTCCCGGAGCCACGGGAGCTGCCATCTGAGGCTGTGAGTCGTGACAGCTGATGCTGATGGGCACAAACAAGAGGATGTCACAGCCAGGGCTTTGACTTGAGCAGACTCCCCGGGCCCCAGCTTTTTGTGGGTTCCAAAAGGGCCCTTTGGGCTCTGGCAGAGCTGTTCCCAGGCCCTGCCTCCCAGGAGAGGCGGAGAAGGTCCATTCAGGAGGATCGAGTCCCACTGTGCTCTAAGCCGCTTTCACCCCACTTACACGTTTCAGATGCTTTTTGTCCTTCCGGCTTCCCATGGACTCGGGCCAAGTGACAAGTTGGTGCTGTGGACATATGTCGTCGCCATAATGGGAATGTTGACCTCACGCTCTCCCTGCTGGGGCCAGGCAGCTTGCACCCCGCCCCTGTGCTTGGCAGCTTCTGCTCTCTGGCACACACACACACACACACACACACACACACACACATACGACTCCTACCCGCAGTCCCAATACGCAGTGTGCTCATGGGTCTCCACTGAGTCTTGGTATTTACTGTACCCAGCACTGGCCTCACACTTCAGATGTGCCTGTGCTTTTGGACTCTCTGAGGAGTTACCTCCTCCATGTGCTGGGAAGACAGCTCAGTCTGCACAGTGCTTGTTATGCAAGCATAAAGACCATAAATTCACACACAGTGAACATGGTTAGGTACGACAGTTTCCCCATAAACACACAAACTTAGCAGATCATAAGCTTTTGCAAGACTGAGCCTCAACTCCCATAGGGAAAACAATGGGTCAGAGGAGAATGGCACCTGCCACCTTTAGACAGGACTTGTGCTCTCCCTGGGGCACCATGGTCCTTCTGACTTGAACTGCCCACACTAGATCACAAGTCAGGCCAGTTCCTGGGACTGGTGTCTCTAACCAGGACTTTTGTGATTTATTATCTGTGTGGCTTCAAACTTGATCTCCCATTTGGGCTGCAGATAGGAGCCGTATTTCTTGCCTGTCATAAATTTAACACATAAAATCTCACTAATGCGTTGCCTGGCCCACTCTCCACTGGGTCTCTGCAGATGATGCCAGAGAGATATCTCTACCCACCCACGTCACCACATGTACACATGCCCCGTGCTATAAAAGTAGATTCCCCAGCAACCAAGGAATCACATCTAAACCTTTCCTCCCTGAGCAAGTGGCAGCCCCTGGCCACAGTAAGAATGACAGCCACAGTCACTCCCCAGATTCTTTTGAAGCTGAATGAAGAATAAATACAGTTGCTTTTGGACACAGATATCACAGGTGGCTGAGATTATGACTCCTGAGGAAACTGAGGCTTAAGTGGGGCCTCCGATCCCCGGACCTAACCTCAAATTCCATGTGACCAGCCTAAGGCCTCTTTCTTTGACCTCAAACTTCACAACAGGTCTTGAATAAGTTTGTCCCTGGCAGCCCCCACTAGTATGGAGGTTCCTGATTTTACACCTGTCAGGAACTAACTTGGGCATGAGTCACAAGGTGACAGATAGCCCCTGCTTGCTCAGGACAGATTCACTGGAAAGGTGCAGAGAGAAAGTGCTGGGGTGGAGTGGAGAGAGCAAAAGGCAGGAAGCGGGTCTTCTGGCTTCCTGTTGCCTCCATCCCTGGGCTATCCATGGCATGGTATAAAACTGTCTGTAAAATGGTGGTCTAAAGACTCTTACCCCAATGAACACAAGGCCCATCTGTTTCCTTGGCAGCCTAGATCAAAATATGGGGCAAAAGGTAGCCCAGAGCATACAGAGAGATGTATCAGTGATGGCATGAGATAGGAGGCCCAGAACTCCGAGCATCTCCTTCAACATGTGCTTTGGTGAGCATGCAATTACTCCAGTTAAACAGCAGGTCAAGTCTCTGACAAGAAAGGGGCATCTCTTTAAGGCCTGGATGGAAAATGAGATCATGGGTCTCCTCACTTCTTAGGAGCCTGATGAAGAAATCTGGAATGAACCTGAGCTGGCTTTGGCACTGGTGCTAATTGGTTCCTATATTTCAAGAAGTCTTACATGGAGACTGGGAATGGTGGAGTTTGCTTGTAATCTCAGCATGTGAGAGGCTGAGGCAGGAGGACTGTCACAAATATGAAGCTAGCCTGGGCTACAGAGTGAGTCCTGGTCTCAGAAAATCCAAGCTGCTGAGATGACTCAGTGGGTAACAGAGTTTCCCACACAAGGTTGATGACTTGAGTTAGATCCCAGGGACCTTTGGTGGAAAAGTGAGACCCCACTCCTCTGACCTCCACAAACATGCCATGACACATGCATACCCACACTAACATACAGTAATTAACATATATGTTCATATGTGTACATAATCATACTTATGTTTTTCCTGAAACTATAAGTCTTACATGGGCTGGGCATGCAGCTCAGTAGTAAAACGCTTGCCTAACATACATGAAACCTTGGTATAGCCTCAGCATAGCAGACAAAAAAAGAAAGGAAAAGTCTGAGGCTCTGGGGAGCTCAGTATAGACCAGTGAAGGGTGAGAAACACTGAGGAGTAGGCAGTCCAGTCCTCCAGCTGTCCCCAAGGCCATGTTGGCACACCCAGTCTCACTGGCTGAGTCCCCCTCTCCACAAGGATCCTAGCTGATACTGTGTGAGACAGAATACCTCCCAAAGCCATAAACCTGCTGGAGAAGAAGCCCTAAATCACCCCTCTCTGAGCTAGGAGCTGGAGGGATGCTTGTTACCCAGCAGTAGACCACAGATGTTCTTTGGTAGTATTCTCCCTGACTGGTGTCCAGTACCTGACCCTGAACCTGAGCACTGAAGGATCCTGACCCATGTCATAGAAGAGGCAATCAAGGTCCAGGAGACCTTTAGGTTCTGTCTTTAGTCCGCACAGAGTCTGAGCCAGACTCAAGGGTCCACTTGAAGCTGCAGTGCTTGGAGGGCAATACCATTATGTGCTATAAAGTAGTGACGAGTCACCCAGTACTAAGGAACTCTGAGGAGGTGGCTGTGAATCAGCCATGTGATGATGTGGGCCTGGGAAGCCAGACTGACTTTCAGAGAAGCCAAAATCAGGATTTTTTTCTATAACACACTATCCTCCTAAATGTTGGCTAAGGACTCAATGGGAATGGAGACTTCTGAGGTCTGTGGTGAGGCCTCAGTTCCAGCAAGCCACTGACCTTGGACAGGTACATTTGTTCTCTCAGGCCTCAGCTTCCCCATCTCTGAAGTGGACCCATTAGCTCCTGCCCCCTTGGAGGGTGGCCATGGCACACACAGAACTCATGACCCTCCAGTCCTATCAGAAGCCTTCTCACGACAGCTTCATAGTCCCCGATCTCAACAGGGGCACCACCTTCTTCCCCAAAGCACACAGCATTAATGCCCGATTTGTCTAACTTACAACAACATTATTCTGACCATTATGACAGAGATTGAGTTTTTATGGCAGGTTTGTGAGTTCCAGAACACTCCCCCCTATATTATCTCAGGATGCTGACGGAGTTGGAGGCTGGACAGCTGCCTCGGAGACCCTGGCCAGAGCCAAGCCTGCCTGAGAGCACAAAGCCCTGTCCCAGAAGCAGGTAGAGAGGACAGGGCCCCCGTGCCACCCACACTCAGTCGGACCTGACCTTGCCATTCCCTGGGTGTCCCCAGGACTGTCAGTTTCTGGATTTCCTTTCCCCCCTCTGTCAAATGGATGTGGCTACATGGCCACCGTGAACCTGTAGGACATACAGACAGGCTCAGCAAGGTCTGCAGACAATCACAGCCATCGGCATCTTTCGTGGCAGGAAATGGAAACCAGGCAGGCACTGGGCCAAAAGCAGGGTGTGACCATGGAGAATCTGGGGGAGTTCTGAGGGGTATCAAATGGGGGAGGGGTTTGAGAAAATGGGGGAGAGGTGAAGCTAGGGCAAGGCCTTTGAGGAAAACCCTCAAACACAGGCTGAGGGGCAAGGATCAGTAAAACCCAGCTCTAGAACACTCAGGCCTTACCTGTCTTTGCTGTTCCCCTGCAGGGGAGGGCAGGGCCAGGGGAGAGCTGAGACTGAGGACCTAGTGAAACAACACCCACATTCTGCTGCTCTGAGCTGAGCTGTTGACTGGGATCCAGCGACTGCAGCTTTGTAATGTTTATTCACACCCGAGGCTCACTCAGCTCACCGGCTTTTCCAGGGAGCTATCAGTTCCCACAACCATCTCAAGAGTATGGAACTAAAACTCAGAGAGGGTAAGCAACCAGCCTAAGGACACACAGGAAGGATGGTGTGACTCTATATATCATTCTGTGCACATGTATGTGTGTGTTTGAGCATCTATATGCTGCTTACAGGACAGGACAGAAAGGATCTGGGGCTATGTAAAAGGACAGGGGGTGAGGGTATTCACATCTCAGTTATGCCACCAAATGAAGCTGGGCATGGCTGACTGTCAGGTTACTCTCTGGGTAGGGACCCGTTCTCTGGCTCTCACAGTGCCTCCAGCAGGCCCTGTCTGCCCCTTACAAACAAGGAAACAGAGGCTGAGTGTACTGCTGGCTTAAGACCACAGAGTAGGAAAGGTTACCCTCTTGGGAGGGTGTATATCTACTCCTGGAGCATATAGGGGTGGGTGGGAGGAAGGGGGAGCAGGTGGCTCCGGGATGCTCACCTAATGAGGCCCAGGCTTCAGTGGCCTCAGCAAGCCCCAGGTGACACAGAAGGTCCCCTCCCCCCACCTTCCGGAAGGCAGCTGCTTTAAAAGGCCCTAAAAACCCTTTCAAGGCCTTATCAGTCTTGCCTCCTTGATGCCAATCAGGAAGCTTCCAGGTGCTGCACCAAGGGCCACCCCACCCCTTGGAGCTGAGCAAACATTCTTCCCTCCCACTCTCCCGCCCTGCCTTCTCTTATTTGGCAGCCACCAGGAGGTGCTGGGAGGTGGGCACTGGCCCTGATGCATATAATTTCCCAGATTCCTCCTGGTGGTCCTTCTCCTCTCCCAGGAGTCTCCATTGTATCTCAGGTCACCGGGGCCAAGTGTTACTAGCCGATAGAAAGACCAGAAGGGTGTTTAAAATACAGATCCCCCCACCTTGCACCCCACTCACAAAATCGTCAAGAGTCCAGGACGCAGATGGGTAGCAGAGCTAACCTCATCTACACCCTTCAACCTGAACAGGAGCCCAGGGCCCCTCCTTCTAGGCCTAAGCCTTCAGTCATTCGTTAGCTCCACCCTCCAGGTTTCTCCCACTCTTCCCGAGGGGGCCTTTCTATGTACATGGAGCTTGCTCCACCAAAGCTCACAGGTGAACTCTGGGCAGGCAGAGTGACAGGAGCTTGGGCTTGAGGATCCTTAAAGATGCCCAGAGGGGAATAGGGATGTGACTCAGTTCCTGTAAAGCATACTTGCCTATCATGCAAAAGGCCCTGGAGTCAATCCTTAGTACCCCATAAAACCATGCGAGGGCCCAACTGTAATCCCAGCAACTGGGAGGGAGATAGAGGCAGGAGGATCAGGAGTTCAAGGTCTTTCTTGGCTATAGAGCCAGTTTGAGACTAGCATGAGTGCCCAGAGAACATGTCCTTACTGGGACACTTCAATCAAGGGGATTGAGACAGCAAGAACAACTTGCAGGAGGCACTGGAACAGGACAGGAAGATGCAGAGGTAGAGAGACTCCTGATAGCTGTGGTACCTCCCTAGTCAGGGTTTTATGGCTGGCTCAGAGTGACCAGAGTGCAGAACTATGGGTAGTTTGAGACCCTGAGGGCATCCCATACTGTCCTAGATAGGGATGTTCGAATCCATTCACATGTAGAGCTCTGTCCCAGGGCTGGGGGAGCAAGGCACCTATAGAATGAAGCCAGGACAGAAGACTGAACCAGACAGTCACTATGCTAAGTAGGCAGGCACATCCCAGGCTAATCATCACAGACTACACCTACAGGCAAGCCAAAAGAAGCCATGGATCCAAACCAGCATATCCCCTCTATGCTGAGTGTCTGCCAAGCAAACCATAGGAGATGAAGTCCAGAGAGTGTAAGCACCTTGTCCCAGACCACACAGCATGCAGTGCTCCCATTTGAACCCAGACCCATTGCTCCAGAAGACTGTCTCCACCTACATTTCTACAAAGTCAGCAGGCCCTGTTCTCTCCCACAGCCAGACTCTGTTTCCTACTCACCACCTGCCCCTGGAGATAGATAGATGAATGGATGAATGGATGGATGGATGGATGGATGGATGGATGGAGGCAGGGCAATAATGAAGGCAGAGAATAGAGAGATGGATAGATGCATGGAGGGGTGGATGAGAGAAAGGTCCATCTGATAAGAACTCTCCGGTGCTGGGACTTAAAGTGAAGTTTTCATTCCCTGACTAAGACATACACCAAAGCTCCCTCCTCTGAAGTGAGAAAGAGAAAAAACCAGTCACACCCAGGAAACAACTGCAGATTTACCCCATATTCACCAAGGCTTGGGGTGGATGAAACTCCCAGTCCTCATCAGAAAGGTCTTTTGGCTAAACTATTCTGTCCCACACACTCAAAACACTTCCTTCCAGCCCGGTTGGAACCATCCCCAGATTCTCCCTCTTGGGGAAGGCTTCCTTGGTTTCCCCAGTCCTTTCCTTCTCATGCTTGTCCTAGGCCCACTCACTCAGCAATCCATCCCTCGACTGTGAGGTAGCTGACCACGCACTTGTCCCTGAGTGCCCTGGATATCAGAGCAAGTAGCTTTGCACACTGGGATGCTACAGCCAAGGCAGCAGCTTGAGTCACTGCCTCCTGAAGTTCCTGGTCCAGAGGGGCAGGCACCACGAAACAAGGAAACCAATATGGTTGTTACAAATTCAAAAGGAGCTGGTAGGATACAAAGTAGCAAATACTGTCAGTGAAGGCCTCTTGGAAACTAGCATTTGAGCAGTTTTATGTACCGTCACTATGGACATTCAAAAGGTCCAGGAAGTCGGCGCCTTCAGAGAACCCACAGTCCTGAGCACCCAGCTTCCTCTACAGGACCAAGTCTGGTTATTCTCAGCGTCCCCAATCACTGATGTCATCCATCTTTCCAAACACAAATCTGGCTAGGTCCCTCAATAAACAGCTCAAGAACCTCCAATGGCTCCCTCTCCACTTCCCTCGGCTTCTTAATCTTCCACCCCAGCCTTTCTGCATCTGCCTGGTCTTTCCAAGTCTCAGCTCACACTGGTGCCCTCAAGGCACACTCCCTTAGGTCACACCCAAGGAAATGCCAGATCATCTGGCTCCTGGGCCTTTCCATATGCTACTGGCTTGCCTGGCAACATTTTCCTCATCCTCAACAGTCTCAAAGTCAACCAACCGCCTCAACTCTGAAGAGACCAATCTGTAAAAAACGCCAGGTGGCTAGGAAAGTTCAGTGCTGGGAGAGTGGGGAGTGAGAAAATGAACTGCAGCATAGAGCCATAAAAGAGGAAACAGCCCTTTTCCAGCCCAAACTGCACCCCCAGGTGGCCCTCAACTTCCTCCTGGCAGTGCTTAGGGACACACTTCACACATTCGCTCTTGCCAACTATTTTCTGTCAGCCTGTCCCTTGTCTCCTCGCTGGCCCCAGGGTCCAGCACCACCCAGCCAAAAAGGAAGCACCATCAATATTTGGAGAGCAAATGAAGGGCTGTGAAGGAGAGACCTCAGCCTTTACATTCCATCTAGTAGTGAGTGGGCCACCATCCTCTGTCAGATGTGCCCCTGGGCCCAGCTCCAGATGTTCAACACTTTACTTTTCCTGGAGGGGGTCTTGTGGTTTGGGCGAGACACTATGCTCACCATTCTTGCCAGGGGGTGGGGTGAACCACCCTCCAGCACACACACACACATGCGTGCACATATGCACGTGCACCCCATCTCCTCGAAAGCATTCCACAGGCTGGAGCTGGAAATCCTTAGGCTGTAATGCTCAGGGCAGCCCTGTGATGGGCTGAGAGACAGAGAAAGCCAGAAGAAGAAAGGAAGGCAGGCAGTGGTGGCCTCATGGCTCTGGATGCTGGAGGCAATGGCTGTCCTCTCTGGCTTCTAGCCTCTATACTGTCCCACAGACGGGGCTGCATCTAGGAGAATCCAAATGTGCCCCAGATATGCTATTGGCAGTACCACGAATCCCTCCTTCCCAGCACATAGGCCAAACCCAATTCTTGCAGTTGGATTAGTTTTCCCTCCACTTATTCAGTATGATCATTACAATCACACAGGTGAGACAGCCACTGTGGTCACCTTAAATGACAGAGGAAGAGAAAGAGGCTTGAAGAAAGGATTTAGAGACGGTGAGAACAATGATGGAATCATCAGGGAATAGTCAGAGGTCCTATCTAGGGAAACTGAGGCTCCTACAGAGAAGGCAGCTGGCCCAGGGTCCTGAGAGAATTAGAAGGAGCCCCCTGGGGTCCACCTCATACCATCTCTCAGTCCAATATGAGTGGATCATGACGAATTAAATTCTCTAGTGTCCTCCTACTCCTGCCTCCAAACGGGCAGTCATCCCATCTTGTGACATCAGCTGCCAACCAGCCCTGTGTCCAGGGCCAGGGCCCAGGCAGGCCATGGCCCCCCAGATTCTAACCACCCACTTGCCAGAGCTGGACAGACGTGGCCCTTCCATCCACCCCACGGTAATTAAAAACACACTTGGGCCTTCTCAAACGCGCAATGGAGGCCAATTTTCTTCCCCTCCAGCCCCACTGACTGCAACCTAAATAGCAATATTTATGCCAAGCTCCCCATAATACTGTAAACATCCCAACGTATAGCGGGCCAGCACATGAGTCATTTCCCCAAAGCCGGAGTAATAAGTGGTACACCAACCAAATCCCAGGGAGCTCCCCGCCAGCAGCCGGGTTCCAGGACTGCCCTCCACACCCAGGGCCCGTGGCACCCTCAGTGCCCTGGCCACCCCACTCTGGGAAACCACAGGCAGCCGCCAAATCCTGCAGGAGCCGGAGGACAACTGCCTTGGTGCCAAATACTATGGCTGCCATCCAAGGACCCCCTCCCCGTTTCTCCCCCCACTGCGGTCACTAAAATGCTCATTACTGGGAAAGAAACTAAGTTATAGCACGGGGTCCCCCACCATGCCTGTAGTGGCTGTGTCTGGACCCCTCAAGGCTTCTTCACACCTCACCCCCAAAGTGACCCGAGAATAGGGCACTCTGTGTCTCACCCCTCAAGCCCTTCGTGGCACACTCCCAGAAGGGGGTCACCCTCTTTAGGGGTAAGAAAACCCAGTCAGTTGTTTGAAAGACCTAAGACCCAGGGCCTATTTTTACCACCCAATGGCTAGGGCTGAGACAGGATTTTTCTGAACCCGAGGTTTCTCTATTTGTTAAAAACCAGTAAAAATTCGACCCATCTGGCTTCCCGGAAGACTTCTCTTGAAGGACTCAACACAGATTGTCGGCCGGCAAGCACTTTGCAAAGAAGGCTTCAAGTACCTTGTCAACCGTGCCGCACGTTGTAAACCACGGAGAGCAAAGTACTTCATAAACTGAAGCGATTGGCAAACTGTAAAGCGCAGTACACGTGAGAACCATTATTAGGATTCACGCCTGGTCCTACCAGCCCAGCCATTCCTGGTGGACACACCCAGACCCCCGCTAACAACTTTCCCTCCAAAGCCAGCGAGCTACGACCACCTGGCAGCCACTCCCGCCCCCGGGGGGTCGGGTGGTACCACAGAGCGAGGCCTCGGGGAGAGGCCCGGAGACCCAGGCCAAGGCCAACAACACATGGCAAAGCATCTGGTCGGGGCTCTGACGGCAGCTGGAGAGTTCTCGGGGCTCCAGACTCCACGCTGAGCTCTGTCGCCCTCGGGGCGGTGGCCCGCAGAGGTACCCGGAGAACCCGGCGCGCAAGAGAGAGATGCCCATCACCCCATCCCCCGCTCAGTCCTGCTGGGGAGGGGACCCCATTGTACGCCGAGAGCGACCGGGCGGGCACGGACGCAGGGGTGGGGGACACGCGCGCTTCGCTCCACTCCGCGGGTCCCCCTGCTCTTCGGGTGGCCCAGGCTGCAACCAAGGGGGCGCGGCCAGGGATCCCCAATCCTTGGCGCGGCCGCGGTGCCTCCCTCGGAACGCTCCCTGCCAAACTTTGCAGCGCCCACTGCGCGCCAGGCCCGCGCCCCTGAGCTCGGTGCCGAGGCAGCGCCGGGCTCTGCGGGGATGCGGGAACCTCGGTGGCGGGCGCGCAGTGGTAAGAGCCCCCAGCCCAGGGCGGCGCTCGCCGGGTTGGCTACAAAGCCTCGGCAAGATGGTCCCTTCGCCTCCTCCTGGCACAGTCAATCAGCGCCCGCCGCTCACCCAGGCGCCCGCGGGGCCCCGCGTCCTCCCCAGCGGTGGCCGCCGGCCACACCTCCCCGCTGCCACCTGCGCCCGGCACCGGCCCCCGGGCAAACTTTGCGACCGCGGGGCTGAGTAAGGGGGCGACCCGGGGCCGAGGCGGCCGCTCCCCGCCCCCATCCCCGCTCACCTTCCACGGCGGCTAGCAGCGGCAGCAGCAGCAGCGCGGCCCCCAGCCTGCGCACGGCCATTGCTGCGCTGCCCGGAGCCTCCGGCCGCGGCGCCGCGGGGACCCCCGGGCTGGAGCGCGCGCCCCTGGCTCGGGGGGGCCGGCGGGGAGCGGCGGGGCGCGGCGCACACACACACGAGCCGCCGCCGCCGCGCAGCCAGCAGAATGAGCCATCCAGCCCGGGCAGAACGGGGACCCGGGCTCCGCCAGCGCTGGGCACGGCCCACCTGAGCCGCGGGCGTGGGGGGAGCCGGGGTTGGACTGCCAATCCTGTGCCCTTGCCCGATGCACTCACGGGTCGTACCGCGCCCAAGACATGGTCTTCTAAGTCTTTTGTGCTCCTTCGGAGGGAGCAGCACCCACGTTGCAACATCGTGACCCCACGCACCCCGGTGTCCGGGACCCCGGATTCCCCCCTGCGCAGCAGTGGTCTCTCCCGGCGCTGTGGCTCCTCCAGATAAAGCAGCGATTTCAGCCCAAATGTTTCTCAATTTTTATTGAATGCTGCAAAGCCGAGATCGTCTGGCGCGGCTGACAGGAGCAGAGAGAGGGGACCCGGGGCGGGGGTGGGGGGGGGGAGAGCGAGGAAGGGGCTGCCCAAAGCCGGGGGACTGGCCCTACCTGTCAAGACTGGGAGTGCCACCCCCTTGCCTGAGCCCTGCCACCCGCGTCCCTGCGGCTTCGAAAGGGACTGAATTGCAATGAATGAGGGGGGAAAAAGAGGGGGGAGCTGGGAACAAAACAGGCGGCTTTCCCAGGCTCTAGGGTTGGGCTGGGGCCTCTGCCTGGGAGAGTGGGCCTTGGCGCTCGCCCGCGGGCCCGGGGTTCTCTCTGGCAGGGGTGGCTGGCCCTGGCAGGCAGACCCCAGGCCTTCCCTCCTCGCCTTGTTGTCTTGCGCGAGCCCACCGGCCCCTCCCCGCGGACCTTTCCAGCCGCACATTGTATTTCTCCTCTGTTGATCTGGTTCCCGGTGCAGTTTGCGCGCAGGGGTGTGGAGGAGGCCCGGGAGTGGGGGGTGCCTAGCGACAGCCCCTACTCCACCCCTCGGTGGAATGGACCTGTCTGGGCTGCTCGGTTTTGTGCATAGCTGTCCCTTCGGGGAGGACACAACCCCTTGTTCCATTTCTGCGGGCCCAGCCTACTCTGACAGCCTTCATCACCATCATCATTAGCGGGCTTGCTGAGACCGGTGGTGGGAGGACTGGAGGGATCCTGCGGGAACCAGCCAGGCAGGGCCCCTAGCCTTTGGGACCCGCGCTCCTGAAAACACACTTAGCCGACAGCACTGGCCATGATCTTTGCAGTGTGTGGAAGAGGGCTTTAGAGGAACACACTGTTAAAGTCCAGTGCAGACCTCTCCAGTCCCTTTGTCCCACAAACTAGCAAAATGTCCCAGAGATGTCTTCCCTTCAAAACCCATTAGACAGACAGTCCTGAGACACGAACTGAGGTTTGGAAATTTGGGACACCTTTTGAAGCATTGAAAGTCCATGGGAAATGGACTCAACCTGGGAGGCTACCTGGAAGCGGTGGGCCTCCAAGGCTGCAAAGGAGGCAGAACAGAAGTGAGGAGGGGAGGGTAGAAGAGAGCAGGGAAGATCACCCTCTTCGCCAACACCTTCCACTCCGCCTTGCCTGCAGACTCCTGCCTGGGGTAGGAAGTTAATTGGGTGCCCTGGCTTTTATTCCCTGTTTCTCCTCATCAGAAGATCCAAGGGACTTAGGGTTTAGTGGACTCTGAACCTGTTTCTCTCCATCGTTGGTGTATCCAAACGCGCCCCCCCCCCATTCCCAGAAACCTTTATGGGCTATTACATCCTGGGTGGATTCAGCTCTGCTGTCTTTCTATCCTCTGGTACCCGTGTCACCATCCACCCACCCCTAGCAAATGTTTTCTTCTTTGATTCAAAATACAAATACTAGTCGTTAGTGTTCTTTGAGGACCTTGGTACCAGGGATGAGGCTCTGGGCTGTTCAGGTAAATGTATTTTCCTCTCCTTCATTGTCACAACTCTATTGGCGGGTGCTGAGCTTCTCAGGTGATGAGACTGAGGCCCAGGTAAGTCATCCACTCAAGGTCATATAGCACATTGGAGCTAGGATTCAAGCTGTGTCTGACACTCACACTCAGCCCCTTGGGCCTTCCACAGGTCCATAGAACGTGCTTGTTCAGTTAGCCAACTTCCCACAGTCACTGAAAACCTTATCGTTAATAAATAGCAGTCTGGACTTTTACCTGGCCAAACACAAAAATCACAATAGCAATAAATAAAGCCCCTTATCTTTCCCATCCTGTTCTCCCTCCATGTTGTATTATTCCCCATTTGGAATCCTATAGAACGGCTGAGTCTTGTCAGCAGTCCAAGGCCTTCCTCTCTGCTCTCTTGGCAACTGCCTTCAGCTCCGCCTTTGTCCCAGCCAGACCCTCCCCAGCTTTCTCTAGTCTGTGACCAGGGTTCTACCTCATCCACCCCCTACCAAGAGCCTCCACTAACTTTGGCTTCTCCTTGACTGACACCCATTTGCTTAGGATTTTCCTGAAAGATGATCACCAGTTCCCTTGCTGGGGGCCTGAGGATAGTTTGATTGTCTTCAATTTGCTTATTGCCTCTCAATCCCCCGGCAGATTAGGTGCTTCCTCATGGGGAGTGCTGGGAACCTGCCCCTCCAAGTGTAGAGGCTTTGGATCCAGACCGGGTCCAAGAAGAGGACCTGGGACAGGAAGAGAGGAAGAGACAAGAAGAGACGTCTGGGAGCTTCATTTGTCTAATGACAACAGCTCCTTGCATTTGCAATCACGCGTTAACAGTTTACAAAGCAGTGTTCACACCCATCCAGTCGGCTCATGATAATTCAACCAGCCGAGCCTCCCGCCCCCAGCACCAGCCTTTAGAAGGGGAAACCAGGGATCCAGAGAGGGAAAGGTACTTGTCCAAGTACTCCCAGCAGTTAGCTGTGTGTTGCTGCAGCTGTGGAGAGAGTTTGATGACCTAACTTGTCTGTGTCTCTTTCTATCTCATTTGATTGACAAACATGAGTTGGGCATTGCCTGCATGCCAGGCACGGGGGAGGCAGGAATGCAGCTGAGGACCTGTTAGACAAGACCCTGCAGGGAGTCCCAAATGGGGACAAAATAATAGACAATGATCCAGGCCAGGAAGACAATGAAGCTGGGTGACAGAGCAGTGACTGACCCTGGGGCTGGGGGGGTGGGGTCAGGGAAGCCTGTCCGAGGAGCGAGTATGACAGCTGAAAGCCAGGCCAAGAGAATTCGGGGACGGGACCTGCTGGGTGTTTCCTAGTTGTCCATACCTCAGCTCCCACTCTCTTACCTGCTCAGTTACCGAACTGATGGGAGCCCTTGGCTACCTGTGGATCAGAACACACCTCCCACCACTGCCAAGATGGAGTATCTGAGCAGATACTTGGCTATACTTCTGTCCTTGCCATCTCTTTGCTGTGTGATCTCAGACAAGACCTTCAGTTCTCTGAGCCAGAGCTGGCGTGTTTCTAATTCTATTCTTAAGGAGTTCGGAGGTCAGCACTACCTAAAAGAAATCTAATACCAGCTCATATGTAATTTTTAAACTCTAATACCCACATTTAAAAAAAAAATCAAAGAAAGGACTGTGGGACATGTAGCTTAGAGGTGTACTCAGCATGCATGTGGCCTTGAATTCTTCTTTGTAAAATAAGGAGTTGCTGGTGCTTTGTTTTTTTTTAAATTTGATTTAATCTTATGTGCATTGGTGTTTTGCCTTTATGTGTGTCTGTGTGAGGATGTCAGATTCCCTGGAATGGGAGTTACAGACAGATGTGAGCTGCCACATCCGGTGCTGGGACTTGAGCCTTCCTCTGGAAGAGCAGCCAATGCTCTTAACAGCTGAGCCATCTATCTCTCCAGCCGCAGCCCTGGGCTCTAACACCATCTCCAAGAAAAATACAAGGAAATAGGCAGAGCTAACTTTAATTATTTAAATCAACAAGTAAAAAAAAATTACCATGTCAATGTGTAATTAACAAATCATTTCATATTTTTTTTCTTACCTTGTTTCGTTTTGAAACGGTGTTTTGTATAACCCAGGCTAGCAATCTTCTTGCCTCAGCTTCCCCAGTACTGAGATTACAAGAGGGAGGAGCACACCAGCTGCAATCTGAGAGGGAGCACCACACTGGCTGCAATCTGAGAGGGAGCACCACACTGGCTGCAATCTGGTATCTCACTTTTTAGCACTTCTCTGTTTACATCTGCCCTACGTTGAATGTTGAATAGCCCCATGTGACAAGGAGCACAAATGTGGACCTGGGAGCTGGGATGTATCTCAGTTGCTAAAGTGCTTGCCTAGCATGCACAGAGTGCTGGGTTCTGATCCCAGAGTCTCAACAAATTGGACAAGGTGGTGCACACCCATAATTCCAGGACTCAGGAGCCAGAGGCAGGAGAATCAGAAAGTAAAAAGCACTCTCAGCTACCCTATGCCACATTAAACAATATCTCCAATGAATGTAGACACTGACAGCCTTAACTGTCCTGCAGGGTGAAAAGTGAAAATAGACATTTGTCCAAACTCTCCCAGGGCAAAGGAGGGATTCACAACCTTTCCCTGGAGGAAGGGGGAGGCTTCCCAGAGGAGGCGCTGGGAAAGATCATCTTGACAGCTAGTATCTGACCCACCCCCGTCTTTATTTTTATCTGAGATAAGGTCTCCCTAACATAGCCATGGCTGGCCTGGAACTCGTTAGGTAGACCAGGCTGACCTCAAAGTTATGATGCTTTTCCTCTCAAATGACAGTATTGCAGAATGTGCCCACATCCCTGACTGCCCTCCCTATTTTGAGAAAACTTTTTTTTTTTTTAAAAAAAAACCTTCTGGTAAAATCATGTGTTGTCATTGTGAAAAACAAAGCCGACAGGGAACACGTCATTGAAAAAAAAGTAAAAGAAAAGGAAAAAAGGGGGGATCAAGATTCACCCATTGTTCCCCTAACCTGAGAAGCACCTCTCATGTTTTGAGACCAGTTTCATTCTCTGATTGTTTTTTCTGCTTTTTCCCCCTTTCTAGGCATGTTTTTGCTATAACTACAGCCTTGCACGCACAGTGCTGAATCCTGACTTTCTCCTCCTAGTACATGGAGTGTGTGTTCTGGGTTGTTACATCATGACTAAGGGCGACATTCTACTCCAGGGACCAGAGGGTGGGAATCGTCAGCAACTCTTGATGGCTCTGTGCTCCCCTGAAGGCAACTGAGAGCATAACTCTGCTGTGGATGATCCTCGGAGCACAGAGCAAGAGTGGACAAAGCAACCAGGAAAGGAGGGTTCGTTCTCCTGAAAGCCACTTTGAGTCTGAAGCCAGCCCTGAGTCTTTGTCACTAGGAGGTAGAGGTGACTGGGCTGGGCTGAGGTTCCCGGCAGATGATTCCTCTACTGCCACCTGGTGCCCTCTAGCATTAGTGCACTCTCCAGGAGCCTGGTTTAGGGAGAGATCTTACAGAGATAGGAGGGCACTGGGGTCTCATCTAATCCAGTCCTCTAGATGGGTTTTTCTAAATTTCTACACCTCTGATCTAGCTACCTTCCTGCTACAGGCTTTCCTGGATCCCCACTTGTCTTCTGCACTAAACACAACCCCCTATTCTGACAGTCAAGGTTCCCCAGAGACTGGACCACTCCGTTCTCCAGCATTATCTCCACCGTTCAGCCCAGGCCCTGTTTTCTGTGGTATTCTCCCTGTGCTCAGCTCTTGTCATCCTCAGATCCTCTCTGCCACATTCTCTACGATGTTCTCAAAGTCCTGTCACATGACGCCCCCTCCAACAGACCTGCCACAGATGCCCTCACCAGCGTGCTGATGACACATGCCTTGATTTCCTTCTCCCTACCCCCAATTGTCTCACAGCACAGAAAGGGGGGGTCGAGTGTAGAGAATGATATGTTGAGGCCATGTGTGGCCTTCAGCAGGAAGGGTACATCCTTAATTCTCAGTTTCTTTATTATTTTGTTTGTTGATTTCTTGTGTCCTTTTGTAGACAGTCTTGTTATGTGATTTATGATCCTCCTGCCTCAGCCTCCTAAATGTTGGGAATATAGGCATGTACTATATGCCTGACTCTTGCTTTATCTACAAAATGGGTCTCTGCCTTACAGATTCATTAAGAGATCATAATAAAGCTAAGTGTGGGGGCTCAGGCTTGTAGTCCTAACAGTTGGGAAATGCTCAAGGAGATTGACAGTCCCAAGGCATCCTGGGCTATGCAGTGTTTCCAAAAAAAAATCAATAATGATAAAGAGTGCAAACTGGGTATGGTGGCATATGTCCATAACTCCAGCACTTGGGAGGATCATAAATCAAATTTGTTATTTCAAACAAAACAATATAGAATGAGACACCAATTTGAACATGTGCCTTACAGTGTGTCTGAGACATACCAGGCTTCCTGCCTGCTAGCCCATACCTCCTGTGTCCCCTGACTCTTGACCGGCCCACATTCTGTCCACCTCTAGGGTTCTTCCAGGGTTCAGAAAAGGGCTGTTACCTGGGTATTAAGTTATTGGTTGACACCTTTCCTACTGATTAAACAAACAAACAAAAAATCACTTGGCACTAAAAACAAGTGGCAAGATGCTTTGAAGTATCTGGGAGCCACCAGAGAGAAAGATTCACTTCTTCCCTAGAATTGGGAAGACCTGGGCTGTCTATCTGGAGCAAAGGATCAAGGCAGGGTTGGGTGGGGCTAGCCTGCTCTCCTGTCATCAGCTTGATCTTCACAGCCATTATGTGAGCCTTGGAGACCTCCCTACTTGGCTGCAAAGGAAACTGAGGCCCAGAGAGGAGATGGTTCAGCTAAAGTCATTCCAAAGACTCAGGAAATCTAAGCCAGTGCCAGAATTCCCCATCCCAGTGTCAAGACCTTCTGTAGCTTGTGGCCACAATGAGTTTGAAAGCGAATCTGAGTTCAAATCCCAGCCTAGTTCTCTGCCTTCTGTGCTACTTTTATGGCAGGGAACTTCCAGAGCCTCGGTTTCCTTGTAGCAGGGGCCCTATTGGAAGATGAAAGGAGATAGAGTTGTGACACCTCTGTAACCAGCGTAGAGTTGTGACGCCTCTGTAACTGGCAGAGTGCCATGCCCAGGTGAAAGGTTGAGAAAGTTGCTTGCCCAGCCCAATACCAGTAGCTTTGATCTTGGCGCCCTGCAGGAGTACGGGTTATATGACTGGCTGTTCACCTGGCCGCCCATTTCCCAATCTACCTCTGTTTGGGAGTTTGAAAGAGTGATTTGCATGGGTGCCTGGCAACGAAAGTGCAGTAGGATCAGCAAGCTGGGAATGGGGGGCAGGGATGCCCAGGAGAGCTGCCCCATCTAGACACTGTCCTAAAAATACATGTAGGCTGGATGCTGGGACAGAAGAAACACTCCAAAAGTATGAAGCAGGGCTCGAAGGATCTTGGCGTCTGAGAAGACATGGGATCAGGTGCAATAAGGAAAGTTCCCCAGCAAGAGCGATTCAGGAAGAGCAAAGATTACAGCTGGCTCACGTTTAAATAGGATTAAACTCAAAGAGGTGTTCTAGGAGTATTTGACAACAGGATAGTTGGATGGATGGACGGACGGACAGATGGGTGGACGGATGGACAGACAGATGGACAGATGGATGAACAGATGAGTAGACAGGTAGATAGATGGATGGTCAAATGTGTGAATGGATAGATAGGTAGGTAGAGGAATAAGATGGGTAAACAGAGGGAAGATGGTTGGATGGGGGTGTCCATGGTTGGATGGACAGATGACACAGCAGACAGACGATGATGACAAGCAGGCTGGCATGAATTTGGATAGTTCTTGGGTTTAATTTGACTCGAGAGTGTTTAGAAAGGTACAGCTTTCAAACCCCAGGGCACCCAGAACAAGCCTCTGCAACCTTTAGGTGGGTTAGTGGTTCTTCGGATGCTGAGGACTCCAAAAGCACTCAGATGTGGTGACCACCACGGCTGCCAGGCACCGTGATGAACATCCTAAGAAGTTACCCACCATCTCCCAAATTCTCCCACACTGCTTCCTGAGGCTTGTGCGTTCTCCTTTACAGGTTGTACCCCAAGCTCTTGCTTTGCCTGCCTGGCACTTTCTGTGCTTCTTGGAAGATATTCTGACTAGGGAGGCAGAGTAACAACCCAGAGCAATCTGAGCTGTCCTGTTTGCAAGTTCTCGGACACTGGATCTTGTGGGCATAGTGTATAGGAATAAGGGGCTGGACTGGAACTCAGTCCTTAGCTCTGCAAACATGGGAGGGAGTACCTGGAGTCCAGGAGAGTATCTGAAATGAGATAGAAGGAGCTTTGGGAGAAGTGACCAAGCAACTCAACCTTCACAGCTGTGCTTGGGGTCTGCTCCCAGAAAGTGGTCCTCAAGGTGTTCATATCGACTGTACCACAAAAGACCTCTCATGCCAGGGACAGAAACACAACAGGCTTATATTCAGAAGGACCTGGCATCCCATTTTGTGAGTAATCAGGCTCAGAGAAGGAAAGGGGCTTCTTCAAGGTCACACAGCAAGGTAGTAGGACACAATGATATGAAGTTTTCCAGCTCTTGGAGGGGGACTGGCAAATGGCCTAGACTCCAGGGAGAACTTGGGGACAAGGAGGCTGGGAGGAGCCCAAGGAGACAAGGAAGGCAGTCGTGTTCTCCTAAGACTGGCTAGAAAGCTGGGCAGAGTTTTGCACCATGACTCTCCGAGATGGAATTGGAGAGCAGCCAGCTGGTCGACTCTAGCTATTAACTAATAGCCTATTATTCTCCTCTAGGATTAATTTTTAAATGCAAATGGCATGTTTTTATCACATTTGAACATTTAGACTCCACAGATCTCTGGTCGGAACAGAGTAGTCCTTTTCTACTGTCTGGAGAGGCCCAGGCAGTCCTTGGGGACTACAGGGAGGCATGGGTAGCAGGTTCCACTTCTGTTCCTGAATTCCAACCCTGTAACCTTCCCAGGATCAAAGCTGCAGAGATGGTGTGAGGAGACCACAGTGGAAACAGGGCCAGTCTCCTAGACAGTTGCTTTTTGCTGCCATAATATCAGGAAGGGAAGCTGGGTCTGCATTGGATTGTGGGGATTATGCAAATGAGACCGTGGAATGAGACTTTGGAACGTAGTTTGTTCTAGCCGTCACCAAGGCCTGCCCAGCAAATACCCACCAAGGCCACAGCTCCTTCACCAATTCTAGAGCACAGGAAGGCAAGTGGAGAACCCCAACAGAACAAGGTCCAGCTTGGAAGGAGTCTGGAGCAGGCTGCCCTAGGAGACTGGAGCTGAGAATATTTTCTTGGAAGGGAACCCAGCTATAAGAGACACAGCTGGCTTTTTATCCAGATGGATCAGGGTTCATATCCCTGCTCTGCCATTCGCTGGTTAAGTGACCCTGGGTGAGGGGTATCACCCCTTCAAACCTTGTTCTCCTTATTTGTGAGGGGGGAGGTCGGTGATCACTCTGCTGCAGAGTCATCCGCTGAGCGATCACTTAGCAGGTGAAGGTCTGACAAACTGGGTTTAATCCTGAGAAGCATGTCATAAAGGCAGAGAACTGACTCCTGTATGTTGTCCTCTGACACGCCCTCCACACACGAGCACACACGTGTGCTATGGCACATGAACACACATGCATGTGCACACACAGACACACAGATAAAATAAATAAATGTAAAAATCAAAAAGGAGAGTCTGTCCAATGCCTGGGACCCTGCTTCAGCATGCCAATAATGGCGGTTCTATAGTGCTTCTGGAGAGTGCCTGCAATAATAATTCAGGCAATATCATAAAAACAGTATCAGGATAAGTAGTATATACTATAACACTGAGTTTTAGGGGCTAAGAGGATAACCGTGTGGTGGGGCACTTACCTAGTAAGTAAGTGAACCTGGGTTTGATTCCCAGTCCTGTTGAAAAACCCCAAAACATGTCATCCTTAACTCTGGGGGGGAGGGGCCTCAGGACCCCTAGGGATATCAAAGCCTGCAGGAACCCCATTCTCTTACAGAAAATGCCATAGTGTTTGGCTGCAACCCACACATAATGCATCCTCCTGTCTACATTAAATCGTCTCTAGGTTGCCTACACCCAGCACAATGTAAATGCTATGTAAATGACTACTTTACTCTCTGTTTAAGGTATAATAGCAAGAAGAAAGGCCGTCCCTTTGGTATACGTGCAATTTGTTTTTTCAAACACTTTTGACCCAATGGTTGTTGAACGCACAGGTGCAGAGGCCATGGAAGAAGAGAGCTGACTGGATATAGTGACAGCACGAAATGACATCACAGTAAATCCTTTTCCAGGACCCTCGCCACTCAGGGACTGCCCTGAGCTCTCCATATAGGTGAACTCACTGAAGCTTACACACTTAGAGTGTGTCATCGAGGTACGGCTGTAGTGACAGCCTGTGACAGGAGGGGTACCTCCTGTGCAGCCTCCTCTTAACGGATCCTGGCTGGCTCAGTGTCCTCAGCACAAGCTGTATAAACATGTCACAAGAAGGGCCCCGATATTTGGGCCAGCAAGATGGCTCAGCAGATAAAGGTGATTGCTGGCAAGCCTGATAACCTGAGTTTGATCCCCAGGACCCATATAGTGGAAGGAGAGACCAACTTCAATAAAGTTATCCTCTGACCTTCACACACGCACCATGGCATACCTGCATGTATGTGCACATGCATGCTCACACACAATGTGATTATTTAAAATGGTAATATTTGTGGACTGCATGTCTTTAATCCAAGCACCTCAGGAGACAGCAGGTGGATCTCTTCAAGTTACAGGCCCATACAGTGAGACCCAGTCTCAAAAGAAATTAAAATTAAAAAAATAAAAACCAACATAGTAATATCTATCCATGCTATTCGTTGTTCTGCATGGTGCTGCTGGCTTTAGGCTCTGTTTTCACAGCAATCACTCATGTGTGTAGTCACAGTTACTGATAGAATGACATCATATGTGGAATATAGTAAGTCGTATTTAATATTGAATAATCTCACATATAGAATATCCCAGCCATTTTACAGATAAGGACATGAACGTTTGGAGATTGAATTTCTAACTGGCCCCAGCTGCAGACAAAAGAATCCACACCCATTTCTGCAGTTTGTCCAGTATGGCGGCCATTGGTGGGAGGCAGCTATTGAACACATGCCACATGCTGGGCTGAGGAAAGATGTGTCTTGAATATCAAGTACACACTGGATTTCAAAGATTTAGCAAGAAAAGGGGACCAGAAAATACCATGGTTTTTGGTTTTCCTTTTTTTTTCTTTTAAGTCGAATTTATACTTTGAAAGAGGGATGCTTGAGCCCTGATGCACATACAGAGGTCAGAGGTGATTCTCTCCTTCCACCATTCCAGGTCCAGGGATCGAACTCATGTGGTCAGACTTGGTGGCAGGCCCCTTTACCTACTGAGCCCTCTCACTGGTCTTTGTTTCTTTTTGGCAAAATGTCGAGATGATGTTATGACATAGTGGGTTAAATAAAATGTCTTATCGAAATTTATTTCACCTGTTTCTTACTTTTCCCCATGGAGCTATTAGAAAAAAAATTTTAATTCCACTTGTGGTTTGTCTTACATTTAATTTCTTTTCTCCTTTTATTGGTTTGAGACAGGATCTCACATAGCCTAGGCAAGTGCTCTGGGCTGCACCCCAGTCCTGGAGCCTTATGCCTCTGTAGGGCAAAGCCTCACTAGATCAGGCTGCCAGCGGGGCTTTCTGGGCTGATGGTATGATGGACTGCAGCTCTGGAGGATCGCCTCCAAATCTGTGGCCATCAAGAGCTTGAAATACGACCTGCGTCATTGAATAAATGCACTTTAAACGGCATTCTGCTTTAATTAATTTACATTGCAGGGTTAGTAGCCACATGTGGCCGGGGTCTACAGGACCTGGCGGTGTGTCTCCGGACTGTTATATTTCTCTGTCTGGAGAGAGAGCATTCCTGGTGGCTCTACAGGGGTTCTTGTCCAGGAGGTGGGTTTCTATGGGTCTGGCTATCAGCATTCTAACTTCAGACATGGAGATGCAGGGAGAGACAGAGATTGCCCCATGACACACACTGACTGGCAGTGGTGGAAGGAAGGGGACTCCCAGAGCTGGGAGAACTAAGCTGGGGGAACTCTCTTGAGGGGACCCTCCAAGCCTGGTCTGCCATTCCTCTCTTGCAGTCCAATGCTCCCCTGCATGTTGGGAAGCCCCAACATGCAGGGACGTGTATTTTCCTCTGGCCACCACTTCTGGGTCCTCTCACTTCTGTCCCTCACACCTGAATGGTGGTTTCCCTTCAAGAGGCTGCATTTTGTGCCCTTCCTTTCCAGCATCTCCCAGATGCCATACATCCTACATAAAGCTCTCTGATCCCTGGTACCCTGTTCCACTTCAGTTCTGGCAGAGCGTGATAGCCTTGGCCTAGGGCTTGCTGATTTCCATAGTCCCCTGAGCCCCCACAGACACTTTTAAACAGCCTGTGAATTTCCCAGTGGAAGCAATAGCAGAAGCTTCAGGGCTTACCGCCATCCTTCCAAGCTAAAAACGAGTTGGGCTCCCACCCCAGCTTTGCCACCCACTGCCTGTGTGACTCTGGCCAAAGTACTTCTCTCTGAGCCTCAGCAGCCCTCTCTGTAAAATGGAGAGGCAGAGACTCCTCCGATTATGGTGGGATCCCAACCAGATCAGCCTGTGCTGATCTGCCTGTACCGAGAAAACACGGTAAGTGCAAAATACATTGGATCGCCTTACCTGCTCAACCCTCCAGCTCAGCACCACCGAACACTGCCAAGAATCAGTTTCTCCTGTAATTGTGTGCCTAAGTGGCAGCCTGGGAAGAATCCCAATACAAAGTACAGCAGGGCAGGCTGATAAATGCTTCTAAGCCCAGCACCCAGGAGACTGAGGCAGGAGGATTATCATGAGTCTGAGGCCAGTCTACATGAGGCCAGTCAGTGCTGAGGCTACAGCATGGAGCCAAACAGCTGGGCTTGGTTGCACAGGCCTTCCATCCCGGCACTCAGTAGGCAGAGGCAGGCAGAACTCCAGGCCACCGTTTTCTACATAGTTGAGTCTAGGTTACCCAGGGCGGCACAGTGAGGCCATCCCAAAACAGCAACAGAACAGCTCCTACTAAACTCCTTTCGTTTAGCAACACTGTAAAGCTGAAAAGTCCTAAAATCACATAAATCAAATAATCCATAAGTTGGGACTGAGACTTCTGTGATGAAACCATTGATCTTTTTCTTGTTGTTTTATTTATGTACATATAAGTATGCCTGCTTGTCTGTATGAACACTATATGTGTGTACAGTGCCCTCAGAAGCCAGAAGAGGATGTTGGATCCTGGAACTGGAGATACAATCGTGAGCCACCCAGTGTGTAACCAAGCCCGGGTCCCCTGATAGATCAGCAAATGGTTTTAACTGCTGAGCCATCTCTCCAGCCCCATCAGAGGATCTTCATGAACATTAACCATAGCACGATTCAAAATTGTTTATTTTGTTTGTTTGTTTGAGACAGGGTCTCTCTATTATGTAGCTCTGGATGTTCTGGAACACACTCTATAGGCCAGGCTGGCCTTGAACTCAGAGATTCACCTGCCTCTGCCTCCAAAGTGCTGTGATTAAAGGTATGCACTACTATGCTGACTGGAAAAAAAATTTAAAATATTCCAAAGTAACATGTAAATGTTCATGGGAAACAACTCTGTTGTCTGTGGCTGGGTCCTCTGCCAAGTGCTAACCCCACACTACCCTCAGACAGACGATGTTCCAGTAGGTCCCCTGAGGTCCTTCCCCTTCAAGAGACAGAGAATTCCACGCAGGAGGTCTGGAGTTAAGGACCTGCTTCTAATTGGTGGCACAGAGCCAGGGGAGACATCCTGAGGTCAGGAAAAACCAGAGGTTACCACCTTCTACTGTCCTTAGGAGAAGTTCTGCCATGTCTCAGGACCCCTAGGGACAAAGAGCAGCCAGGTCAGTGGGCCTCCTGAGGTGTGGACCCTCTAGTGCCCACAAACTTTCTGACAGCTGCTATCTCTGCCAACATTCTGACTCTAACCTGGGAGAGACCCAGAGCCACCTCTGAGTTCCTAACCTACAGATACCAGGAAGTGATGAACACTTGTCCATCATTTAATCTGTTGTGTTTCAGGAAAAATGTATCACGTAGTCACCCCACTCTCACCTTGTAGCCATGCAGGGCTGGGTTTGTTTTTTATTTACTTTTGAGACAGGGTCTTCTGTATTCCAGACTGTCCCCCAACTTGCTGTACAGCAGAGGATGACCCTAAACTCTGGATCCTCCTGCCTCTGCTTCCCCAGTGCTGAGATGACAGGTCTAGTCAGATATAAATTTTTATCTGTCCCATTTCACAAGACATTTGCCTGATGCAGCTCAGCAAAGATGTACTGGTCACAGACCCAAGGCCTAATCCATTTAGATGAAATCTGGGGGGAGTCTAGTCACGGCACCACGGGGGGTGGGTGTTCAATGACTGAATGTAGAACTGTCTGGGTTAGAATAGTCCGATGATGGAGGCTCTAATTTCCACACCTAGTAACTAATAATTGCTCACTAAATGTTTACTGGTTAAGGGACAGGACAATTGGATTCTGTATGATCTTTGGCAGGTCCTTGGCCAAACCCACTGAGTCTTTTGGCACCTATGGGAAGATTTGCCTATGGACTCTCTATACCCCATTCCTGAATATTTACAAGCTAAAGCTCAGCTGGGCATGGGAGGCAGAGTCAGGAGGATTGAGAGTTCAAGGTTATCTTCAGCTACATAAATTTGAGGCCATCGTGGGCTACATGAGACCCTGCTTTGAGGGCAGTTTGGAAAATGCTCAGTGGGCGAAATGACTTGTTCTTCAAGCTTGAGGACCCAAGTTCAGACTCCCAGAATTCACATAAAAAGCCAGGACAAGGCTGTTTAAACCTCTGCACTTAGAGACAGAAAGGCAGAGACCAAGGACTCATTGGTGCTAACCAGCCCAGCCAAAATGCCAAGCCTCTGGTTCAGCGAGAGACCCTGACTCAGGGTGATTGAGCAGAGTTTGAGAAGAAGACACCTGAGGTCCTGCTCTGGCCTCTGTGTTCAGTACACCTGCACATGCAAGCCCATACAAGCTATAACTCAAACTAACAAACATTTAAGCAACATACAGCAAACATGCCTTTATTACAATGAAATGTAAAATCTGCGTTTCGCTACGGTCTTTATATAGCTGAAAGTCTGTAAAGTGTCAAAGTTGACTGAATATAATTTTTATTCCATATGCCTGTGGAGTCCCTTGAAGGGTTAATAGTATTTGAACAAATAACAAAATAAAAACATACATAAGCAATAATTTTCTGCGCAGTGCTGGGAATGCTATATGCCTCAATAAATCCCTCTTAAATTATGATATATAAGATCCATCAATTAATTTTTTTCCTTCATTTCTGCACAATTAGAACCTTGCTGTGAAAAGGCAAGATTATTTTTGTGTGTGTGTGATCATTTCTGCTCTGTTGACAATGACGTGGAACTAGACACCTATCTCAAATCGTTGCGTTTCTTAGTTTTTAATTAAATTCGATGGGAAAACACTTGCTCTGCTGAGGATGTGGTCACAAATTGCCCATAAAATTCTTAAGGCAGCATTCCATTCGGAAATGAGCTGTGTGTTTGATACAGTGAGCCAAGGTAGTGGGGCTGAGCGTGATGAACCACTATCCCCCTGGGGACTGTTACCCACCCTTCCAGTTGTTCCTACAGTCCCTGTCGAGGGTGGTTTTCCGATGCTTCTGTGGTGGCAGGAACTCTCTATGTAGTCCAAGCTGATTCTGGACTCATGGCCATCCTCCTGCCTCAGACTCCTTAGAGCTGGGATGATAAACCTGTGTGCTGCCACACCCAGCTTCTCTCTTACACACTATTTTAACTATCTCTGTGAGCGATGTGCAGACCAAGCAGCCAAGGAGGCAGATGAGAGACACCATAGTTGAAGCACAGCACATATCACTCACATATGCACGCATTTAGAAGTGATGGGACCTGTTTAATAAGGTGGAATGTCCTCTAATGTGAGCCCTATGCATCTCACACCCCGCATTTTAGATGCTTGCTTGGTTGGTATTTTCTGCACTGTTAGGAGTTGAACATGGGCTTCACACACATCAGGGGAGGGTTCTACCAATGAGCTATGGACCCATTTTCTCTTCAGTCTCACTCTATAGCCTGAGGTAGCCTCAAACTCATGACAATCCTCCTGCCTCCGTCTGCCTAGGGTTGAGATTGTACCACCACACCAGGCCTTTGTCTTTCTCCCTCTTATTTTGTATTTCTATGGAGACCAGGCTCAAGCTCACAGTGATCCTCCTGCCTCTGCCTCCCAAGTGCTGGGATTACACATCAAGTGTGCTCCGTCACATCTAGTTTAGATTTTCTTTCTCTCTTTTGAGGTGCTGGGGATTGAACCTAGGGCCTTGTGCATTCTAGGCAAACATTCTGCCCCCAGCCTTTTGTTAAGACCTCTGGAACCTGTAGTCAGAATATGGGGGGAAATGGACAACAATGCTTAGATCATTGGGAACCTTTGCCCCCTGCCCTCCGAGAGGACGGACTCAGCCAGCTCACAAGTCCTTCTCCACTCAGGGGTTCCCAGGATCGCTCTCAAAACTCATGCTCTGCCCTGGAACAGGAGTCAGCAGCCACAGCCCACGGCCCTCAGCAGTGTTTGACTGCAGCCCTTGGGTTGAGGACAGAGATCAAGAAATGAGGGAGAGCCTGTTCGTTCTTCCTCTGGGGCCCCATCGTGATCTGTCAGTCAGGAGTAGATGTGGAGGGTGACTGGGTGTGCTGGACCACGTGACAGAGGCGCCAGCAGCTAGGTAATAAACTCTGTGTGCTGGTGATGGGTGTGTCTCTGCGCTCTTGGTGTGTGGTCTGGTAGGGGTGAGGGGCTTGGGAGGGTTGGTGTGTGTGCAGACTGCCCAGAGGCCAAGAGGTGTTGAAAGTCTTTTGTGCCTGCAGAGCGCTGTTACACCCAAGCTTGTGTTCAGTCCTTGAAAGTCTTTTTTCCCCTTCTTTTTTTCTATTAGCGCCATTCGTATGTGTGTTCAAGTATGTACTTACAGGAATTGAGGGATGCTACTTTGCACATGCAGAGGTCAGAAAAGAACTTGCAAGAGTTGATTCTCTCCCTCTACCCTGTGGGTCTTGGGAATTAAACTCAGAGCAAGGCCCAGCAGCAAGTACCCTTACCCCCTGAGCTGTCTCAGTATCTCTTTCTCTTGTGTGTTTAATAGGAACTTGTGTAGCTCAGGCTAGACCAAAGTTCAGTATGTAGCTGAGGATGGCCTTGAACTTCTGATCCTCCTGCCTCGACCTCCCACGTGTGCACCTCCATCCCCATTTCATTTTTTCAACAATATTTTTTTTTCAGCAGTGAGGATTAGACCTTGGGGCCCCTCACATGCTGAGCAAGCTCTCTGCCACTAAGCCCCAGCCCCAGCCTCAGCTCTCAAGGGTGGTTTCAGGTAAGACTGTAAGGTAGAAGCACATTTCATCCCACACTGTTTCCCGTGACTTTAACAGCGCTCGTTTGCGAGGTCCTGTCATTGTCCAGTAGCATGTTGAGTGTTAGCATCTAGATCACTGCAAGTTAGAAAATGGTTTTCTTTCACGGTGGAAAAGAAAAACATTAAAAGTTTACAGGGCTAGCCATCTTTCAAAGTCTTGATGAGCAGCAGTATGTTCAGAAACTTGGGAGACTTTCAAGGGCCGTTTCTCAAAAGATGCCTAACAGGCAAAAGACCTACCTTGAGTGAGTGCATGCACCAGTGTGCGTACACACACACACACACACACACACACACACACACACACAGGAGGTAGGGGCAGTGAGGTGGCTCAGTGGGTAAAGGTGCTTGGTGTACAAGCCTGAGGACCTGAGCTCCATCCCCAGGCTTTACAGGAGAAGGTGTGAGGATACATGGTGATGGTGATGATGGTGGTGGTGGTGATGATGATGATGATGGGTTTTGGGGGCAGAAGCCAGTATGGGAAGACACTGAAGAGGGAGGGTTTGGATGTGTGGCAGTCATCATTCATTCATTGGTTTCCACAAACTATGTCTCCTCAGCAACGGCAGAACGGTTATCCCCACGTGTTTGGCTAACCCTTTGCAGTCTTCAAGTCGTGATTTGTTATATCCTAGAGGTGCTGGGACCGGACTCGGGGCCTTAAACAGACTCAGCAGACCCCGTGCCACCTGCTGCAGATGTCACGGTACTTTGAGGACATGCTAAAGCACTCCCATTTTTGCTGATGATGTCATAACTTGTTAATGTGTTACTCACATGTATTAGAATGGGACTTTACAGTGCTTGTCTGGTACACACACAACCCTGGACTCAACTCTCAGTACCTCATAAACCAGAGGCGGAGGTGCACACCTCTAACCCAGCACTTGAGAAGAGGAGGCCTTGCTTCAGTTCTTAAAACAGCTCTTACGTTTGGCTAGTTATTGTATAGCATTTGGGTTTTGCAAACTCCTCCAGGAAGGTCTCAGAGTCACCCTGATCCTCTGAGGAGATCAATTGGAGGTACTCCCCTGCAGACAGGAGATGGAGGCCAGTGGGCGTGGCTGATTGGAAAGAAAGCCAGAGCTCCCGGCTGCAGGGAAGCCGGGGCGGACTTCGCCTGCAGGGGGCAGAAGTGAGAACCAGAAGCCATCAGACTGCAGGTGCCCACCGGGCTCCTGGAGAAGTCTCTGTGAGAAGCGTGATGAATCCTGTTTGCAGCTCGTTGGGTTTGGAGATCTGTGGATTCCCCAGAGACCATGCTCAGAGAAGCCGTTGGCCAAGAAGGGAGCATGACGCTGTGACTCCAGGAAGACAAACCGTCAGACTCCCCGGAAGGACCTCTAAGAATGGATGCGTGGCCTGGAAGCAGTACCTGGTGGCCAGCAGGTCCCACTAGGAAGAGTGTGTCTGTCTCCTCCCTGCTCTGAGGCCAGAATCTGCTCTAAGGCACAGCTGCCAGGGGTGGAGGCTGGCAAGAGCCCACACGAGTGCACCTAGAGGCCAGGTTGTGCAGTCAGTTTGAGAAGGCGTGGGGGGTAGGGCTCAGTGGGGAAGGGACCGAAGACTTCTCCCCATGTTTGAATCTCTGCTGTTCGGAGAATTGACTTCTTGCCAAGAAGAGGTGGAGCTGGGCCAGTTGATCCCACCACGGTCCTTCCATCAACCTTCCCTGGCCCGGTGGGATACTCTGTACTATACCCTTGGGCCTCTGGGGCTTGGTTTGGGTTGTACATAAGCCATGTCTTTGCCTTTGAGCCTCTGCCCTGGCTGCTCCCAGGCCAGCCAGCTCCAAGTAGGCTATTTTCTAGAGAGTGGCCAGCCTCAAACATGGAGGGAGCTGTAAGACTATTCAGAGAGAGAAGCCAAAGAGCTGTGTCTAAGTTAGAGTTTCTGTTGCTGTGATGGAACACCAAGACCAAAAGCAAGCTGGGGAGGAAAGGGTTTATCTGGCTTACACTTCCAGATCATACTCCATCACTAAGGGAAGTCAGGACAGGAACTCAAACGGGGCAGGAACCTGGAGGCAGGAGCTGATGCAGAGGCCATCGAGGGATACTGCTTACTGGCTTGCTCCTCATGGCTTGCTCAGCTTGCTTTCTTATTGAACCCAGGAAAGCAGCCCAGGGATGGCACCACCCACAATGGGCTGGGCCCTCCCCCATCAATCACTAATTTAGAAAATGCCCTATAGCCATTTATCATGGGGGCATTTTCTCAATTGAGGTTCCTTCCTCTCAGATGACTGTAGTTGACATAAAACTAACCTCCACAAGCTGACAATGGACATTGACAAGTGCCAGTCCTGCAACTGAGGGGACCTCACTTGAGTCTCAGGACAAATATCAAGACTTAGAAGATATTGTCACCCCTGTGCTAAGAATGAGAAACAGAGGAACAGAGAAGCTGGGTAACTCTTTCCAGGTCACACAGCAGGGAAATGGCAGGGGTTGGGGTGGAGGGAGATGAGCTTTGAGTCTGACAGTCTATTGAACTGCTATGCTCCATGGATGCCATTCCAGACTGCAACATGGTAGGAGCCACAGGAAGAGCTCTGGGGTCTCTGAGGTGACACTGTCACAGCTGGGTGACATGAGGGAAGGCTTCCTGGAGGAGGTGCTGTGTGGCACAAGTAATTGTCTACATTAAAAAAGAAAGAAAGAAAGAAAAAAGAAATCAACAGATGAAGACAACCCAAGCAATGGATACCAAGTAGGCAAAAAAGAGAGGCAGAGCCTGGCTGCTTCAGAGGTCACCAGGGTCTTACATAGAGTGGGGCTGGGACGTTGAAGTGATTGCACAGGACTGGGACAGAACAGTGTGGAAACAGATTAATGTCACTTCCCTCTGGAGTCTGGGCACTTCAAATGTCCCATCTAAGACCATTGCCTTCCTCTGACCCCTGGCCATGAAGGCCCTATCCTCTCCATCAGTGACATCCCACCAGCTTTTGCTTGCAAAGAATGGGTACCCTGCCTCACCACAGACCAGCCCCTTCTACCCTTGACCCTTACAACCAGCCTTAGCCCTACCACATCTTGCTTTCCTTGGGCCAAGCTACCCCTGTGCCTGTTGCCTGGGTCCAGCTATAGGGTGGCCCATCTCTCTCCACCTCTGAGCACCTGATTCCCCACCACCTACCTTCCTTCTATGCCTAAATGGCTGTTCAAAGCTTGCAAGGAATCCATGTTCCTCCGCAAGAGCCCTTGCTTGTCTCTTCTGTCTGCTCACCAAGATCCTGGCTTCTGGTGATCCTCTCTACTTTCACAGAAGCCATGCACCTCCGGGCCTTTGCACACTCCTGCCTAGAAGCCCAGCCCCTGGCTCCTCTCTCCAGCAACCAAATAGTGACCTCACTTTTGCTCTGACCTTTTTTAAAAAAATTTATTTAATTTATTTACCTTTATTTTATTTTTTCATACTTTATTTACATTTCAAATGTTTCCCCCTTTCCAGATCTCCTCTTTGGAACCTCCCTATCCCCTACCCTGCCACTATGGGGGTATTCCCCCACCCACCCACTCCTGTCTTCCCTCCTTGGCATTCTCCTATACTGGGGGTTCTAACACCCTCAGGCCCAAGGGCCTCTGCTCCCCCTGATGTCTAACAAGACCCTCCTCTGCTGCATATGTGGCCAGCACCATGGTTCCCTTCATGTGTATTCTTTGGTTGGTGTGCTCTGATCTTCTATGGCCCCCATTCCTCCCCGGGATCCTGTCATGCATGGTTTGAACTTTCTTCTGGTGAGCCACTGTGAGTAAGAAGCTGGGGTAAGAGAAAACCTTCTTCTCCCTTAGCACAGAGCTCAGAGCCCAGGCTTAGTAGGTGAGTTCTCAGTAGTGTTTGTTGAATGACTGTATGGGGCATGATGCCTACTGCTAAGAAGCTTGGGAGCTCTAGACAGACATTAGCATGCGGAGTGCTAGACCCCCACTGGAGACAAAGTATGACAGGGGACAGCTATGGGAAGTCAGAGGAGGTTTCTACAGACTCAAGTAATTTCTCTATGGCAGGTAAGAATGACCTGCCAGGACTTGAAGAATGAATAGGAGTTTATTAGATAAACAGAAGTAAAAACGACTCATGGAAACTGCTCCTCCCCTCACTATAGTGTCAGTGAGTGAGGCCAGGCAGTGCCCAAGCCATAGCATGCTGGGAGGGCTAGCCCCTGATGGCTGACTCACCAGAGCTAAGGCCCTTCTTCCCTGGGAGCAGCATAGCATAGACCCTCAGGGTCCACACAAAGAAGACTTAGTCAGTTGTGGCTTCCTGTGCTGGCTTTCCATCCCCCAACTGTGTAGTTTTGGCTGGATTGTTTGCCCTGTCTGAATCCCGATTTCTCTCATGGGCAAAATGGGACGAGTCAATCTAAGACAAGGAAGGGACTCAGAGATTGGGTTGTTTAGAGGTCGAGCTGGAAAGAAGACTTGAGTTATCACAGCCTGAGAGCACTAAAGGCCATCAGAGGGTGATGGGAGCTAGGAAAGACATTGCCTAGGCCCTTATAGGAAGCCAGGCCTAGCCACCACCAGCCACCGGACCTGTAGCTCCCAGAACCAAGACAGCCGTGGCTGCTGCTTTGAGCCGCTGGTGTTGTGGTACTTTGCTGTGAGATCTCCATCACTGGACATGAAAAATGATCTTACTTATCTTTGGACTTATCCTCCATCCTTCTTCTAAGAGTCAGACTCCAAGAGGCCAGATACTGTCTCTAATGATCACCATGGTGACCCAGCACCCTGAGACAGTCCTCAGTGGACAGACAGTCACGACACATTTGGCTGAGTTAGTGAACAATGCCTGAGTCTCTCGGCCTGGCATTCTCCAACATACTGATCCCAACACATCAGTCTAGGGAGGTCCCAAGCTCCTCCATGCCATGTCCTGCACATCTTCCTCTTAAAATCACATCTATCCATGTGTGCGCTCACACACCAGGTCGTTTTCAAAGAGTTCAAAGCACAGCTTTGGAGAGTCAGTTCTTCCCTTCCTCATGTAGAGATCCTGGGACCAGAACTCATGACTTGCCAGGCTCCTAGGCAAGCACAGTCCTCTCATCAGCTTTTGACAGATTGCTCCCTTCCCAACCCCAGACACACAGGCTATCACTCTCACTACTCTCTCAGAGAGAGGGGTGCCTGTGAACAGACTTGGAAGTGTGGGGACCCCAGACCTGGTTTCATCCCTTAGCATTTGTCTGTCTATCACTTTCTTCTCTGGAAAATAAGGACAGACTCCCAACCTCTCATGACAACTCTAAGAGCACGAGACATAGTAGTTGCTCAATAAACAGCAACTGGACTCAGCTTTCCTTAAGGGCTGGACTTCTCTGAGATGCTGGAACTCTCTGACTGTAGCTTGTCTAAAGTCCCCAGTCTCTGATGGGCTTCCTGGACTCTGAGTGCAGCCTGTCTGTCTGGGAATTCTCTTCCATGTGTGCATGGTGTCTCCCCAGTGAGCCGCCCTACCCTGGCTGGGTTTTATTGAGGCTTTCTCCCCCTGAAGGAGCAAAGCTACCTTTGATCTCTCTCTGTGGGTCCTTGCTTTGATGCCCGCACCCAGGGACTGCTTGAGAGTGTGCCTACTGCTGCTGCTTCAGGCTGGGCCCTTGACAGGTGCCTCCCCTCTGCAATAACCTTTGTTTCTCACAAGGGAAGCCTGTGCAAAGGGGACCTTTTGCTGTCTGTCAGTTAGCCAGTCTCTGAATTCAGAGATATGTTATCTTTGCCCCAGGTCCTCTGGAAACTTCCCCTCCTTAAGTTTCTGGGACAAGTCAGCCAGTGAGGAAGCATAAGGCCAGGAGAGGTGGTGGTCACATGCCCTCCACTGCAGGTGGGATGGAGATTCAACCCAGTTTGGCTCACCCCAGGGCTCACTTACTCTTGAGACCCCCAGGCCAAAGTTACTTAGAATGCTGTTAGTCTGTGACATCTTGGTTTCAGTCAACGTGGGGATTGCAGGCTCATTCTGTCCTTTGAGGGGACAGCTGAGAACTCTGGGCATGAGGTTGGGGACTAGACTCTGGAGGAAGCTCACTGCCAAAGGTAGGCAGACTTTTACCAGACTCATGAATTGCCCCAGGGCCAACTCTAAGGATCAAATAATTGTGGGAGCCAGCTCCTTGAGTACCATGCACAGAGGAAGGGCTCTGGAAGGAGGAAGGGGTCTGGGGGGGTTGTGACAAGGCTGAGACAATGCCTCAGCTGTATTTTGTGCTCCAAGACAGGGCAGGATCAGAGGGGAGACAGTCTCCAGTGTATGAATAGCACAGGATCAGGCTGAGCTACCAGAGCTGGAGGAGAGCACAGGGAAGAGGAGAGGCAGGGAGGGACAGAAGCAGGGAGCATGGGACAGGAATGAGGGCTGGAGAGGTAGATCAGTTAAGAACAGGTTCAGTTCTGGCAGAGGATCTGAGTCTGGTTCCTAGCACCCTGGTCTGGTGGCTCACAACCACCTGTAACTCCGGCGCTAGTGGAGCGTGCATCCTCTTCTGGCCTCCAGAGGGCGCTGTACTCACAGCCACACACCCACGCATTAATATAATTAAAAATAAAATATATGAGGCTGGAGAGATGGCTCGGTGGCTAAGAGCACTGGCTGCTCTCCCAGGGGTCCTGAGTTCAATTCCCACTACCCACATGGTGGCTCACAACCATCTGTAATGGAATCCGATGCCCTCTTCTGGTGTGTTCGAAGACAGCAACAGTGTACTCACAAACAAAAAATAAAATATATGTATTTTTTAAACAACAAGGAAAGAGTGAGGCTGGAGGGAAGTAGGAGAGACACAGAATCCTAGATCCATGTTCTGGACAGAGTAATAGCAGTTTAGAGTGGGGGCGGGGCAGGCACTATAGCTGTCAATCAATTTCCATGGAGACCTAACACTACCACCACCATGTTCAATCCTGGTTCCCAGCATGGCATCTAGATGGGAAGGGACTAAATAGAGGCTGGCAGGGTTACAGGACAAAAGGATGGGAGGTAGAGGTCATGTTTGGGAACTGGGTCACCTTTGGTGAGCCACAGTCCGTCCCATTTTGGAATCTCTGAATGGTCAGAGCTGGGGCCCTGTGTGCATGTGTATATGGGTGTGTGCGAAGACACGCCCATGTGTGTCCGTGTGGGTGTGTTCATGGGTATGCACATATGTGCATATATGAATCCATGTGAGTAGACAGGGTAGAAGCCAGATCTTGGGCTCTGATGTCCTCGACCCCACTGATCTTAGTTCTGGGCCTCCCCCATGGGTGTAGGGGGAGCAAATGTACCCCAGGCCCCTTCTGGGAAGAGATGCAATCCAGGGCCTATCCCAGCATCTCAGCTCCTTCCACTGGGAAAATCTCCAACATGGAAGAGATGGGCATTTGGGGATCACACAGGTAGATAGGTGCTGTTCCCAGAATGCCCTGCTCAGGTCCATATTGCTCTGGAATGTTTAACACTAATAATCTGCCACTCCTGGGGCCTCTCTGTGTAGCCAGACTGTCGCAAACGTCTATGGTAAGCCATCTCCTTAAACCACAGATCCTTGCTCTCTTCTGATGCCCACTTCATGGAGGAAGAAAGGGAGTTCATTCATTCATTCATTCGTTCATTCCTGTGAAGTGCCCCACCTGAGGACATGCAGTGTGTTGCACTCTGAGTTCTGGAGCAGAGACCAGAACACAGAGCAGCATAAATGCCAAGGTTTTCTCTGACCCATGACATGGGGGCATATTATCTTCTGCCCCCTGGCATCAGTTTCCCTATCAAAAGCTTCTAGTAGGAGACAGAGATGGTTGCCCAGCCCCTGTCTGGAGAGGCTCCCCAGATGATGGAATTTAGATTCAGCCCTGAACAGAGATCCTAGCTCTGCCGGGTGACAAGCAGCTGGGTGACCTCAGGCAAGTGACTCAGCCTTGCTGAGCCCATTTGTAAAACAGAGTGGTACAAGGAAGAAGGGGAGTGTATTTAAAGAGCTCCCATAGAGTGCCTGGCACAAGGAGTGTGTGTGTGGGGACCTTTGATCCCCTCTCCCCTTCCCTAGCCTTTGCAGGGGTATGGGAAGGAGAGGCCTGGGCAGGAGGGGATTAGCCCTGGGTCCCTCTCCCTGGGCGGCGCTTTTAACCGTAGTCTCCTGGAGATCAGCCCTGCCCCCTCCCAGGCCCTGGGCCAGGCCAGTGTTTGCTGTGGGGATCTGGGCAGCCAGGGCCCGGCTTTCATTGCTGGAAAGCTTTTGCTTGCTTTGGGAAGCGCGCTCTGCCGGGCTCCCGGGAGCAGATGGGCCACAGTGGGAAAGGAGCTCGGCTCTAAGAGGATTGGAGGTCTTTCTTCCCACCCTTTGTGTGGTTTCCTTGGGCCGCCAGTGCCCAGACCATAAAGACCGTTTGTTTGGCGGCCTCTGGGGGCGCAGGGGTCACAGCTGGCGTCAGGGGCACCCTAGTGTGTGGGACACCCAGCATACTGGAGCACCCAAGCTGGGGGAGGGAAGGTGGGAAGTTCCAGGATCCCCACGAGGTCGCGCTGACCCTGGACAATTTAGTAGCAGATTAGAGGGGATCCTTGGTTCACTGAAAGCTGGAGGCCCACAGGGGACCACGGACTAGGCTGTCACAAACAGCAAGTGGGTCTCCTGGACTTCCTCTCAGGGACCCCACACCCCCAGAACTCACTGTAATCTTGGAAATGTGGTTTAATTCCTGCCACAGAATAGGAAAGGTTCTGCAAACAGGAGAGGAAAGGTTTGGACCAGCTGAAGACCAGCCATGGGGCCAGGAGCTGGGTGATGGAGGAGGAAATGGTGTCTGAGGAAAGACTGGGGAAACCTCACCCACGCAGTTACGCTAACCGGAGGTGCTGAGTGCCTGTGCTCTTTTGGGCATTGGGAAAGCAGGGAGATAAGACTGAGCTGGGTCTTGGGGCACCTGCACTGAAGTCAGGCTATCATGCACCAAGTACATTTTCTGCCTGTCTGCCAATAGCCCTCAAGACTGCAGAGCTACCCTCTTGCACCTAGTGGGGTTCTTGGTCACTATCTTGAGATTTTAGAAGCAACTCCAATTTCATTGACAACGAGTCTGTAGATGTGACTAAATGCCCCCTGGGTGTCGACTGCAATTATCTGCTGCTTCACTGGATACTATTCTTCTGTACCCAGTGTGTGGTGTCGCCAAGACATCTGGGATGCCACACTGGGCTAGAGGGATCAGGATGACAAACTGTCTTCACCTCCTCAGGGACAGGATGAGCTAGACCACACATGGGTAAAGTGGGACAGGTATTCCCATTTCAGCTTCCTGGAGGAGGTGACATTTGAGCCGTCCTATAACTGTGGGCGGGAGATTCCAAGACAAGGAAGGAAGAAGAGAGGAATCCCAGGCAGACAGAGCAGAGGACACAGCCCCTATCATATGTTACCCAGAGGCACTGTGGGGATTGCTATGTGAAGAACACCCCTGGGGAAACAAATGTGCCAGGACGGGCTCCCGCTGGCATGTGGGGAGCTCATGGCCAGCAAAGAAGCTTTGGCTGTGGTCCTGAAGGGCAGGGGCTAAGCAGGCAAGGGAAGTGAGGATGGCAGGCATGCGAAGCAGCCCCCAGCTCCAACTCCAGCTAGTGAGCCCCAGAGTGCCAGAGGCAATGGTGGGGACCTTCAAGAAGGAAGCTGGCACAGGAGCAGAAGGGAGGGTACTGTGTTTAGAGAGGGAGGGTGACAAAAGGAAGCACTCTAAAGAGCTTGGACGTCATCCTGGGGTACCAGGGAACCACAGAGGATCTTTGAGCAAGAGAGGATTCGTTTTATTTTAGAAATTTCACTGGTGACTGATGGAAGTGATTACGTGGGAGGGTAGCAGGACCTGTGGCTCAGAGGGAGTCACAGAAATCCAGGTGTGAGACCAGGTTGACAAATGCATGCGAAGAGCAGGGGACAGTGTCCCAGACACTGAGAGGACGAAGCTTGAAGACACAGGCTGGAACGTGTGGAGGAGGGAGCTGGAGGAGACATCTGGGCAGATTGTGGGTGTCTGGCAGCACAGCCCTGCAACAAAGCACCAGATTAGAAACACCAGATAAAAGCCTTCCTGGAGAAAGAGATGTCTTCGAAGCAGAGAATACAAATTATTTTTGGAACTTTGCTCTCATGCACCATCTTTAAATATTGATAAGAGACATTTTTAAAGAGCTTAACTCGATGTGCCAACACCGTTCTGAGCATGCCATGCGCATCCGCGCATTTCAGTCCTCAAAACAACCCTTTGGAGGAGAGGTTTCTATCTCCGTTTTGCAGATAAAGAAACAGGCACAGAGAGAGTAAGTAACTTGTCCAGGGTTACACAGCTAATGAGTAACCGAGCCTGGATTTGAACTCAGGAACTTTGGCTTTTACGGTTTCTTTTAAGCCTGCTTCACTTGGGCTATTTATAAAGTCCCATGTGCTATAGTTCTGCCAGGGATAAGTCAGCTGTAAGAAGGTAAAAAAGACCCCCCCCCCCCCTTTTAGGACTGGATTTGAACTCAGGCCTTTGTGTATGCTAGGCAAATGCTTTGCTACTGACCTACACCCCAGTGTCTTGTTCTTGAGCGAAGGCATTAATATTTCCAAGCCATGGTTGTCAGAGGATGGTTGCAGTGTCTGGCAGTGTAACCACAGAGGAAGAAACGACACACCACGCAAGGTTAACACAATGAAAAGAGCACTGGGCTGAGAGGCGCATGCCTGTCACAGTGGCACTCTGGAGGCCAAGACAGGACCAGGCCTGCTGGCACTAGAGAAAAGGAAAAAGCAACAGCATTGTGTAGCCCAGGTTGGCCCAGAACTCACTGCTCTCCACCTGCCTCAACCTCCAGAGTTCTGGGATTACCAAAAGAGTCACCACACCCTGACCAGCAATGGGCAAAGAGACATTTAAAAAGAGGGAGGCAGAATCATTTTTGGGCAAATCCTAACCTGGTGGAGTCATCACTGAGACAACCCGGTGTTTTGTTGTTTTGCGTTTTTCCTCCTTCACATTTGTGAAAGACATCCCTGGGTTTGAGGGCTGACTCACGCAGCCAGCACTATTGTGAACACAGGTCTTTGGCTGGACAGGAAGGAGACAAGGCTCCCAGGCTACAGGGTATGCACAAGAAAAGACAGAGATCATGGGTACCAGGGTGGGTTGCCAGGACCTGTCCCAACTCTTACTCGTCTCCTAGACTACTAGCATCAGGCATTTCTGAAACAGCTGGTGGGAGATAGGGCTGGGGTGGATTTCACTCTGCAAACAGGCTGTACCCATGACCCCGACCTTCTAATCCCAGGGTTTAACTGACTTCATTAACTCTGGAGGCCTCAAGGGAGAACCTCAGTCATTCCTTGTCAAACCATACTCATAAAAAGCCCCATCTTGGGAGGTATGAAGGAAAAACCTCTTGCCCGAAGGCAGGGGATTGAACAGGACGACCCTGGACATGAACCGTTGACTGACTTGGAAAGAGCAGGATCACCCCCACCCCCTGCCCGCCTGAGGGCAGTGAGGGAGAAAACTGGGTGAGAGCAGAGCATGCTGGGTAGCCTGGCCGAGAGCAATCGGTCCAGCTGCCCACCCCCCACCGTGGTTGTCATGGCAACCGAGGGTCGAGGGAGGAGGAGAGAAGAGACCACTCCCCCTCAGACAATGGGAATCTATTCCAGGTCACCCCTGGCCTTATCTTGAGGAGCTCTCCATATCCTCTGTCCAAGGATTTGGGGGAAGTCAGTTCAGGTCCAATCTGGGGTCCCCTTGAATGGAGGCACAGACAAGTTTCTCTCTCTTGGAAAATCCAGGTTCTGCTGCCCCCTTCTTTTGTAGGGCACCCAGATCCACCAAGATGAGGCACTGACCACGCCTGTACAGAGGGTTCTTGGGGTACAGGGAGGAAGAGGCTACTCTGGGGACAGAGCAAATATTTTATGAGTAATTTACTATCCGGAGCAAGAACACTGAGCGGAGAATCAATCTGTCAGATCAAGGAGCAGGGCTGTACTTCTTAATGTGGGTCTGAGGGACAAATCAGAGCCATTGGGAGGCTAACCCCTTAGGGGATTCTGGGAGGAAGCTGGGTGAGACAGGACCATGTGGCTGTTACACGTGTGTCCTGGATCTGGAGCCCAAAGGCTAGATGGCACAAGTGTCTGGGGAGAGCCTCCCAGATGTGAGGACTGAGTTTGGCTTCTGCTAAATGTTGATGGTGGACCAGTGAGTGACTCTACCTGTCTGAATCTCGGTTTCCTTACCTTTAAAATGGAATGATAACACATCTGCAGGACTAGTTTACGGCACATCCTGCAGAGCTTGGGACACAGCAGGTGTTCCGTGAGAGACGTGTCCTGAACATGACTTTTATGCCACCAGAATCTCCCAGCAGCCCTTTAAAGCCTTGGTCTCAAAGAATCCTTCACAGTCTTTTACACCATCCTGCTTTGGAAGGGATGGGGCAACCATCCTGCTTTGGAAGGGATGGGGCGGTGCAGCCTTCTTCCCATTCTGGTGACAATAGCCTTGCAAAGTGTGAATGCACAGCCAGGTGCTGCACACCCTCATCAGGTGCTTCCAAAGAGCAGCTTGGTACCAGCCCATGTCCCCTGGGCTGAGCTGTGAGGCCTGTGTAGGTTCTCTCTTCCCTCACTCAGTTTCCATCCATGTGAAACTGGCCTAACAATGTCCTTTCCTTCCAGACGCGGGAAGCACCTAGAACAGAGTTCAGAGGGAGGAGACCATCCTAGCTGCCTTCATTATGGTACAATTTTCCTTTGAGCAAAGGGACCCCAGACTCCCTCTCTAGTCTCACAGCATCTCTGGGTCACACTGCAGGTCACCTACACTGAGTCCAGACTGTAGTGGGGAGACTTAGGCCCTAGGCCTGGCTTTCTGTCTCCTCAGGCCTCCAATAGTACAGGGGCTTGGGTCAGGAGATTCTGCACTGTGTTTAATCTAGGCAAGGAAGCTTCCCTTTACCACACTCTTGTGTGTGCCAGAGCTCTGGTGGCCATAGTCTTACAGATTGGGAAAGTGTATCTCAAAGGGGGAAGGGTAGCTAGCTCCCCAAGCCCTATGGAGGGCACTCAGGTTTAGGACTGGCCCTTCTGCATGCCAGGCTACCTCTGTGGGCTGAACACAGCCAGGTCCAGTGCCACGTGTGTCAAATACTTTTATATCATTGTGATCAAATTGCTGGCAAAAGCAATCTAAGCAGGAGGGTTTACAATGGCTCGGGGTTCATGAGACACAGAGACAGTCCCTCATGGAGGGGATGGGAAGGAAAGGCGCCTGGAACCACAGGGTCTATGGTAGCAGGAGATGGTAAGCAGGGCACCCAGATTGGAATTTGGGTCTGACTTTAGCCTCCAAGGCCCACTAAAGTGACCTACATTCATTAGCTTGAGACCGAGTCAAACACGTGAGTCTGTGGGAGATATTCCACACTCAAGGCGGAGCAGCCCTAGTAGAGATGTGGTGGTTAAGACACCTCAGACCCCCAGCTACTGATGGGGCAGGAGTCTAGCCTAGGAAACTCTCGGAGTCTGAGCACTCTATGACCTTGCTGGGGTCTGCAAAGTCTGTGCAGTGATGTTCAGAAGCTGTCCCAGGGCCCTGGGAGGAGAAGCTCAGCCAGCCCCACTTTGCAGATGAAGAGACTGAGCCTGGAAGGAAGCTGTCACTTATCTGGGGTCAGTTAGTAAGTCAGGGACTGTGGGATGAATGGTCCCATATCATCCTGTGACTTGTTTTAATGTTTCACAGAGGGTCTTCTTGTCCCTGCCTGCTTGGATTCCATTGAGAAGACAACCAAGCGGCAACTGCATAGCCTGTGTCTGGCTCCGTGCTCCAGTGTCCCTTTTTGATTGTCTGGTGGCAAGCCCCACCCTTCATGGTAACTTGCTCCAATCAAGCAGTAGGGGAGGGGAGACTGAGCCCTGAAACAGAAGGAATGAAGATGTATTTTTCAGGTCTCCTTCCCTGGAAACCAGCTGGGGCTGGGTCCCTGGGAAGCTGGCATTTATGTCCTGCCTTTAATCATATTAGCTGACATATTCCAAACAAGCCCTGCAGACACTGTGTTAACGAGGGCCGAGGGCTGGGCTGTCTCTCCAGGGGATACCTGTGAGCAAGGACAGCTGCCCTAGAGAGCGGTGCTGCTCCGGAGAGCTGCTGGCTCAGGAACTGGAGCTTCAAGACAAGCTGCACTGTGGCAGAACCCTTATGTCTCCCACACCCCGCTGTGAGGCTGGCAAGCATCCAGGGTGGCAAAACACAGGATGGAGGGAGAAGAGAGACCACCTCAAGGATTTTTATTTATTCTGAGGCATCTTGCCTCTGGTGGCTCACCTGAACTGGGGGACTAGGTTCACAGATAAGGATGCTGACATTTACTGAAAACCTACTATGTGTGTGGCATGGTATATCTTTTTTTATATTATGGCCTCTCCTTACTACATACCTACTGTGTGCCAAGCAGATGTTCTATATGGGTTGGCTCCTTCAGCTCAGGCCAATATTCATTAGCTTGGCTCAACTTCCAGCTGACTTGCCCAAGGTCACAACACTGCAAAGTACCAAAGCAGAGAAGACTTACTGGAGCTTGGATCCTGAGCATACCCCAAAAGCACGTGCGTTACAGGCTTGATGCCCAGGATGGAAGAGACTTTAGGAAGCGTACCCTTGTGGGAGGCTTATAGGTCATCGGGTATAGTGGGCTCTCTAACTCCTCTTTTTGTGTGTGAATTCTCTCTCTCTCTCTCTCTCTCTCTCTCTCTCTCTCTCTCTCTCTCTCTCTCCCTACCTACTTGTTTGTTTAGTGTGTGTGTGTGTGTGTGTGTGTGTGTGCATTGAACTCCATGGATAGCTGATCTTTCAGTCTCCACTTCCCAAGTGCTGGGGCTATCAGCACAGACTGCCATGCAGGAATCTCAATCATGGATTGGGACTAAACTGAGCCAAAGATCCCCAAAGATGAAAGATGAAGTATAGTTAGTAGGGTCCTGGTCTGATAACATAGAAAAACATGTGTGTGGTGGAACATGTCTGTAATCCCAGCACCCAGGAGGCAAGAGGAATAGTTAAGGCCAGCCTTGGATATATAGCAAGTTTGAGGCCAGCCTAGGCTACATGAGACTGTCTCAAACAGTCTGTGAGCCAAGGCAACTCTTTTTCTCTGACAAGTGAATAATCTCAGTGATATATTATAGTGATGGAGAGAGGAATCACATAGCTCCATGGGGAAATAGTGAAGGGGCCACAGTGTGCATCCTCACGGCTCACACAGTACATGTGGGAGCGCCTAAGCCAGGAGTCAAGCCTTTGTAGCTTCTAACCACCTCACCTTCTTCCTTGTTCACTGAGGCCATGAGGCGGCGTAAGGGGTGACTTCCAGGGCCATCTGGTAGGTAAGATGAGTCCGTGGGGACAGTGGAACAAGGGCAGGAGACCGAGAGTCAGCATGCGAGCAGCCCTGTATGTGCAGCACTGTCCTCAGGCCCAGGTCCCCATGACCTGGTAGAGGTAACCTTAGCTTTCTTGCTTCAGAATGAGTCAAGCATGTCCATAGATGTAAGGTGAGACCAAAGCATACTCACCACGCTCAGCTAAGGCCAACCTTAACTGCCTTGGTTTCCCCTTGAGGTTCCAAGCCTATGGTGACTGTCCCACGGGCATGGAAGCACTCACTGTTCATTCTGGGAGGGACATCACTGTGATGGCCTTTCTGTTTGCTGACAGCTATTTACCAGGCATGTATTATGTCTGTGTTCAACTCACAGGAGAGAGGTGCTGGAGCCCTCAGATTCCAAAAGCTAAGACGGCTCAAGCCCCATTGGGAAACATCTCTATTTAGCATAAGGCTTATACACAGCCTTTGCACACCGAGTATACGCCTGTGTCTGTGTAGCATGTTTGCCTTTGGGTGTGTATATGCATGCACACATGTATGCACCTGAACATGGAGGGCAGAGGCAGACATATTTATTTATTGTGTGTGCTCACCCATGCCAAGGAGGAAATCTTGTGGGACTCATTTCTCTTCTTCCTCAGATAACCAGGCTTGGCTGCAAGTGCCCATCTTAGGTTGACTATTGCTGTGGTAAACACCATGACCAAAAGCAACATGGAAAAGAGAGGGTTTATTTCAGCTTATATTCTGTAGTCCGTCATGAAGAGAAGGTAGGACAGGGATTCAAGGCAGGAACCTGGAAGTAGGAACTGCAGCCATGGAGGAATGCTGCCTTTGGTGCCTCCTACACCCAAGGACCACCTGCTCAGGGACATCCCGGGCTACAGTGGGCTGGGCCTTTCCCGGTCAATCGTCAACTATCAATCAAGAAAACGTGTCACTGGTTTGCCTACAGGCCAATCAGATGAGGGCATTTCTCAATTGACGTTCCCTCTTCTTAGATGACTATAGCTTGTGTGAAGTTGACAAAAAACCCAACCAAGGCTTCATCTGCTGATCCATCTCAGCAGTTAACTAACACACCACCTGGTTTTTTTTTTAGGCAGATTCTCATTGAACTTGAAGTGCACCAGTTGGCTAGGTTGACTGGCCAACAAGCCCTGGGGATCCTCCTGTTGCTACTTACCTCCCAGATCCTGGGTTACAGACACACACCCAGCTTTTTGTTAAATGGTATTTAGGATCCAAATTCAGGTCCTCATGTTTGTACAGCAAGCAAGATGACAGAGCCATATCCCCAGCTCCTAAATACCAAAAAAAAAGTACATTTATTGTATGTGTGTGTGAGAGAGATATTACGAACATGAGTGTGCAAGCGTGTGAGTCTCGGAGAGTGTGAATGTGCACAGGTGTGTGAGTGTGTGTGCAAGTTTGAATGTGTTTGAATGTATGTGCGTAAGTGCATTTGTGCCTGGGTGTGGTGCACACACACCTGTGGAGGATACAGCACATGCCAGAGAATGATGTCTGGTGTCTTGCCCGAGCCTTCTCCGCCTTATTTCTTTGAGATGGGTCTATCACTGAGGCTGGAGCATAGCAGCTGGCCAGCAGATCCCAGCAATTCTCTTGGGACTGCCTCCCATAGCCCTGGGGTTCTAGGCATGGAGGGCCATGCTGTGTTTGTTTATTCCTTAATTATTGTTAATAATGCCTTGAGAATTTTATACATTGTATTTCTATCCTAGTCAATCTTACCTCTTCTTAACTTCCCACCTCTCCACCCACCCTCAACTCACCCTCACCATCAATTTTAAAAACTTTTTAAAAAAATTTTTAAATTTTTACTTTAACAACCCTGTGACTCCAGGTTGCCCTGCCCATGTGCTTCTGAATATAGAGCAGTCCACTGGAGCATGGTTGACCTGCCAGAAGCCATTAACTGTGCACAGTGCCCCAGTTAGAGGGGCTCATGAACCCCTCCTCAGTCCACGCTTGAATGCTGATGGCTTGGTTTGGTGCAGGCAGCCAGTTACTGTGTTCATGAGTGCAGAGGTTCTGTCATGTCCAGAAGACACTCTTTTGCTCTGGTCTTCCCTGCCTCTGACTCAAAGTCTTTCTACTGAGCAATTTCTCTAGCCCAATGCCTTTTATGTAGGTGCTGGGCAATTGAACTCGGGTCTTCATACTTTCACAGCAAGCCTTCATATTGCTCAAGCCATCTTTGAAGCCCCCCTGTATACGTTTTTAAAATTAATTAATTTACTTGATATATGTGCATACACTGTATGCTGTCTTCAGACACACCAGAAGAGGGCATCAGATTCCATTACACATGGTTGTGAGCCACCAGGTGGTTGCTGGGAATTGAACTCAGGACCTCTGGGAGAGCAGTCAGTGCTCTTAACCACTGAGCCATCTCTCCAGCTCTCGGTATACATTTTAAAAACTTGCTTATTGACTTTGCGGCCTCTTCCATAGCTGATTCACCTTAAGATGACTTCTAGAAGCTAATGCAATGGAAATGTTATGCAAATAGATATGTTGTCTTGCTTAGGGAGTAATAAATGGCAAAGGTGTCTGTGGCATTCAGGGAAGACATACACTGTGTGTATTCCTTATGTGGTAGTACACAATCTGCCGTGATGAGGAGAACATGCGCGGGGAGACAGGGGGATGGCTGTACTTGGATCCAGGCCCCGTACTTGAAGAGGTAAAGAAGATGAATCAGTAAGTTAGGTAAATAATACATCTATACTTTCTTGCATTCAGTTGTTGAACATGGCCCTCCCAGGCTCTCTGGGCTGTGAAAAGTTGGCTTTTGCTTGTTCTGTTCCCTCTGCATCTCCATTGATGTCTGTCCAGAGGAGCATTCTCCATGAAGGAGGGGGAAACTCTCTGCCCTTTTCACATGGGCATCACCAGAAAGCCTAGATCCCCTAGCTTCTACTCCACAGCCTTTGGGTGAGCCTTAGAGCCTGTTTCTACCATAAGTTCCCCAGGCAAGCCTAGGACAGTTGATCTCTTTGCAAGCTGAGTTTCAGAGAGGGTTAGTGACTTGAATGGGGTCACACAGCTCAGATACAAAACAAGTCCAGAACGGGGATTTTGACTTCTCCTGAGGCTCTCCCACTCTGCCAGGAACCCTCATGGTGGGTGTCCCTCCCTGGGTGGGCCTTGCTTGGTTTCTTGAACAAACACTTCCTTTTCTTCTGCATCTGGCCAACAGGGTCGTCTATGAAAATGCCTTCTGGCTGTGTGCAAAAATAAACTCAGCTTGCAGCTTGCTGGGAAAGGAGAGTGTGGAGGGGTAGGGGGTTGTCGGGTGTGAAGTGGGCAGGGCACCTTGTAGTCACAGGAGGACCAGGACAGGGAGGACA
>JADRCH010000165.1:1661868-1828655 GCA_019843965.1 Rhynchomys soricoides
GATTGATTGATTGACATTGATTGATTGATTGACATTGATTGATTGATACCAGAGATGCTCTCTAAGCTGGTATACTCTGCCACTGAACCCCACGAGCCTCATGTGACAGGGGGAGATCCCAGCTGGTTAGGACTGGTTCTCCCAGACTGAGTGGGCCTCCTTCATACTGATCTGCCCCACACAGTTGCACTTTGTGATTTTTTTAAAGTTTCATTTGTGTGTGTGTGTGTGTGTGTGTGTGTGTGTGTGTGGTATTCCATAGCAAAGGCAGGTGCCTGTGGAGTCCGGAAGAGGACATCAGATCTCCTGGAGTCACAGGCAATTATGAGCTTCCTGACTGGGGTGCTGGGGACCAAAAACTCCAGTCCTCTGCAAGACCAGCACATGCTCGGAACCACTGAGCCACCCTCTCGCCTGACAGTTGTGCTTTGCATTTTTCTGCACGCAGGTACCCATGCAGGTCTCCCTGGTCCTCTGAAGGCTACGGTGGCCAGTCCCTGCCATCAGAAATCTCAGCCCAAACTTCACAGCTTGTACAAGCAGCCATATTTTAGACAGCTCTCCGGGGGTGCCTGGAATTGGTGAGTCAGACATATGGGGGGTGACTCTCTCTGCTGTCCACAGATCCACGTTCATCTCAGAACATGAGTGTGAATATTAAACACCTGGACACATGAAGACAGATTACATGCTAGCTACTACACGTTTATTTTGGCTCATTCATTTCTTCTGCTTTTAGTCCTTAACTTAACCATTTAATCATCTCTTCACTCAGCACAAACACCCTCAGATACCAAACTACACACTCCAAGTTCGAGGCCTTCGAGTGAAAACTCTGGGCAAGGCATATTTAGTAATCTATTTATTTGTCTATCTCCCCACCTGAACCACAACAGCAACAAAAGTCTCATAAGGTATCGATAAACTGCCACAGGGATAGTACCAGTAGGTGGTTCCCGGAGAAACTCCAAGGAGTCAGCGGGCCGATGGATCAGGAACCAGGGTGGACTTCATGGAGGAAGAGGCCTGAGTGAGGATGGGGGAAGTGGAGGGAGCGAGGTGGGTGGCTAGGGGCTGGACCCAGCCTGCCATTCTAGTCAGGAAACAGTAGGAACCCAGAGAAGACGCTGTCGGAGCCCTCTGTGCCCACCATGCCATTGTAGTCGTTGACCGCCAGCCACACCTCATAGCCCTTCTGCAGCTGCAGGAGGACTCCTCCGGAGCTGACCTGCTTGCTGTTGGACATGTGGTCGCAGAAGCTGGTCACCTTGTTGCGGTTGAGGTACAAGTGCACGCACAGGTTGGCCGTCAGCGACGTGTGGTAGACGAAGTAGTAGAGGCCGGGCACTTTGCAGGTGAACTTCCCTGTGCTTGTGTCATAATCCCCCTGAGGGTTGGTGATGACCGAGTTGAACTTGACAAGGCCGTTGGCTGCTGGGTACTGGGCTGTCTGCCGGGTGACCGTGAACACTGACTGGTGCTTCTGTTTGTATCGACCCTCCTCACCAGGCTCCCCGGGAGGCCCCCTGGGGCCTGGATCCCCTGGCAACCCAGAGGTCCCCATGGGGCCGTTTTTCCCACGATGGCCAGGCATGCCAGGCTCGCCCTTCTGACCCTTGGGTCCTCGGGTCCCAGGGATGGCTGGGATTCCTGGAGAGAGAGCAGACAGGAAGGAAGTGATAGGGCAGTGGTCTGGAAGTGACCTGTAGCCAACACTTCCCAGATAGCTCTGCACAGAGGGAAAGGGGTGGGAGGGGGAGGGGGGTCGGCTCTAAGTCCTGTGCTTGGTCCATCCCTGGAATTCTATCACCTTTGGTATCTAAGGTGGAAGGGTCTAATTTTGCCTCAGCATGATGGTCTGAGTTTCTCTTTTCCTTTTAAGGACTCTTTCGATAGTTAACTCCAGTTTCCTCTTCCAGGAAGCCTTCCTGGTCTACTACCCTTGCCAGTCCCTCTGAGAAATCTGTGGTTTTTTCTGTGACACTCTCAACAGCTTGTGGGCCTTTTACGCTCAGGCTAAGCAGTCTGGAGTCAGAGCCTCCTATCACTCAGGAGAGGTTCACTGAGGCAGGACAATCACTGAGGGTTTGAGACTGACTGCTTGTGAGACCCTGTGCCAACAAAACTAAAACTAAAACAAGAAGAAAGAAACAAGGAGAGAGGGTGGGTTCAGAACCCAGCAGATCTGTCCTTCAGGCTGTGTGACCGTGGGCAGGTGGTTTCCTTCTCTGAGTGTTATGAAGGCTGAACACAGGACACAGGTTAGGCAGATGGGAAGCAGTATGCAGTAGTGTCAGGGGCTGGTGATGGCTGAGCAGGGCTATCTCAGTCTCCTCATGGGGATGGAACAGGATAGAGCAGGAGAGGAGCCTGAGGGGTAGTGGAGCAAGAGTCACGGTGTGACTCTGAGCCAGTCACTTGCCCTCTTTGGACCCCAGTTTTGACATTTGCAATGTAGAAGTAAATCAGGTCTCTAAGGGGGCCTCAGACCGCTCCTCTGCCAGCCTATTTACAGGGTTCCCTAAAGTGCAGTCCAGGGGGCGCTCACTGGCTCCCTTGATCCTTCCAGGATTGCAAGATTTCATTCGGTGGCTTGGAGGGCAGTGTGGACATTCTTAAGGGCGCTCTCCATTAACCCCTGCCACATCCTGCGGTCCCCACGAGTTCTGCTCAGTCCTTAGCCTGCCTCCCTTGTGCCCAGACACCACTGATCTCCCAGAGAAGCACATCCGGGAAGGGCCACAACACCTGCCCTCCTCTCCTACCTAACCCTAGCTGCCCACTCCTTTCCTTGGCCCACCCCTCACACCAGGACACGCATGAGAAAAACATCCTGGGTGTGGTCCTGACCCCACCCCCGCCCCTTGCATCCTGATTGACAGAGACCATCACACCTGCCAGGTACTTACTTTTGTCCTCTATGCAAACTTGTTCAAAGCTGTGACACCCGGGGAAACAGGGATTGCAGCAAACATTTCACACATGTGCAAACTGAGGCACCATGGGATCGGCCTCCACACAGGTACGCAGACTTACCTGGCTCACCCTTGGGCCCCTGGAGTCCATCATGTCCGTCCTTCCCAGGGGCTCCTGGCAGGCCTGGCATCCCTGGGATCCCATAGCAGCCAGCATTGGCCTGGCTCCTGAGTGGTAGGGCCAGAAGCAGCAGCAGCAGGTAGAGTCCACATTGGGCCTGGCAGCTGGGTCCTACAGCCATCCTGAGGAGGGGCGGGGCAGGTGGTGAGATGGAGCTGGTACTGAATTCTCCCTCACTTTCCTCATTGCTTATCCCCTTCCATAGCCCTTCACCCTGGGGAGTCCACATCCATCCACAGATGATGGCTGGATGGATGATGAACAGATGAAGAGTGGGTCTCTTCTAAGGCCCAGGCCTTAGAAAAGGCCCATCCCAGCAAACAAAGACACCCCTGGTCCTAGGTCCAGGAAGGAACTTGAGAGGAAATTGCAGCTCGCTCCCACTACAGCAGGGTCCCAGCCTCACCTGAGGGTGTAAGGGACTTCAGGCCTAATCACAGAGACGTCCTGTTCTCCCAGACATGAAGACACTATTTCAGAGTGGACAGAGAAGAACCGCCCAGAGCGGGTCCCTCCCCTCCCCCACAGCACCCTAATCTCACATCCTCTTTCCAGAATATTTCCCTGACTTGACACTTTCTTTTAGGTTTTGAGCTAGGCTGACCACAGTGACACCTCTGTCCACCCCTTCCTTCCCTGGCCCTAGGTCACATGCGCCAAAATGAGGAAGTGCCTGCTGTCCCTCCATCCTGGGAACACCAGGGTGTGTGTGTGTGTGTAGACCTGAGCCCAGGGCACAGCTGTCCCCAGGGGGAAGGGTGACCTGTCTAGGGCATTCGCCATGCTTGAGGCTCCATGGCCTTCCATCTCCCTGAGAAGAAGTTACAGCCACTCTTCCAGAAGAGGAGACTGAGGCTTGCCCTAAGTCACATACCAAGTAGTTGTTGGATGACCTCTGTGTTCAGCAGCCCCCAGAAACAAGCCTTGAATGCAGTTGTCAAGTGGTGGGTCTTATTCTAGAAACATTCATGAACCCATTCCAAATGCCAGGCTCAGGAAAGGGTGCCAGGGCTAGCTTGCTTTGCATGGATGAACCAGCTGCTTGGGTCACAGAGACAAAGCCTCTAGTTTTCCTTCTTGCTGGCGACTCCCTGACCAGGAGACAGTCGCTGCTCTGCAGACTGACTTTCCCCACTGGATGTGGGAACACCAGGGAATGATCATCACTTCCTCTTCGTTTGCTAGGCGCCCATCACCTTGATGGTTTTCCCTCCCCCTTCATCCTGCCCCCACCTTGTCTCCGGTCCTGGAACTTGTGGTGGTCAGGCCAGGCCTCCCCTGTCTCAAGTGGAATTTATGAAATGAAGGAAGTTTGGAGCAGCAGAACAGCCCAGCTTGATGCTCTCAGTCTCTGGATTTAGAGTTGGGCAGGAGTCCTGTGTAGGGCACTGGGGAGGGATCTACATCTGAGCCAGGCTGTCTACACCCTGACCCACACTAGCAATTCAGGATACCAAGCTGAGCAGCCCTTGCTCTGGTCTTGCTCTCCCAGTCCTCCTGACTGTCCCTCCACTTGTAGCCCAGGATGGGCTATGGCTATGCGGCTAAGGTAAGGGTGGAGGTGAGAATGCACTGGCAGGAGCAGGCGTGGTGGGCTCTGTTTTGTGAGATGGTAGTAATGAGACCCGTGCTCTTCTGTCTTGAGCACCTTTATGCCTGGCCTAGCTCTTCCAGCAGGTGGCAGGCTCGGTCCATGCTCAGCCCTCTCTACCACGCCCACCTTTCTGCCAGGCTCAGCTTCCAGGCTCAGAAGAATTGGGATTTGATCAGAGCGACTGGAGTGTAGGTTGAGGAGAGGTTCAACACTCTCCACTTACTGGGTCAGGCACGTGCCCACAAAGTGACAGGAGCCCTCCATTTTGGGGCCAGACACCCTGGCTTAGATATAGATCCCCCAGCAGGGTGCTTTACTTCTGGGAGCCTCAGTGGCTGTTTTGCGCTCTGTGACTATGGACACAGAGTCCCCAAAGTCAATATCTTTCCCAGCTCACGGAGGTGTGCGTTCAGGCATTAGCAGTGCCGAGGACAGAGCTGACCAAGAAGAAGCCAAGAAGGATCTCTGAGAATCATGTGGTAGCTTGGAGTCTATTCCTCCTGGAGTGTCTTACTTCCTCCTGACTCCAGAGGCTCTCAGCTGCAGGGACAGGGCATGATTATGCATGTCAAAATATATGTGCAGGCTATGCCAGGGATAACTCTGAGACCAGGTCCACCAGCCAGTGAATAGGAGGGATAGTCCCCTACTGAGCTGTGAGCATGTGGAGGTTAATGTGGGAGAAAACACAGGCTTTTGAATTCCTGTGCATGTGGAGATATGAACATCCATTACAAGTGTGCATGTATGTGTTTTTGCGTGCATGCGTGTGTGCATGCATGCATGTATATGTGTGTGCACCCATGTGCATGTATGCATGCATGTGAGTGTGTGTGTGCAGGTGTGTGTTTGGAGAAGTAACGAGTGTGTGCCTCCAAGGCTTACACAAGGTTCTGAGAGGAAGTCCCCGAGCCCATGTTTGGTGAGGAGTGGGTGAGTCTCAGCCCAGGAACATGGGATCATTGTGAGTCTCAAGTGTAATAAGAGAGTGAGCAGGAAACAGCGTATGTGTAATTGCTGTGAAACTGTGTGTGTATGTCTCCATGTGTGATTGTGTTTGAGACTGTAATTGTGGGAATACACTTGAACACCCAAGATCCTCAGTTGTTCCCTCAAGGCTGCTAAGCAGTCAGCTGACAGCAAACCACTCTCCATGTCTTACTGGAAACCACTCAGGAAACCTGGCTCTGGGAAAGACTACTGGGTGTCCCTGAGCCACTTGTTTGCCCTCTCTGAGCTTGGCTGCAGAAGCTCTTGTGTGATTTCATCCAAGTATAGCTGGGAAGACTGGGAGGGTATTGGTCAGCTAGTCCAGTTTCAACCCCAGCTCCTTGCCTGAGGTACTGACCTGGGGCTTGGTGTCCCCTGCTTGGGTCACCGTCCCACCATCTGGGAGGTTAGAATACTCATCTAAGAGCTTGCTTATCAGACTGACCAAAACCGAACAATAGACCCTGTCTCCAGCTCTCACGTCCTGGCCACAGCAGCCCCCTCCCCTCTCCAAGCTTCATTACCATGTAGCAGATTTGGAAACTGAGGCCATGTTGTATGATCTGGCAGCTAGCAGGGTCTGGCATCTGGAGCCTTGTTTATATGCCCTCCCCCCCCCACCATTGTGTTCAATATTAACACTGTTTTCCCTCAAGCAGCCAGCAATGGCCACTTTTCTGCCCCCTTCCTGCTCAATGCCCAGAACAGCCACTGCATGCCAAGCCACAGACACAGATGGGGTCATTTATTCCAGAAAGTGCTTAAAGAAACCACTGGGCCATGGGCAGAGAGACATCAGTCCTCAGTGCCCTCTGAGCCAGCCCCTCCCCTGAGGTGCTAAAGCTCTAGCCCCTACACTTTGCAGAGGGAAGGGGTGCAGGGTGGAGCCTCCACAACAGGGAGTGCAGGAGATGGCAGAATACTGGGCAGCTCCCCAGCTCAGGCCGAGGGGAAAATGAGGAATCCACTGAAGATGCTGTCGACTTCATTACCCTGGTAAATTCGACCCTTTGCGGGGTCCTTTTCTATCCACACCTGGTCCCCTCGTTGCAGCTGAAGCACGGTGCCCCCTGATAACACCTGGAAGAGCCCCTTGCTGTTGGTGTCACAGAAACCCAGGGAATTCCTGGGCTGGCCCCGGGAGGAGGACACGATAGACAGACACAGGTCCCACTTGGAGATCACTTGGAAGGTGAAGTAATAGAAGCCAGGCACTGCACAGATGAAACGACCCGTGAGGTTCTGGTATGGACCCTCCTCGTTGGTGAGGACCTTGTCAAAGATAACCACGTTGCCAGCCATCGGTGGGTTCTTCCGAATAGCTGAGAAAGCTGGCCGGGGTTGGTCCCTGATATTGCCTGGATTGCCTTTCACACCTTTCAGTCCTTTGGGGCCACTGTCCCCCAGGGGCCCACTGGGCCCCGGGAACCCCACATTGCCAGGTTTGCCAGGGGACCCAGATTCCCCCGGGTCTCCTTTAAGACCTCGGATACCAGTCCGGATGCCGGCAGCTCCTGTGTAGAAAGAGAACAGATTGGTGGATGTGGAGTGGGGTAGGGCATTGTGCGTAAGGAGTCCAGAGCCTGCCTATCCTCGCAGAAAAAGCCTTTGCTTTGAAGAGACTGAGTCTGAGTGGCCTGACTGGCTGTGTGGCCTTGGGCAAGCATGTCAGCCTCTCTGAGCCTCTGCTTCATTTATAAACGCGAGCGAAGCAAATGCAGCCATGTCGCAGACCCTGAATTTCTAGGATATATGGGGCTGGCTTTCTGGCTGCTCAGTTGAGTCCTGCCCATGACTGTCACCTCACATGCCTCCAGATCACCAACTCCTTTCTTAGATTTGGGTCCACATGGCACAACTGTATGCAAATTAGCACGGGTGCCAATGAAGGTCCTTATGGTCTGCAGGAAACTGGGAGGCTCAGGATGACAGGGGTCTTTCCTTCCAGCTCTAAGCTCTGGTCATAGCTCCTCCCCTCTTGTCCCCCTCAGGACCATGTGTTCTAACAGGGTCGAATGGACAGGAGAGCAGGGACAGAATAGAGGGCTGGAAGGAAGTGAGGACAGTTGCTATTGGCTGACCTTTCTCTACACGTTAGGCAGGGCTCACTGCTATTGGCTGATCTTTTCTCTACGCACCAGATAGGGCTTGTCGCTATTGGCTGCTCTTTTTCTACACAGCAGGCAGAGCTCTGCCTCGATTTTACGGAGAAGGAAATGGAATCTCAGAGACGTGCGTAATTTGTTTGAGGTCAACCAACAAGGCAATGGCTCTCGACTCTAGCATCCTGGGCTTCTTTTGTAGACTGTTCATATCCCTTCTCTATGCAACCTAGTCTTTGGAGAAAGAAGGGGGGAAAGGGATGGCGAAGCAGGAAAGGGTCACAGAGAGATCTGAGGGTGGGAACAAGGTCCAAGAAAAAGCTAGCCCTTCAGGTTCCAGGGTGAACTGCACCCTGTAAATGACTTTCTGGAACTCAAATGCACCATTGCTTCCCAGGACCCCTTAAACCATTGCCTCCAGGATGGCAGGACCAGCGCCCCAACCGGAGAGAACACTTACCTGGCTCCCCTCTCTCTCCTTTGAGACCAGGCCTCCCTGGGCGGCCAGGATTTCCTGCAACGCCATCCTTTCCGTTGGGTGCTCGACAGACATCTTCAGCCACTGTCCATACCAGGGTCAAGGCCAGGACACAAGCCACCAGCCACCCCTGAGAGGTCTGCATGATGTTCCTGCAGAGATACACAGGGACCTTGGCATGCTGGACACCCAGAATCACATGTCTATCCCACGATGACATGCCGTATGTCCTCCGTGCAAGGTTATGTGACCCAGTCCAGGCCTTTGGTGACCATTCGTGTCCTTAGCACCTGTATTAATCACAGGTCCCTAATCTTAGCACTAACAATAACTTTGACCCTAACCCCTAGCCCTAGCATGAACCCTGACCCTTTCTCTGACCTTAACCCTAGCACCCAGCCCCCACCCTAATCCTAACCCTAACCTATGGACCCTAGCTCTAGCCCCAGCCCTAAACCCCACACTACCTTTCCCCTGCACCTGCCCAGCGTTTGATCATATATCCACACAGACTTCCCCACTCTCTGGACACGCAGGCTCACACACTCCCACGGATGATAGATCTCATTGAACAAATATTTACCAAGTGTCAGCACTGTTTTAATTACAGTCTCCGGCCCAGATGGCGAGCTATGCACACTCAGTGGCTTTCACAAACATCTGCCTGCTCTCCGGCAGCCTCAGCCCCTTTCTACATCCATATGAGGGTTGACTGTCCCTGCAAACCCTTCTGCTGCTGGGCTCTGGCTCCCCCATGAGCTTTCTGGCTTTCTGTGTTTCTGAGGTGGAGTCTATGAGTCTGAGTTGCTACCTCTCACTGTTCCCCAAGCTCTGGCCAGAGAAGGTCCTTCCACCCACCTGCTCTGGGTCCTATATCAGTGTCCCCACCCCATCCTTCCTTGCACTGAACTAGCTTGTAGCAATATTTTTCCCTCTCTGCCTCCATTGTCCAGCTAACCTTGGTTTCCCAGCCTCCTCTCCCTCAGGTTTGGCCTCACCTGCCTCCGTGGTCCGCTCAAACTGGATGTTCCAGCCCTTTGCCAATGGTGGGACACCCGTCAGCAAAGGGGTGTCACCAGGACTCTGCCAAGTTTCACATCCTTTCCCACTTCCTCGTCTTGAAATCTACCCCCTGAACTTCCCCAGGGCCAGATACCACACATGAAAATTTTAAGCAAACCTCAGCAAGTTTGGGACAGGGGATGTCCTATCCAGCCACAGTTGTGAGGAGGGCTCTGGAGATAGGGGGTGGGGTTTTTTTCAGGATCTAGAGAAGGAAAGAATATCAGGGCAGAAGGACTCTGTCTTTAAACTTGTAACCTGGAGCCTTTTTCATGATTAGGGAAGACACAAGAGCTCAGAGCCAAGTGCTTGTAAAATTCAAAGAAGGAACAGGCTACCTGGTACAGAGAGAACAAGCCACTGGGAGGTTGAAGGCACAAAGCAATGGGTTTCAAAGTTTGCTACTCCCTAGCAGCCTGTCTTTGAGAAGTTACCACATCCGTTCGCTCTCAGTTTTCTTTCTTACATTTTTTTTTTTTTTAAGATCTATCTATTATGTACACAACATTCTGCATGTGTGTATGCCTGCACACCAGCAGAGGGCACCAGATCCCACTACAGATGGTTGTGAGCCACCATGTGGTTGCTGGGAATTGAACTCAGGACTTCTGGAAGAGCAGGCAGTGCTTTTAACCACTGAGCCATCTCTCCAGCCCCCCCCTTACTGTTTTTTCTTTCCTTCTTCTTTCTTGTTTTCTTTTCTCTTTTCTTTGTGTAGCCCTGGCTGTCCTGGAACTCACTCTGCAGACCAGACTGGCCTCAAATTTAGAGATCCACCTGCCTCTGCCTCCAGAGTGCTGGGATTAAAGATGTGCCTACATTATGCTTGCTTTATTCAGAGCTGGCCATCAAACTCAGGGCTTCATAAATCCTAGGCAAGTATTCTACCAATTGAGGTATAACCAAGCCCTTCAAATCAATATTGAAACAACAATGCCACAAGGCTGGTGGGTGGCTCAGCTTAGAGACTTACCTATAATGGATAAGGTCCCAAGTTTCATCTCAGCACCATTTTTGAAAGACACATGTACATATTTTTAGATAAAAAAAAAAAATCTACCATTACATCAAGTATGGTGGCACATGCCTGTAAACCCAGCACTGCCAACGCAGAGACTGGAAGATCAGGAACTCAAGGCTGCCTTGGTTGAGGCTAGACTGGATGACATGAGGCCTTCTATAAAGCAACAACAAAACAACAAATAGAAGGGCCAGAGAGATGCCTCAGCTGGTAAAGGCCACTTCCCAAAAGCCTGGGGACCCGACTTGTCTTCTGAGCTCCACATATGTGCTATGGTATGCAAGCATGCATACAGATAGGTAGATGAGCAGATAGACAGACAGATAGACAGACAGACAGACAGGTAGATGATAGATAGGTAGATGGACAGACAGGCAGACAGACAGAGACAGATGTAATAGAAGTTCTTAGGACTTGTCAGCTTTTGCAGCCTATGATGAGACCCTCAGGACCTCAGCCGGGTCAGTGAAGACCATCCAAAACTCACATATGTACCTGTAGAGAAAAGAGAGGAGAGAGAATCTGTCAAAATGACAAGACTTCTAGACAATTCATGAGATTGATGTGTTACTTACCAAACTGACTAACGTTCTTTTGGAATCAAGCCTGATGATTTTCATCTAATTCCTGGGAGCCACATGGTGGAGGGTGAGAACTCACTCTCAAAAGTTGCTCTTTGACCCCCCCCATGTGCACTCTGCACACAAGCACAAAATAAATGACTAAATATAACACAAATTCAGATTTTTTTTTTACCGTTCTGTGGGACAATAAAAGCTAAGAGAAAACCATCTTTATACCTCTATGAGGCCAAGATAATTTTGAGTTATTGATTTTCTCCCAGTTCACAGCTGTCTTCATAGAGTAAACTGTACATTATGCAAAGTGGTATTCCTGAGATGTGGCAGGTGACCTTTGGCACTCCTTAGACACAGATCCAGCTTGGCTTTGAAGGGATGTGGTTATCTGCCCGCCTTATTCTCATGTGCTGGATGGTTGTGCTCACAGGCTGTGTGCTGTGTGCACACACCTGCAGGATGTCCAAGCATTCAGGTTAGCACACATAGCATTAGCATGCTGGGCCATGGTGATGAATGCCTCTAATCCCAGCACTCAGGAGGCAGCAGCAGGCAGATCTTTGAGTTCAAGGCCAGTCTTGGTCTATGGAGCAAGTTCCAGGACAGCCAGGGCTACACAGAGAGACCCTGTCTTTAACAACCAAAAAATCTTTAAAAACCTAAGAAACAAAACCCCAAACAGAAATATATCAGCTAGCATGGGAAGTAAGTGGTCATGGCTCAGTGGGTAAAGCACTTGCCTTGTGGTTTAATCCTGAGTTTAAATCTTAGAACTCGTGTCAAGTTTGTGGGTTGATGCGTACAGTCCCTGTGCTGGGGAGGTGAGCACAGGTGAATCCCTGCGACTCAGCGACCAGTTGGCCAAGCCTACCCAGTGAATTCCAGGCCAGTGAGAGACTGTCTCCAAACAAACAGACAGACTACCAAGGTGGACAGAGCCCAACCAGGTTGTCCTCTAGTCTCTCTCTCTCTCTCTCTCTCTCTCTCTCTCTCTCTCTCTCTCACAACACACACACACACACACACACACACACACACACACACATAGTGGGTCAGTGACAGCCCCCGCAATGTTGCACAGGGAACATCTTCAGGCTGATACAATGTGGGCAGGCACATTCTTCCCTGTCTACAGAGCTCAGGCACCTGGAGGGGAGGCAGAATGTGGGACAGGAGAAGCCCTTGCAGTGTCGCTCACAAAGTAAGCAGAGTGGAGGAACCTGAGGAGAAACAACAACAAATGTGTGTGCATCTGTGTCTGTTTGTCAGTTTGTGTGTATATCCTTCTATGTGTGTGTGTCTGTGTGTCCATATGTCTGTGTGTATATGTTTGTGTGTCTGTATGTGTATATGTATTTGTGTGTGTGTGCCTATGTGTGTATGCCTGTGTGTCTATCTGTGTGTGTGTATATTCATTTGTGTGTGTCTATGTGTGTATGTCTGTGTGTTTGTGTGTGTATGTGTGTTTGTGTATGTCTATGTGTATATGTCTGTGTCTGTCTGTGTGTGTCTGTGTGTCTATGTGTGTATGTCTGTGTGTCTGTGTGTATATGCATTTGTGTGTGTGTCTATGTGTATATGTCTGTATATGTGTGTCTGTGTCCATGTGTCTGTGTATGTTTGTGTCTCTATGTGTGTGGGGGTTGAACCAGGGCCTCATACACACTAGGCCTGCTCTCTATTCCTGAGCTACATCCCCAGGTCTACTTTTACATTTTATTTTGGGACAGTCTCTCTAAGTTGTCCAGGTTGCGCTTGAATCTATTCTGTAGCCCAGGTTAGCCCTTCACTCACAATCTTCCCACATAGCTAGGATTATAGGCCTGCACCTCTAGACCCAGAAAGAAATCGATTATTCAGATTCTTTCTGGTGGTATCCAGTCTCCATCAAGGGCTGTGCTCTTGGACCTTAGGGGAGCCCTGTTTTGTGGCAGTGTTTCTGTTGGTGAGCCGGGGTGTGGCTCTCAGAGATCACACTTGCCAAGCATGTATGAGATCCTGATTCTAATCCCTGGCACTGAAAAAACTACTACTGGAGAAAACATCCAAAGAAAATGCCACACTGGGGGACACATTAGCACTGAGCATCAGTCCTCTGCTGTCCCTCTGGGCTTTGATGTTGGGACAGATTTTCCATTCAATTGAGCAATTGACCAATGTTGCCCAACATTCTCTCCCAGAAGAAACTGGATCGTTGAAGGCAAGAGCCACAGACGCTGTAAGTTGTTTAGACCAGGGAGGGTCACAGAGGCTGAGGTAGACTTGGGGACTGAATGTCTCCTCCAAGCTGCAGCACATCTCAGAAGCAAATGCAATATCCCTACTTCATTCAAATCACCATTTCTAATTCTTCTTTTGAGTCATAGTAGGCAAAGGGTGTGTGTGTGTGTGTGTGTGTGTGTGTGTGTTCTTTTGATTTTTCATTTAGTAACATTGAGCAGGCCTGGTGGTACAAACCTGTAAACCCAATACCTAGAAGACCTAACTGAGCTACATATGTTAAAAAAAAAAGGTATAAGGTACAATTTGTATAAGCTGAGATGCCTGGTGTTTGATATTTGGACACTAGATGCCTTTATGTCCATTGTCACCTGGTCAGACTTGGAGCCCACGAGTGGCCTGGAGTCCCTTTCAGGCCATAGGCCTTCTTCTGGAAGCAGAGTGCTCCAACCTCAGAGCAGTCCACGGGCTGTTCCGTTGTACCCCCTGGCTTCTATTGACATCCGAGTGACCATGCATGTCAGTTCTATGACTGTGTCTGACATTCATCATACTCACCCACCATGTCTGCTCCCCTGTTCTCCTGTCAGTGGGTGACTTGGATGGAGGATGGATGAAGCTGCTAGTGACCTTTCGAGCAAGTTCTCACCCTGTCCAGTGAACGGTTGTTGCCTTGAAATCTCTCTTGTGGTGTTTCCTCAACCCCGGGGCGGATTCACACTCATCAGCTTCCCCTCCTCTGGCTGTGGATCACTCTTCTCTGACCCTGAACCCGGAACCCTTGGTGGAGACACCCGCCCTTCTCCCACAGGCCCTCTCCACCCTTTGATGGGCAGTGTCTCTGCCTGCTTTCCTCACTCCTTTGGTCTGGTACTTCCTCTCCTCTTTGGTGTCTTCCCTCAGCACCAGCTAGGTGGGAGTTGTGGAGTTGGAGCTGGGAGGGGCTAGCAGTGACTATTGAGATCTTTACTGCATGCTCCTTGCCTTTCATTGAGCAGGCAGTGTTGGGCTCAGGATCTACCAGAGATCCCACCCAGAAAGCGAGGGTGGGAGTGGGGGACTCCAGGTGATGGGTGCTGAGCTTTCAGTCCTCCAGATTCTGTGTTACTTGGTGGCACCCCGGAAGCCTTTCCATCCGCTGCCCTCACTTACCACTCAGAGGGCCCCCTCCATGACGAACTGGTGGAAAATCTGGGAAAGAAACTTGAGAGCTGGGCATGGTTACCCACACCTTTAATCCCAGTATTAAGGAGCCAGAGGTGGCAGGTAGAATTCTGTAAGTTCAAGGGCAACTAGGGTCTACATGGTGAATTCAAGGTCTACATGGTGATTTCTAGGACAGCCAGGGCTATGTAGAGAGACCCTGTCTCAAAAAACAAAACAAAACAAACAAACAAAAAACCAAAACAAAACAAAAAACCCAAAAACAAACAAACAAACAAAAAACCAAACCAAGCAAACAAAAAAAAAAAAAGAAAAAAATTGCTTTATTTCGTGTTTCTTTAGGGAAGACTGGAGAAACACAGGAAGATATAACATCCTATCCCCTTCTTTACTCCAGCGGGAGTGGTGCATCCCGGATGGTGGAAGAGCCTGTGGGCCAAGTCCAGGAAGGGCTAGGTAAGCCTCTTGGAGAAATCCCAGCTAGAAGTCAAACAGCTGGGCTCCGGGCAGGTGAGTTGTAAAGAGATCAGGAAGATTAAGAGAAAAAGCTTAGAGAAAAGCCAGGCAGCTGGGGGAGCCAGCTGGGAGGTGTCCCTGTGCCTTGGCCACTGTGTAATTGGGCTGCTAGGAGCTTGTCTGTCCTGCCAGCTGCTCCCCGTGGGTCTTTGTTCGACAGTCCCCCTGACCTCAGGTCTAATCAACCGGCTCCTTTCCCCAGAGCTGGGGACGTGCCCAGGGTGAACGGGCATGCTGGGCCAAGGCTGGGTTTGACACAGTCCTTACCATGCAGGAGCTCGCTCTCGCTCTGAAATTTGGGCTAATGACAGTTGCTTCTGCCGGTGTCCCCCCTCCCGCCTCCCTCTTCCCAGCCCTCTGCTGATTGCAAATAAACACCCGGTCGATGCGGGAGAGTAATTAACTCTCCGATGTGGGGAGAAGTAATCAGCCCAGAGTGTGCTGCAGGTGGGAAAAGTGAAGGCTTTTCCTAAGTAGTATGCAAATGAGCCGTAGTATGCAAAGGAGCCCCGGCTGCTCCTGGGAAGTGCTGTCAGAGCCAGGAGCCTGGCTGGTGCAAGGGGAGAGAGGCTCCGGGAAACGGTAGTGTTTGCGAGGGAGGGGGTGGTGGGTGGTGGGGGTGAAGAAACTCATCCTTCAGATCCGGGGTGGGGCGGTGCGTGGGGGGAAAAGATCAGGGTAGGAGGAGCAAGGATCTTCTTCAGGGTTCCAAGTTCACCCGTCCACAGTGTAAGAGGCAGCTGAGGAGGCAGAGGAGAACCAGGTTCTTGAATTTGCCTCTCCATTCCACATTCCCTGTGACCTTGAGTGTACACTCGTCTTGCGGAGCCTTAGTTTTCTAGGTGCAGTGGGGAATGCTAACACACGTGGATCAGGCTGTGCTAAGAACCCAGGATGACAGTTTGGCGCTCAGCAGGTGTTGAGGACATAGGAGTTTATCAGGCAGCATTGGGATACGCCAGGGGCCACGTGTTGCCAAGACAAGGTAGAGTCCCAACCAGAACTGCCCTCTAAGGTGCACTGGATGGTGATTTGAAAGCCTCCCCTCCCTTCTCAGGGCCAAGCTTGGAATTCACACCTGGTCTACTTTAGAGAGAGAGGTTCCAGGGTACAGAAAGGAGGCTCTGACTCTCAGGTTGGTTCAAGTGCGAAGTTACCCCTGTGAGTGCACACCTCCTTAAGGTCCCTTTTTGGTACTGAAAATGGAGTTAGCTGGGGGGGGGGGGGAGTAGTGGTGCTTGGAGACTGTTGACCAGCGCCAATGGGGTTCTACCCTTATGGAATCTTCTAGGGGTGTGTGTGGTGGGGAAGTATGTATTTCTTTCATTCTTTAAAGGTCCTGGGTAGGGCACAGAGACAAGGCAATGATGGAAATATTTGACATCCAGCTAGTGCGTCAGTTAAAAAGGTATATACATTTGTCAGTGTTCATCAAGTCGGACATTAAGTTTATATGCTTATAACTCTTACTGTCATAGAAAGTTTTTCAAGTAAAATAAACTTGGGGCAGGAGATGTAGCTTCACTGGTAGAGTGTCTGCCTGCTGTGCACAAAGCTTTGGGGTTTGTGCTCAGCACTGTGGAAACCAGGCACAGTGGGGTACAGCTTCTGTCTCAGCACTCAACAAGTCAAAGCAGGAGGATCTGAGGCTCAAAAGCTAGCCTCGGCTATGGGCTTTGAGACCAACCTGGAATACATGAGACCCTATATAAAAAGAGAAGTAAGCGAGTCTTTCTTGATAGATTGCAAGCTATGTGATAACGATGCCCAATGTGGCCATTCAGCTTCTGCTTGCATGCTTACTCTGATGGGGAGCTCACTCCTATAGAGACCACCATGTGTTTGACTGCGGAGCTTGAATTTGAACTGAGATGGACTCAAGTCCAGAGTCCAAGAACTTAACCTGTGTTCTACACTCTCCCACAATTGTGTTTGCTTAGAAATAGCCTCAAGATAGGCGTGGGAAGGGCCATGTGAAGTATTGCCAAATGTGGGCTGGAGACCTCCACATGTTCTGCCATGTCCCATGTGTCTGGAGTTGTAGCAGGTTCACAGATCCTGGGTGATCCCTGCATCACCAGTGCTAGGAGTTGACAAAGGGACAGAAGTGACACTGAAGATTTAAACCCTATAGCAAGCTCATCAGTCCCAGATAGGATCCCAGCATCCTGGAGACCTGGCTCACCATGTGGATCTTTATGAGGTTTTGCAGGAGTGATGAGTAAATTGCATGACTAAGCCACTGAGGCATTGTTCTTAGTGTGCCTCAGTTTACCTTGTTTTGATCATCTTTTAACTTTCAGCGCTGTAGATAGCCATATTCCCATAGAACCTGCAGGGGGCACTGTACCTCCCCCGGTACTGTTGAGCTGTCCAGGGTCCTGACTTGACTTAGCCAGTTCCCCTGAAACCTAGCCATCTGTGCCCTAGGAATTCTCAAAACATGACTGCTACCTCTAAAGGGCTCACCTAAGAGAGTCAGACACAGAAATGGTTGCTGGAACAAGGAGACTGTGGGCACCAGAGACTTACATGACATCACCCAGGGTAGGAGTCTTGGGAGCTTGTTCAGGAGGGAGGGAGGAGGTGGCAGCAGAGACCCTCTTCTAATATTGTCTCCTAAAGCCACAGTCTTCTCATCTGCAAAATAGAAGACAGCACATCCTCATAGCATCACTGTGAAGGCCAATGGCTAATGTATGCCTAGAGGCCATTTGTGCTGGCTCAATCTGTACTCCCAAAAGGCTGAGGCAGGAGGACTGCCATGATATTGAGACTGAGGGTATTCTGGGTTACAAAGTGAATTCCAGGCTAACCTGTCCTACAGAGTAAGACCCTGCATCAAAACCATCCAGGTAGAGGGAAGATCCTGGGGAGGTAGCAAGTATGAGCTCAATTCTCAGCACCCATGTAAAAAACCTAACATAGTAGTGTGTGCTTAATCTCTGTGCTGGGAGACACAGACAGGTGGATCTATCTCTCAGGTTCACTGGCCAACCAGCAGAGTCAACTAAGTGAGCCTCAGATCCCAGTGGGAGACTGTCTGTAAAACAAGGTGTGGACTTGAGAGATGGCTCAGCAGCTAAGAATATTCCCTGTGCAGTCATGAGGACCCGAGCTTGGATTCTGACACTTATATATAGCAAGTTGGGCATACCCAAGTGCCTTCAACCCCAGCTCTGAGGATCCACTGCCTTCTTCCAGCCTCTGCATGTAGGCAGAGACCTGTGTACCTCTCTCACATGCACATACACAGAAATAAAAGGAACTCTTACAAAAACAATGAAGTTGATAGCTGAAATTGATCCCCAGGCCCAACGTGCACATGCGTGTGCGCACACACACACACACACCTCTATACACACACTGGGTGCAGAGTGGGTAGTTTACTCTTTTGAGTCAGGGTCTCTCTATTATTTAGCCTTGGCTCTCCTGGAACTTGCTGTGTAGACCAGGCTGGTCTTGAACTCGCAGAGATCCACCCGTCTCTGCCTCCAGAAAACTAGAATTTAAAGTGTGTACCTCAGTGGTTAGTAGCTAGTTAGTTTACACTATCATGACCTCATGTGATCCCTGCAGCAGCCCAGAGAAAGGAGGTGATTAGTGTTCCTTCCACTTCACAGAAGAGAAACTGAGACTGAAGTGGCAGTGACCTGCTCAGAGCTATGTGGCCTAGAGCTACCTCAGCTTAATCTGAAGGCTGGGCTACCCCACTGCCCACCCATTGAGGTGGCTATTTGGGTTTGTCTATGTGTCTTAGGCTGAATCTCACACTTTGCCCCTAGATTCCAAATCTAGGAGATTCCAAACCTGGGAGAGCTGTTACCTCTTTTTTGTACTGCAGCAAAATATATATTATGTGACATGATCACTGAATCATCTCAGACACAGAGTTCAGTGGCATTAAGAAGGTTCATAGCCAGGCATGAGGAGCACACTGCAATTCCAGTACTAGAGAGGCTAAGGCAGGAGGATCACAGATTGCAGGCAAAGCCTGGACCACATAGTGAGACCTAGACAGAGATGACAGAGACAGAGACAGGGACGGGGACAGAGGAGGCGTTGAGTGTCCATCTGTCTCCACAGCCTTTTTCCTCATTTTCTATGGCAGGCCTCCCCTCCCCAACACCACTTAGCTGTAACCTTTGGATCATCCAACAGTCCACTTCTGTCTGTGAAGTCAACTATTCCAGGAGCCTTGTAAACCAAGCACTGTGTGTCTTGTCTCTGGCTTATTTCTCTTAGCCTGCTGTTGTTGAGTTTGCATTGTTTGGCATATAGAGACACATTCCATGGTGGGTTCAGATATATCACGTATTTATTGATTGATTGATTGATTGATTGATTGATTGAGGCAGGGTTTCTCTGTGTAGCTCTGGCTATCTTGGAACTCACTCTGTAGACCAGGCTGTTCTTGGACTCACAGAGATCCATTGGGCTAGTCTCTTAACAGCTCTGAGACTCAACTTCTTTCAGCTACAGTTAAAAACAAATAAAAATCGCCGTCCCAGAATGTCGTGAAGTCAAGAAAATATGTAGCTTGCTTTGCATGGCCAGGATTCACAACTGCCTGTAACTCCAGTTCCAGGGAGATCTGCTGCCTCTGGACTCCCAGGGCCCCTGAGCTCACGTATCCATACCTTACACAGACGCAATTTTTTCATGACAGAGTTTCTCTGTGTAACTCTGGCTGTCCTGGAACTTCCTCTATAGACCAGGCTACCCTTAAACTCAAAGATCCACTGGATTCTACCTCCCGAGTTCTGGGATTAAAGACGTGTGCCACCACAGTCAGACATATTTAATTAACCTTTTAACCACCGAGGTCCATTTGTGCTGGGTCCCCTATGGGCTATTGTGACTTACAGGGACAATATATCCCTGCTTTCATGAGACGCTTTCATGAGTCATGAGACTGCCACATCTTTGGTGCCATGTTGGGATCCACAGAGCATAGATCTGGTTGTGTACCCCACCCCCAGCCTGTGTGCCTCTTGCTGATCCTAGGTTCTGTGCCTCTGCTTTCCCAGTCTCCACTCTTCACACGAGTCTCCACTGTCCTTGCAATCCAAACCCACCTGCATTTTCCAGTATCCCAGGAAGCCTTCTGTACCAGAGGGTTTCCTGCCTCAGGAGTCACTGATGCTCTGTCTACCCCTCACTTGGGTCTCTGATTACCTTAAACTCAAATAACTGTGACCTGTGTCTAGTTTATTCCACCTTTTCCACAATTGCAGAATTCCTTAAGAGATGGCTAAAGTTAGCAACACATATAGGAAGGAAGGGTTGTGAGCTCTCCCTCCAGGACAAACCCAGCTTGTCACTGGCCATTCCCACTAGCGCAATGTCTCAGAGGTGACCAGTTTCCTAATCCACCCACAGGCAGCCTTGAGTGAGTGGCCACCTCAGGGGCTTCAGTGTCCCTATTGTGGGAAGCACTGGCCATTTTGTCATGTTTCCAGCTTCTGGGTCAGTTCTATCTATCTATCTATCTATCTCTGTGTGTGCTTAACTCTTTCTCTCTGCCTCTTTGTTTACCTCTTTCTCTCTGTCTCTGTCTATCTATCTATCTATCTATCTATCTCTGTTTCTGTCTCTCTGTGTCTGTCTGTATGTCTGTCTCTCTTCTTTCTGTATATTTCTTTCTCTCTGTCTCTCTCTGTGTGTTTATCTCTTTCTTTTTGTCTCTCTTTGCCTGTCTATCTCTGTGTATCTCTCTGTGTGTCTGTCTCTCTGTGTCTGCCTATCTGTCTCTCTCTGTGTGTGTGCATATTTCTTTCTGTCTCTGTCTCTATGTATTTATCTCTTTCTCTCTGCCTGTCTCTCTGTGTCTGTCTCTCTGTATTAATGCAACAGCATGTACAGAAGTCAGAGGACACCCTTGGCTGTCTGGCCTCACCCTCTACCTTACTTGAGGCAGGACATCCTGTTCACTGCTGCCTACTCCAGGAGAGCTGGCCCACGGTCTCCAAGGAGTTCTCTGTCTCCCGTGTCTCTATAGGAGCACTGGGGATTGCAGATACATGCTTTAGCATCTGGCTTTTCATGGGTTTTGGGGATTCAAACCCAGGTTCTCAAGCTTGTACTTTATGCAGTAAGCCATCATCCCAGCCCATTTACTAAAAAACAAATAAATAACAACCAAAACAACCCTTGATGTTCACAGTGTCCCTGGTGTCAGGCTCCAAAGTTAATCACCAGACCTTATCATGTACCAAGAGGCTCAGAGAATAGAACCTAAACTTCATCACATATTGATGTGTAGCCTTGAGCAGGTAGCTGCACCTCACTGAGCCTCAGTTTCCACATCTGTAAAATTAAAAGGACAGGCTTTTCTATCCACAGGCCCTACACAAAGGCAGGTGGTATGATCCCAGCAGACTGCACAGAGGCTTCAACAGGAGCTGACAGATAGCCTGTGTCCACCGGGTGATCAGCAGAAGGGCTGGCTGCTCTCTCCATGTCGCTTTGGCAGCTCAGTGAATATGGACACAGCTAGGTCTTCAAGAAGCCTCCAGCCTTAGGGAGGTCTCCACCTGCTCACATTTTGGCTGAGGTGCTGGTTCTGAGTCTGTGGTGACTCTCAGGCTCCTCAGCCAAATCCCAGAGCTGGGTGCGGGCTGGGCAAGATCCTCCTTAGCAATGAAGGGGCGATGACTTCCTGCTTCCGTCAGGGAACTAACCTAGGGTGCTACCACAGAGTGGGCCCCTTTGCATCTCAGCGGTTGGGGTGAGCAGGTCACAGCAGCGATGAGAACTTAATACATTGAAAGGCGCGGCTCTCGCTCTTACGGTAATTAGCCGCCAAGGCTGCGCTCCCCCTAATTGTCTCTCTCACTCCAGACGGGAGGAGATCAATAGGAAACGGCTGCTGTGGGTTGAAAGTCACAATTAATTAATTGTCGGGCATGTGTGTGTCTCTATCTCTGTCACATCAAAGGGCCTGGGCGGCAGCTGCCCACATCTCAACAGTGTGGGGCTAGCCCAGCCCCCAGCCCCCACGTGCACGTGACCGCGTGCCCCAGGCTTGCTGTTTTCTTGCGTAGCAGCAGGCTCCAGGGAAGGGGTCCTCTGAGACCCCAGGCTCAGAGGCCTCCTCAGGCGACCGGCATCACATCCCACCCCCAACTCAGGCCATCTCTACCTTGCTTGCCTCCCCCTCCCCCCATCTAACTCGGACACCCCCTGCAGCTCCTGCAGCTTGGTGGGCTTTTCCAGCTGTTGGTGAAAGGAATGCTGGGAATGTTTGAGTGTGGGTGGTGGACTCTCCCTCTGGGGCTGTGTGAAAAGTTGTTTCTCTGAGGTGAGTAAAAACTGTTGAACACACACGTGCACATGAGGCAGACACACAAGCACACACCAGTGCCGACTCCACAGCCCACGGCCAGCAAGTGCCAAGTCCACCCACCCACCTTGCTTACATAGGCGCTCTGGAGGTACAGGGCACCGTCTGTGTCACACAGATGGGAAAATAGAGGCACGTGGAGGCTGGGAGAAGTCTGGAGGATGGAGAGTCTATGCTAGGTCTCTTATGGCAGGCTGGACTGAGCCACCTTCCTCCACTGAGGCTAGACTGAGGCCACACAGGGAGAGAGATCTGATGGACTGGAACCCGGGTGATCTTCCCATAGAGGGAAGGAGAAGAAACAGAGGAGAGAGAGAGAGAGAGAGAGAGAGAGAGAGAGAGAGAGAGAGAGAGAAAGAGTCAGTCAGATCAGTGAATCCAGGAATCCCTCAGCCAAGTGTGAGCATAGAGCAGGTGTTCAGAAAGACACAGGCATGTGATGCGTGCTCACACACAATATGTGTACACGCATATACACACCCATTCACACATATATACAAGTGTACGTACACATACACTCACACATCCACCTCATTCTTTCTAGGAGGGCTTCGGTAGCTGCCCTGGGGCCGGATGTCAAGTTTGTCCATCTGAAAGGAGAGACCGACTGTTCTGAGGTATGCTGTGCTCACCCATGCCCTTGAGGCTCAGTGAGCATGCTGGGCCTTACTGTGTCCCCACTGCGGTGAGTAGGGCCACTTGGACTCTTGGCACCCAGCTGCTTGGCCGTGGAAAGTGCCTGTTCTGCCCCCCCCCCCAGGTCTCTTCTCTGTGCACCCCTCACCCCATAGCAGGCGCAGCAAGCCCCTCAGTGCTTGCCAGTTGACAAATATTATACCAACCTCTGCTGAGGGGGCAGCATTCTTTTCCCTCTGGCCTCCTCTTGGTGAGAACAGAGCCTCAGTCCAACCTCCTCCTCTCAGCTGGCCATCGGGGGAGACCACCTCCACACTCCCATCATCCTGCCTCCTGTCACTGAGCCTTTGAAGTGTCGCCTGATTTTCCAGTCTGTCTGAAGTCCCTCACTGTTTATGCAGCAGCTGGTCCAGCAAGGCCCTCCTGCCGGGCCTTTCCATGATGGGGACAGCCGCTGGGGACCTCTCTGGAGGGTTGCCGGAGGAAGCCATGATGACATTTCCATCTTCGGGGTCTCCAAGACCGAGTTTGCTTATTTTTTTTTCCGTTGTTGTTTAAACAGACAAAAAGGAAATTTCTGAGAACTCCAATGTGCCAGTTTACTTCAAAGAAAAAGGAACAAAGAAAGAAAAACCAGAAACAAGGGGCGAAGGTGAAACTTAGAAATGGTTTTGAATTTTTTTTTTTTTTTTTTTTTTTTTGCTGCTGTAGCAACTGCATGGTGGTAGACACTGGAGGGGAACATTACTGGGCTGAATGACCTTGGGCGAGTCACCTCTAGTCACCTGATTCCCCTGGGGATGAGGGTTTCCTCTCCACCCCATCCCCCTTCCTGGACCAGTTCTTTCTTTTTTGACACAGAAGATCAGGGAAAATGGTGAGGTTACGGCCCAGGATGCTCCTTAAGCCCTGGAGGATACAGATTCTCCATGGTAAAATGGCCACAGCTTAGGACCAGAGAGGTTAAGCAACTGGCCCAAAGTCACACAGTAGGGAAAACCAAGATAGAAGCAGGGTTATTGAGTTTGACTTGTAGCTGACAAGCTGGGAACTCCCCCACCCCCCACCCCCACTCCCCACTTCTCTTGGCTCAGGAGGAAGTACTTAGAAAGAAAGGGAGCCTCTTCTCCTTTAATCTGATTTTTTCCCTTTACACTTTTCTTTCTCTCTGTGGGCATATGTGAGGTCAGAGCAGGATACTGGGGGTCTTCGTCTATGACTTTTTGCCTTATTGCCTCCAGACAGGATCTCTCGCTGAGCCTGCAGCTTCACATGTCAGCTAGCACAACTGACCAATGAGCTCTCAGATTCCCCCATCTCTGTCCCCACAATGTTGGGGGCCACAGACTCACAGCCTCATGCCTAGCTTTTTATTCTAAAGTGTAGGTTATTCGTGTGTGTGTGTGCATATGTCAGTATGAAAGCCTGCCATGTGTGTTGGCGCCTGAGGAAGACAGAAGAGGGTATCAGATCCCCTGGCACTATAAGTTACAGGTTGTAAGCCACCATGTTGGTGCTGGGAACTGAACTCTAGATCTCGGTAAGCAATGCACGCTCTTAACCACTGAGCCATCTTTCCAGCTCCTTCCTTAACCTCTTTCAGCAGAGGTTACTTCAGGGCTGAAGGCTCAAGGTTCAATCAAAATTCTGTACTATATCTGCCCCTCGGTGCATGCCTCCTACCTCAGTCATCCTTACTGAACAATGGGTGCCCGCATGCCTCACTCCCGCACAGCTGTGGAGGGGAAGGAACAGCGTGAGTGTGATCCCTGGCACCCCTCTGAGGATGCTGGTTGCTGCCTGTCAACATCTTCTGTAGAGACTGGTGCCTTCTGCTTAGCTCTCCATTTCCTGGAAGAAGAGGGTACACGGGCTGCTCTCAAAGGCCTGGCTGTCACATTCCTACTCCTATCACAGGCCCTCCCACCAGAGCCCCTTCCTGGGAGAGATGGGCAGGGCCTGCCAGGCTGTGTGCAGAGTGTCAACCTCAGTGTCGCTCAGAGGCTTCTGCCAAACTGATGAGCCCCCAGCGGGGGGCGCCAGGGGCCTGGCCTTCTCCCTGGGCCAAGCCTTTCTCCTTCTTGCTGTCACAGATCAGACTGCAGCCTCTGGGAGGTGACCCCACTGGTTGTTTGAGTGACTTGCCTGGGGCTAGGACCTGTCAGTGTAGGCTGGTCTTCAGGAAGCTGGAAGGCTGTGGGACCCCTTAGCCTCAGCAGGGTGCTGGGGCAGGGACCTGTGGAGGGCGCAGGTGCAGAGCAGGCCGGGCAGAATCTGAATCTACCCCTCAGTCACCTGTCACAGGTGAAGTTGCCTCTCCAGAGGGGGATCGCCACCTGCACACGGAGCGGGGCTGGGCTGCAGGACTAGGCGGCATGCTCAACACTGGGCTCTAGGGAAGCCTGGAGTGGCAATCACACCAGTGTGACACAAGTGATGGGAACTGGCCAGATGGAAGATGGTTACTTTTTATTATTACTATTATTACATTGTTGTTGTTGTTTTCTTACTGGGGATTGAACCTGGGTCCTCATGTGTGCTGGGCAAGTGCTCGACTACTGAGCTGTATTGCCAGCTTTTTTTATTCACTTTTAATTTTGAGACAAGGTGTGACTACTTGTCCAGACTGCACTTGGACTCATGCTACAGTCCAGGCAGGCCTAGAACTTCCAACCCACTGCTTCTGCTCAGCCCATTCATTCTCTTATTCAATAAAGAGCAGTTGCTAGTGTGCTGTGGTTCTAAGTTCCAGGGACTCAGAAGTCCACAATGAAGAGAGAGACAAAATCCTCAGTGAACTGACATTTCCTGGGCAGGAATGGTCCAGAGCGGTCAGACGCAGAAGACCTGCCTTCTCAGTCTGTCTTGACCACTGACTTGCTGTGTGGCTGTGAGCAAGACATTTCCCTCTCTGGGCTTTAGTTTCAAAGTGGGACTAGTCACCCAGATTTAGATCACCAGGAGACGAGGTCTGAGAAGGCACTAGGAGAATGAAGTTCCCTTTGCCTGCCTAACTTCCTTCCCTTGGAGATCAGGGCTAGACAGCTGGCAGAAGACACGTGAGAAGCCACCTGAAGCATCTCCACTTAACATGGATAACCAGCCTGAAGCCTAGAAGCTGTGCCCCCAGAAATGGTTACTTTGTTTATTGAAGTCTCCAACTCCAGGATCTCCAGACTAGGATTATCTGCTTGTCTGGATGGCCTCCCTTGCAGTTAGCGAAGACCAGAAGCCCTCATTCATTCAGTTATTCAGCGAACACCTGTCTAGCATTTACCGTGTGGTAACTCCACAGAGCTTTTGGGAGGGAGTATCAATTTCATTTCATTACAGTTATTTCATGAATCACATATTGCATAGCACAGGGTGTGGGTGGAGGTCGAGGGGCATTATATGTGTTTGGAGGGGGAGTCATCTCTTTTCTTTCAAAAAGCTCAGGTTATCAGACTTGATGACAAAGTACCTTGACTTGCGGAGTGATCTCACTGACCTTCAGTGAACCTTCAGCACCTCTGTTCCAGGCTCTGAGTGTCTCTGTTCCGGCTACTGAGAACGCTGACTAACTGATTTGCTTTACACTTAGACCCACCCGGAACCCTGAGCTGAGTGTGGAAGATTGAGATCCCCATCCCCTCTGTGCCAGGCCCGGGGCTGAGAGTAGATAGAGACCAGAGACTCTTTGCACACCTAATCTGTGCCCGGCTCCGATCTTGGAGAACGGTAGCTGATGGTTTTATATGCAGACATGGAACCTGGTGTCTCCCTGTGGCTAATGAATCGCTGGGCTTCACAAGAGAAGCCAACAGACCCCCTTGTCCATGAATTTGCTAATTGAGCTCCTCAAACTCAGACATTAACCCGAATTACCATAAAGACTGCAGAGGAGGGCTGCGCTCACTCCCGGCTCTGGGCTAATGGAGAAAATTGGTTCAGGAATAAAACTGAAATGGAATCATAAAACCTTATTTTCACCATTAATTTGAACCTCATCTTGCCCAAATACGTTTAGCTAAATCTTTCTCTCACACTGTGGGGCTGGCATAGGGTAGCCTGGGGCTGGCAGAGGGTAGATGCTGGACTGACAGCCTCCGGGAGGGGCTGGGCTTTCTGCCATGACTTGCTTTCTGGTCTGTGGCCTTGAGGGATGTCTCTAGTGACCTTAGGACCATCTCCATGTGAAGAAAGAAATGAATGGGGAGTAGAGGAAGAGCAAGGGGCAAGGGAGGAGACAGCTGGGATGGTAGGACTGCCTGCCTGCCAGGGAGACACAGGGAGACAATGAAAGACAGATGGACAGACAGTTGTACCAATCAGGAGCGTTACCCAGTGGCCAATCTGACAGATATTAGGATGCAATACAAATGGACTGGAAGTGTTTCTGAGAGGACAGACAGACTTGGTATATAGAGAGGAAAGCCAACAGATAGAGTGGCTGATAGACAAATGGACAGCTGGGCTTACTCACAGCAGACAGAGTGGTGATAGCTTGAAGCAGGTCAGGGTGGGGTGGCCAGTCTGTGAAGCTGCATGGATGTGCTGACTGACAGGTAATGGGGTGGAAGCTGCAGCTGGGGGTAGAGACTAGGGCTGCTGGGTGCCCCCCCGCCACGTGCACTCAGCAGGAGGGGAGAGAGGGTAGCTGTCTTCACATTGCGTGCCAAGCCCCTTTCATGAGGAAAACTGGCGTGCAGGGTGCTCCCCTGGGCCCCAGGCCTCCTGGCCTCATTTCCTCCTCTCAGCTCCCTCAGAGCACCATGGCACGCAAGGCAGGGAGTCCGGGATGCTCTGAGGCAAGCTGAGCTGGGATGGGATTCTCCCTGCAAATTCTGTGATCATGGAGGCCCACCAGGTTCAGACCCAGTTCGCAGTCCCTGCTCTTGGAGCTGAGAGTTCAGAAAGTCCCGAAGGAGCCTGCTGGCTTGTAGCCACACCTCTCTGCCACCTCCCCACTCTCCAAGCCTCATCACAACCCTGTGTGTAAGACCCTGTTATGCACTCCACTTAGCAGAGCAGACGGGGCTTAGAAAAAGAGGCAAGGGAGAGAGGCACCATCTCCCACCTGTGCTCTGGAGTGGTGCTCCCAGTACGGTGCTCCTTGGCTGAGCTGAGAGTCAGTCGTACTCTGAGTTCGCTGCGGGGAAATTCAGTGTGGCCTTCAGGGCTGAGCCGCATCACAGTTTCAAGGCTTTTCCATCTCACTTTGAGATGACAACGTCAGGGGACAAGACTAAACAATCCCATAAGAGCTATGATTGGTCAGGTCTCCATCTTGAGTCCCCACCCAGCATGATTTCTTAGTAGTGGGGAGCTGCTCGAAGGAGTGAATGGGGTTTTCCTTCCAGCTGCCTTGATTTGTTGTTGTTGTTGCTGTTGTTATTTTGGTGCCGAGAATTGAACCTGGGACCTCATGATCACTAGGCAAGCACTCTACCCACTGAGCCACATTCCCAAACCCTGTTGTTCTTTTTATTTTGTTTTAGAGATAAGGTCTCACTGTAGCCCAGGCTAGCCTGGAACTCACAATGTAGCCCAATCTAGTTTTGAACTCACAACAATTCTCCTGCCTACTACCTTCTAAGTGTTGGGACTGCAGGTGAGAGCCATTATCTCAGCTCTGTGGTGGCAAGTCTTCAGAATGCAAGAGCAGGAGGGGACAGCAGCAGAGGTCATGACAATGGCCAGTTGTGGAGTGAGGGCTGAGAGGTGGGCCAGCTCCCAGGATCTCCGAGCTTGGTCTTTACCTACGAGGCGGGTGCTCTCCCATTCCTGAAGCAAGCCACCCTGAACTCTTGGCAGAAGATGCAGTTGGCATCCACACTGGACTGGGTTCCTTTTGTCATCTCAGAGCTGGGGGCTGAGTTGGGACCCGTGAACCATGGGGAGAAGGAGGAGGGGATGTGGTGGCAGATGGTGGCACAGACGGGAGAGCCCATAGGGCCAGCAGCCGGTGGCCCGAGTGACTTACAGGCAGTGTCTTTTTCCTTGAGCTGCCGAGGGTGATTTGAACACAGTCCCAACTCTCATGAAAGAAACATCAATTCTAATCTCCATGGGCTCCACGCCCTGAGCTCCTCCTCATCTATTTTTCATTCATTTCTTCTTTAAAAACCAACCCTAGGAGGGAAGAGGGCAGGGAGTTGGGGAAAGCTGGGAGTTGGGCCATGGTTGGGATGTCTATCCCCGGGCTTGTTCACGGAGCCTTCTTAGCACTGAGTCAACAGCGTGGGATTTGGGTCAGACATGTGTGTGATTCCAGCCCTGTGGCTTTCGGGCTAGATGACCTTGATCACGTGGTTTCTTCTCTCAGAACTTATCTTCCTCCTCTGTAACACAGAGCCATACAGTACATACATGTGCCTGTGGACTGTGCTCAGCACATAATAATGTCCTGGAGACAGCAGCCATGGTGCTTAGGGGCCAATCTGCTACCACAAGGACCCCTTTCTTTCAAGAAGGCAGCCTATTACAGAGACAAGACAATCCCTTACCGGGTAGCCCTGACTGTAAGAAGAGTTTCCTAATGGAAATCTGTCTTCCCAGGGCCTCCGTCTGGCTCTGGGAAGATTCTCCTCTACTGCGACATCCCCCCCTAGGCATATCCACCCTTCTTTCTCAGCTGCTCTGAGTCCCTGATGCTCCAAAGGAGGTGTTCAGCCAACAGTGAAGTGAGCTCCAGGCGTACCAGACCCACAAGCAACATGGTAGAAAATTTCACTTTCCTAACACAGATCTGCAAGATCTGTAGTCATCCCAGGGTCAGAGTTTACAGCTTCTCAAAGTCAGATGGGGTCCAGCCCAGACTCCAACATCAGATACTTGCAGGAGTAGCTTCAGCACCAAGAACAGAACCTTCAAACTGAAGTATCTGTTTTCTTCTGACCCCTTCCTGGCTTGGCCTCTTCCCGCAGTTGTCAGGAGACAGGACCATGTGGATTTGCTGAACTATGAATGTCAAAGAAAAGCCTAGAAAAATAAGGGTTTGTGGGGGAAGGCCACTTGCACTTTTGATGTTAGAAGCAAGAGTTTGGGTTCCTTCAGCGGTGCTGTGGGAAGAAGGAATTCCCTTAAATTTGTTATGTTAAAGGATGATGAATAATCCTTCTGATACTTTGTCCTTTTTGAGCTTGTAATGGCAGCTGTGCCTGGCCTGGGAGGGATGCTGGAATGAACAGCAATAGGCCAAATGATCGTGGTCCCTTGTGCATACATACATATGCGTACACATGAGTGTGGATTCTCACTTGGAGACAATACCACACATACCTTTGTGTACCATGGCATACCAAAGACCACATGCACTCATATATAGACACATCCCTCTCACACCTCAGCTAAGTCCATAGCAGTGACTCTGCCCCTCTGCCTATGTACCGGCCCCTTCTAGTCAGTGGGCCTAAGATGCCTTGGGGGGCAGGTTCAGGTGTGACTTGCTGGCAGGCAAGGTGAGGCCTGCCAGGCTGACTTGTGCTGTGGCTGGAACATGAAATGATATCCACAGGCTCTTATGTTTGAGTATGCAGCCTCTAATTGATGGCTGTGTTTGGGGAGGCTGTGGGAATTATTGTGGGAATAGGGCCTAGCTGGCTGATTGGTCATTAGGGAGTAGGCCTTGAGAGGGTATTATCTGAATGCACTTCTGCCTGGAGTTCTCTGTTTCCTGATCTGTTGAGATGTGAACAAGCCCAGCTTCGAGCTTCTATAGCCACAAATAGAAGAGTTTTCCTACCATTATTGATGGAGTCCTCCAGTAGCCATGGGTGAAGCTCTCCTGTAGACACAAATAGAGCTGTCCTGTAGCCCTGGATGGAGCGCCCCTCCCACTATAGATGGAGCTATAGGTAGAGCCCTCCTATAGCCATGGATGGTACCTTCCCTCTACTATACATGAAATGCCGCATATTGCCATGGATGGAGCCCCCCCCCCAGCAATGGATAGAGCCCTCCTATAGCCATGGAGAGAATTTCTCTTATTGCTCTGCCTTTCCTCCATACTGAGCTACATCCCCTTGTGGTTGTCTGAATGAGGATGGCTCCTATTGGCTCAAATGTTTGCATATTTGATCTCCAGTTGACCATTTGGGGGAAGATTAGGAAGTGTGGCCTTACTGGAGAAGGTGTGTCCCTTGGGGTGAGTTTTGAGGTTTCAAATGACCCATGCCCTTCTCAGGAGATGGCTCTCTCTGCAGCCCCTTCTTTCTGAGTGTGGGTTTGGATGTGTGACTGATTGCTGTCAGCATCCAACAGATGTCAGCCCAGGAAGGTAGGAGGCCACCCCTAGGCTCCCTGGCACCAGCCCTAGGGTCACCTTGGCTGTATCTAGGCTTGCCCCGGCCTCCTCCTTTGCTGAATCTGCACCTCCCCTACTCCCTCCCACACTGAAGTCCCCAGGCCTCCTCTTCTTCCCTTGGGCTTCTGCCATCTCAAAGCAGGAAGGTGGCTCTCTGGTTTATTTTGCATTTTTGGTATTCAGAGAGAGGCTCTCTGGATAATCTCCTCACTCTTGATGCTCGTCACATCCCTCTTAAAGCCACGGGAGCGCCTCCCCCATCTTTTATTCATCACCTTCCACCAACCCCAACACAAGAGACATGGAAAAAGCACACCCTCCAAGGACTGCATGCCAGCAGTGACCCTTCCCCAGCCACCTTGCCTGGGGAAGAGGGCAGGAGCTTGTGAGGTGCTGGTCACTGGGGATGAATTGAGAGGGGAGAGAGAGGCAGTCCAGACACAGCTGAGGTTGCCGTAGCATCTGGAGTTCTGGCTGGTCCCACCCTTCCTGCTGACAAAGCTGCAACCATCCTTGAAGGCTCAGCTTTCACATCACAGATGTCTGCCAACTTCCTAGAGGTAGCAATGGCAATCATCGATCCTTTGCACCTGTAGACCCCATAAAATAGATGATGAATCGAGACTCAAAGAGGATACATGGCGGTCTCAAGTTCACAAGGAAGAAGAACCTGGCCTAATGGTTGGACAGAGACCCAGAGCCCATCTAAGGCTTCTTCACTGATGTACTATCCCACACTGAATTCTACTAGACAGGTCTGGGCTAGGTATGCAGGTGCTTTGGCTAAACAAGGCACTTCCCTCTCATGCCCAGGGCCAGTCCTTCATTGGTCCATAGAGAAAACCATATCTACCATGGTACAATGTAAGTGCAGAAGACCAGGGTCCTATGGGGTCTTAAAGAAGGGGTTATATAACTCTGGCTTAGGGGAAGGGTGGAGAGGTTGAGAGCAGCATTGTAGCCCAGGGGTGAGGAGGGAGGGAGGGGACACTCCTTCAGTAAAAGTCACACGTGGCTGACCAGGGAAGGCCCAAGTACTGATGAACCTACAAGATCTTCTGGTGGCCAGTGAGGCTACATGGCTTTACAAGGACTGAGATCAGGAAATAAGTGAAGAGATGAGCAAGATGACACGAAAATCCTGTGCTTGGAGACCTGGTTACCTCTTCCAGCATTTCCTTTGAACTTCTGGCCACATTCCTGTTGAGGTGGGAGAGTTGTGTGAACTTTGTCTATACTGAGGAATCCAGGAGACAGTCTTCCAGGGCTTTATTTGCACAGGGAAGGCCAAAGCAGGCAATGCTTGCTCAAAAGAGATGGATTTTGAGGAGGGACAGTGCAGACACTGTTTAGGAAAGAGGAGATGTCCTGGGCCCTGGTTTGAATTTCTTCCTCTGTCATTTTGCTGATGGCACCTAGAAGGACGGCTGTGGTCAAGGTGGGGGGAGGGGGATGATGATGAGGACTTCTTGTAAATACAAATACAAGGTGATATGTGACATGGCCTCACATGTAGACCATGCCTCTGATGCTGAGTGAGCTTGGGAGAGTCCTTGACCTTCTTTAGGCAAGCTTGGGCTATTTTAGTTAATAAACAAGGGGTGAGATATGAGGCACCAGATTACTTTAAACTCCTTTGATTCTTTAATAAGGGAAAGGGGGATTATCCCCCTTCTGAGCCTGCGATTTGGCACTCTGTTCTCTCCAGCCTGTGAGCATCCTGAGGGCAAGGATTATCTTATTTATTCTGGACTCTACAGACCCAAGTGCAATGTCTGCTACAAAACAGGTGCCCAGTAAGCATTCATTCCCCAAACATGGATTGCTACCTGCTGAGCCAAAGCACTGAGTAAATCACACAAGGGACTTGAAAGCAAACAAGCTGGTAATCACATGAGTCAGATAAGCCCTTCTGTGGGGAGAGTAGCAAGCACAGTAGCGTCGATGGATGTGGTAGCCTCAGCGGAGTCTCTTCCGGTGGTCACCTGTGGCTGAGCCTTTGGGAAATGTAGAAGGAGGAAGAAGGAATGCAAAACCCACAGATCCAAAAAAAATGGAAGGAAGGATACTGGGGAAGGATGGTGGAATGGGCGTGAGAGAGGCAGGAGAATCAGACTGTGTAGTGCTGGGAGCCAGGTAAGGCTTCAGATGTGAAGGAAGCCTATTTGTATAGTGGTAATCATGGACATAGCAAGATCTGGTCTATGGTCTTCTAAATTTTTTAAACTTTCATTTCTTCTTGAAGAATTATTATTTTAGACTGTATCTTACTCTGTAGTCCCCAGATGGCCTGAAATTCACTGTGGAGGCCGAGTTGGCCTTGAACTCACAGAGATCTGCCTGCTTCTGTCTTCTGAGTGCTGGGATTCAAGTTATGGTCCACCTCACTTAGACAGAATTATCATTAATTTTTAATGATGTGCATGCGTGTGTGCACGTGTGTGTGTATGCATGTGTGCACACGTGTGAATGCCTGCAAAGGCAAATGGCATTGGGTCTTCCAGAGTGGGAATTAGAGATAATTGTGAGCCACCCACGTCAACACAGATGTTGAGAAACAAATTTGTATGTATATGTGTGCCCAAGCCATGGTGCATCTGTGGGGATCAGAGGACAGTTTGCAAGAGTAGGTTCTCTCTTTTCAGTATGTAGATGTGAGGATTAAATTCTAGTCACAGGAAGCTTCTTTACCTCCTGGCCATCTCTCTGGTCCCAAATTAGTGTTTCTAAAAGTACTATTTTTCTGGGATTAGGGGTTGAGGGGGTGCCAGAGAGAGACACAAGAAAACTCCCCCAGGGGCCTGAGGCTATAGGACATGGAGCCCTGTCCTTCTACCTGGGGCTCAGACCTGCTGGTATATGGCAATGCAGTCTGAGCCCGCCTCTGAAGTGCAGGACCCTGGACAGCTCTCCAACTCGGCCCAGGACCTTGGACAGCGCAGCTCTAGCTAAGTCATGGAGCCAATTCTTTGAGCCCTTTTTGGAGACCCTGAGCCTTCCCAGGGCGCCCTAGAACGCTGTTGATAAAACAGCAACAGCAACAAAATATGTCCTTTTTTTAATTTTATTTTGAGGAGGATGGGGTGTGGCAAACATATGTGCCACGGTGGGTCCCGGGGCTCAAACTTAGGCTGAGAGGTTTGACAGTAGACAGCTTTACCCAATGAAACTTCTTGGTGGCCCACCTAACAAAATCTATTTTTAGAGCAGTATCAGGTTCACAAGCAAGATGAATGGGGAATAGGGTCTGCATCTACAGGTCATGTGTGCCTTTGTTCATGTTTGTTTTTTAATTTTTTAAGGGTTCATTTTATGTATGTGAGTGTTTTGTTTGCATGTCTGTATGAACACGACATACCTGGTGCTTCAGAGATCAGAATAAGACATCTGGAGTTGCAGATGCTAAGACCCTGTGTGGGTACTGGGAATCAAACTCAGTTCCTCTGCAAGAACAGCAAGCATTCTAAGCTGCTGAGTCGTCTCTTCTGCCCTGTGTTGTTTTGTGAAACAACGTCTTGGGCTGTGTCTCAGGCTGGCTCTCTACCTAACTCAGTCTCTTCGGTGCTGGAGTTATAGGCAGGTGCCACCACGTCCAGTTCCCTCTAGCTTTCAAACATTTTTACTTTTAAGGTTTATTATTTAATGCATGTGCATGTCATAGTTGTGGTGCCCCCAGAGACTATGAGAGAGCATCCGATTCTCTGGAGTTACAGGCCATTGTGAGCTGCTTGATGTGGATTTTGGAACTGAGCTCTTGTCCTTGGCAAAAGCAGCCTGCGTTCTTAATCCCCGGGTCATTTCTCCAGCTTTCAAACATTTTTCTTTTTAATCATAGGCTATTGTGACACACAGGAGAGGAAAGACCTGGAAAACAATTAATAGGCGTATATGTGTCCACCGCCAAGATTAAGGACATTATTTCTGTTTTGTTTTATTTGTTTCAGTTCTATCTTTTAAAGAAGAAAATTAGTGAAATACAATAAGAAGACTGGAGCTGAAGCCAGGGTTTATCTGCCCCACATGTTCTGAGCTGTCATTACCCAGTTATTCATTCAAAACCTCAGCATCCCGCTGCAACGCGTGCTTCTGAGGCTGACACAAACAAGATGACACTGTGTGTGCTCCATTGTCATTCACTCCTCTCTCCAGTCGTTAGGAAGACTCATCCAGGAGACTCGTGTTGATCTGGTTACTCGTGTTAAATGGGGTAGATTATTTCATTGTACTTGTTAAGCCCTTTGTTTCCCTGATCCCCTGCTGAGAGGCAGCCCACTTCTGTTTGCTTTCTGTTATGTATTAGGCTGAGATGGATACCCTTAGACACATGTGTTTTTCCATGTGAGTGGAAATCACTGCTGGTGGGGCTTGGGGTGCAGTTTAGCGGTAGACAGCTGGCCTAGCGTTCTTGGGAGATCTTTCCCAAACACTCTCCACCAAAGTCCCAGTTGATGCCCCACTGGGTGCCTTTTTATCTGTAGGTGGCTTTGTCCCTCAGCAGCTGTGAGTGCTGGGTGGTAAGAGATCACAGCTGCCCTTCCGAGGGAGACTGAATTTGTGGGTGGCCAACAGCCTGTGACTAAACAGGAAGATACAGAAAGATCAGCTACAGGCTTGCTAATGTTTCAGTGCCTCATGTAATCATCGCCTGTAATGTGAATGTTTTAAGGAGAACACTGTACTGCTCTGCAGTTCCCCCATGAATCACCTGTGTAGGAATCTCCCTTCCAGGACCTGCTGAGGCTCCAGAAGCTATTGTAGCATGCATTCACAGTGATATTTGGCAAGTCACAGACCTACTCATCTTAAAGTTTACTAAATGTTTCCGAGCTGATTGTGGTGGTCCACGACTGTATCTTAGCACTTTCAAGGTGAAGGTAGGAAGATTAAGAGTTCAAGGTCATCCTCTACTAGATAGGGAGTTCAAGGCCAGCCTGGGCTACAGGAGCCCTTGACTTGAGACAAACAGCAACAAAAATTTCCTAAGCATTTTCAAATGACTCTCCAGAGTGGCATGCCAATTTGCATCCCCCCATGGCGTGGCAATTTGCATTCCCCCAGCAGTCTATAAACAGAGCTGTTTCCCCCATTCCATCCATAGCTGTTAGGAAGCGGAAGCTCTGCTCAGATTGATGTAGTGTGTGGCCTCATTACTGTTCTGCTTTGCATTTCTCTGTTCATTGCTTGAGAATCTTTGTAATATCTTTATTGACATTCAAATGTCTTCTTTTGTATACCCACCTCTGCCCCACATTCCCATTTCTTTGGGGAGGGGGGGTTGGTAAAATGATTCCAAGGTTTTGTTATTGTTTACTTTTTGTTTCTATGGGCCTAGATATGGGGCCCAAGGCCTCATGCCTACTAGCCAAGCCCTGCCATGGAGCTACGTCCTAAGTCCTTTGGATTTTAAAAGGGTTTCTTTTTCCTCGTGTGTGTGTGTGTGTGTGTGTGTGTGAAGTGTGCACACATGACACAGTACACATGTAGAAGTCAAAGTACGACTTTTCTCTTCTCCCATGTGTATCCTGAGGATCAAACTTAGGTTGTCAGGCTTGGGGGCAAGTTTTATAACACACTGAACCAGCTCACTGGCCTCTGAATAAAAAAAACCAAGACACCTTAATTATTTTGGAAACAAATTCTGTCTTGGCTACACACACAATGTGTGGCTTGAAAAAGAAACTATTCTTACTGGGTTGGGAATGTAGCTCAGTGATGGAGAGCTTGCCGGGCATCATGCCCAAGGCACTGGGTTCAACTCCCAGTACCACCAAAACAATCAAGTTAGTTTATTGAGACAAACTCTTGCTGGGCAGCTCAAACTGGCCTTTAACTCATGATGTAGCCCAGGCTGGCATTAGAGCCTCCTCCCACATGCTGGGATTCAGTCATGCATTTGCCTAGCTAGCTGTCTATTTACTAAGTGTCCTGTAGAAGGTCTGGTACTCAGTGATTAAGCTCATCATGTTTTCTTGTGTCATTTCTGCTTTCTATGCCTTGTCTGTACTTTCTCTTCTAACTCGTTTTCTTTTGAATTCCTTATTAGCTTTCTTTATACATTTAAGACGGTCACCCTGGAATTCACTTTGTGCATAGTGTGAACTGGGACTGCCTTTTACCTTTTCTGCAGTGTCCAGTTGTCCTGAATGGAACCTGGCTGTGCCCTCGTCCTGGTCAAGTTCTGCTGTGTATTAGGTTCTGTTCTGAGGCCTGAGATTCTCTATTCTTTTTATATGTTGTTCTCTGGCTGGGACCAGATCAAACTTTCCCACCTACACTTTAGATGGTGGCCAACACTGCTCAGGTGAGTCCCCTTTCCATTCCTCGTTTTTCCTTTTCAAAACCATCTTGTCTATTCCAGGTTCTTTCTTACTCGGAACACATCTTGGGCTGACCTTGTTATGCAGCAGGGAAGACGCTGGTGCCTTTTATTCAAAGTGCAAGGTGAAGTGTAACATGGACAGACACAACCAACTGCGTTTGCAAGCTTCCCCAGCCCCCCCCCCTGCTTCTCCCCCCCCCTTTTGTATCCCATGCTTTCTACCACCGCTCGCTCGCCTGGAAAATCAACCAGCCAGCCCTTCCCGGCATTTATGGCAACCAAAACGTTTCTTTCTGCAGGAAACCCTCAGTGACAGCCCCAGACATCCTTCTCTCTGGCCTCCTCTTACTCTTTTGTGCCCATTTCTGGGATGCTCAGCATTGCACATACTCTTTGACACTCCACTCAGTTTGTGGCCCACAGAGGCTCAGTTTAGCCTGATGATTGGTGTGTAAGGATGAAGTCTGGGCCTTTTCCTTCCAGAGAACAGCAGGAGCCACAGGGAGGGGCCTGGGGCTGGGTTTGGAGTTTCTATCAGGTCTGGATTCACATGAGGCTCTTGCGGCATAGGACACGGGCCCCTCTGAGCATGCTTGTTCACTACTGACTCCTTTGTTCCAACTTTCCCTCAGAGGGAGCTAATAATAGAGCGAGGACTCCCCCTCCTCGGTTGGAGAACCTTTACTTGTTCATCTCTATAGACATGGAGGCATCATCCCCAAATGCCCAAGCCACTGGCTCAAATAGACAACTTTGAGTCCCACTGTTACCATGGCCTGTCCTATCTAGGCACCGATGCCTGCTCACCACCCATGCTGGCTTCTGCTGCTAGATTCCCAGTTTCCTGAGGTGACTAAAGGAGATGACTTCTTGGTCCCCTGCCTTGTCTTACAGTCCCATGAACTTGTTTTACAAGTTGTTCTCATGGACCTTTCCTTCCTCTCCTCTTCCTCTACTAGGCAGCATGTTTCTTACCTACAGCAAGTCAAGCAAGGGGATCAAGTAGCTGTGGGAACTGGGCTGGGAGCTGAACCCTGGCTGCAGCCTTGGAGTCAGAACCTGGCCTAGGGGAGGTGTGTATCTCCCAGTATGTGTGGTTCAGTTCATTGGCATCCCAGACTACATTTTGGGCAAGTCATTCTCTTCAAGACCAGCTTCTCCTGGAAGAAAGGGCTGGAAGGGTTCTTGTAGTGTGAAATAGCATTGCTGGTGCCTAGCGGAAGCAGACATGGAAAAAACCAGGATGCACAGGCAAAGATGAGACAGTATTTATTCTCATCACTAGTAATTCCAGACTCAGGATGGGAACCACAGAGAGGCCCCAGGATCCCCAAGGGGGACCCAGCCCAGGGGCCTTGCCTGAGGATCCTAAGTCCAGACACTGGGTGAGTGAGGTGGGGTGGAAGACAAGGTGTCCCCACCCCTCATGTCCTGACCATGTTTCCCACTTCCATAGGAAGGAAGGGCAGCTCAGCTACATAGTGCTATAATATATAGAAGTGTAGGAGCTGGCCGCGGCACCTGGGTGGGGCTGAGGCCCCCGAATTATTGCAGAAGGGCGGGGCTCAGTGCTGGTGTCACGCGGGGTGCTGTGCTGGCTGTGGGCAGGGCTGGGCAGGGGAGGGGGCTGCCCTGTCCTCTGGGCTGGGGCTCTTTGGGCCCTGTCCTCCCAGAGGATGGGGGCTTTCTCACCCGGGGTGCTTTCTATGTGCTTTGAAGACCATTTTTGCATTGTCAGGAGTGAGGAAAAAAATATTCTGACATGGTAGAAAAAAAGATATGTACATACCCTGGTGGGCCGTAAGGGGGGGGTATCAGCCTATGTTGAGGAGCTTCCCAGGCCCCTCCCATCCTAGCTGTCTGGGGGCGGGGCTTGGGGAGAACAGACCATGGCTGGGAGGAGGAAGAGGGTCCCAACTCTGAAATTTGGTTGTCATGTGTCCTCAGACAAGGCATCCTCTTCTCTGGGCATACCTATCTGGTATAGGAAGTGGAAGGGTGGGGTTTAAGAGTCTGCCCCATGCTCCTGTTCCCAGCATGGGCAGGGGTGGCAGGGATGGACAGTGAGACATTGGAAAGAAGCATCACAGCCAGGAGAGTGGATGGTCAGGCAGTCATGCCCCACCAAGGGCATCTCACGCTCTGCTGTGATCTTCTACAGAAGGTGGCCAGAGGAACTGGCCAGGAACCCTGTTTTCCTGTTGAGTAGCAGAAGCCAGGCAGAGGCTGCAGGTGGCCCCCCACAAAGTAGGAAGGAGTCCCGGACCTGAGATATAGCCGTGGTGGGTTCACCCAGGCTGGACGGTGTGGGCCTGGTGCTTGTGTGATTCAGAAACAGCCTGGGCTCCAGCCTCCAGGCACTGTCTGATCCCCACAGGTCCTGGGAACTGGGCAGTGTCAGATCAGATCCTCTGTTCATACTCTGTCACGCCTCCTCATTTATGACGTGTTATCTTCGGTCACACACATGTGGCTCCTGCCCTAGTAGATAAGCACACGAATGGTAACCTGCACACATCTGTGCTGGGGCCTGACGGGGAACAGAGACATGATTACACATTGTCTCCATCAGCTGCCAGGACCTTGTGGAGCACACCCATACCATCAACCTATGCATGCATGCATGCACCCACAGCTAGGTGAGTGATGTCACCATTGTCTTCTGGTTTTGGAGGCCCAAGCTCTGGAAGACACAAGGTCCTGTGCCTGCCCCCAGAGGGCAGGTGTCCTCTCTGCTTGGAGCACCAAGGTCCTTGTCCCAGGTGCCTGACCCCTGTCACTCTCGATCCTGTGGTAGAGCTCTGGGACTACACTGGCTGCGGGGGAGGGGGGGTCCTGTGGAGCCCCTGACAGTTGGTATGGCCAGTGCCAAGTGGCCATGGTCAGAGGTGCCGGCGGGGCCCCTGAGTGCTACTCAGCTGGGCCCTCATGGTCTGGATGCTTCCAAGGATCTTCTTCTGGTGGCCCATGAGGGTGATGCCGAGGGCACGCACATCCCTGTGAAGGAAGCGAGGCCCACCGGCTTGGCTTTAGGAGTCTGGGAACTGGGCACCCCTGAACTGCTGTGGGATTGCCTCTGGCCCCGCACCCTCTTACCCTCCCTGTTACTCACTGGGCGTTCATGCGAAGCACCATGCCAAGGGAGGAGTACCCGCCAGCTGCAAAGTGGTCCCGGTACCGGCCCATTCGGATGGAGTCCAGCCAATCCCCCACAGTGAGATCCCCATTCCCACTTCCGCCTGCTCGGAGATCAAAGCAGCTCCTGGCGAAGGCAGGGGGTGGGCACCTGGGAGCAGAGAGTTCAATAAGTAGCTCTGCCTTTGCTAAGGACATGGGCACTGGCCACTCTCTCCCCCAATCCCTACATAAGGCAGAGGATTTGCAAAGCTGGGCTTGGAAAGGGGTACAGTAGGGCTGGTGCTGGGTTCTGGTACCTGCTGACTGTGGCTGTGGCCCTGAGGCTCTCGGGGCTGTGGACCAGGGCATCCAGAACGCTCACGACATGAGAGAAGCGAGGCCGCTGGGCCCGGTCCTTGTGCCAGCAGTCCAGCATGAGTTGGTGCAGGGCACGTGGGCAACCCATGGGTGCTGGAAGCCTATAACCCTCCTCCACAGAGCTGATGACCTTGGTGGGGACACAGTGCTGGGCTCAGGATGGGTTCCCTATTGAGGATCCACAGCTGCACCCTAACCCTGGGCCCCAGACTCACATCCTGGTTGGTCATGTTCCAGTAGGGTCGTTCACCATAGGCCAACACCTCCCACATGACCACACCAAAGCTCCACACATCACTGGCTGAGGAGAAAGTGCGGAAGGCAATGGCCTCTGGTGCTGTCCATCGAATAGGGATCTTCCCTCCCTAGGATGGATAGGAAAATGTTGAGGGCCTGGCTGGCCTTGTCCCATAGTCCAAGGCAGAGTCCTGCTTCCCAGTCTATCCATCCAAGAACATGTGTTCTAGGTGAACCTCACCTCCCCGAGCCACTAGAAAAATAAGCAAGACAAGCGTGAAGCACCCTGAGGGCACATGATGAGTTCCATAGAACACCTTAGAACACGGCTGGCTGCCCACTAACTGTAAAATTGTAACGTCTTGCCCATACCCTGCTCACAGATGGATGTTGGCAACGCACCGCAGTGGTGTAAGCAGCTTCAGGGTCGTCCTCCAGAGCCCTTGAGAGCCCAAAGTCTGACACCTTGCACACCAGACGGCCATCTACCAGGACATTGCGGGCGGCCAGGTCACGGTGAATGTAGCCCAGGTCTGAGAGGTAGCGCATGCCAGCGCCCACCCCTCTGAGCATGCCCACTAGCTGCATGATGGTGAACTGCCCATCATGGGTCTGCAAAGGGACACAGAGTGGTGTGTGGGCTTTTGGAACAGTGCCTGGTCCAGGGCTGGGAAATCTCCTACAATACTCTAGAGATCGGAGGTGACTGCAGTGATCAAAGTGAAGTGTCTGGCTGCTTACATGGACTTCTGGAAGTGTCTCCTCTCAGGGAATGGAGGCCCAGAAAGGTTAAGTTCCAGGTCTGACAGCCTTCAGTGACTACCCAGGAGTGGGGGCTGGGAATGTAACCATCTCCTCCCAGAAGGTAGTGCAGGTGGCACGGGACACCTTAGCATAGAGTGGGGCAGTAGGGGCCCTTGAAACACTGGGACTTTCATGGCTGAGGGCCAGAAAGCAATTTGATCAACCGGTTTTTGAGATTCCCCTCATACCCGCCTCTTCTCCATGTACGTGAGATGCTAGCTCTAGTGGGGTGAGAGGCTAACTCTCAATGGACAGACTGAACTCCCCTGTGTGAACAGCAAGTGAGCATACCCCACCCGTGTGGCTGGTGGTGATGGATATGCACCCTTCCCCTAAGCGGGGACAGACTTACCCTGAGGAAGGCATCCAGAGAACCATTTTCCATGTACTCAGTCACAATCATTGCCAGGCGGCCTAGGCAGGGAAGGGGGGATGAAGATCTGGTGTGGGGGTGGCCAGGGCTGCTGAGCAGGGACCACAAGAACATATGCCCGCCCAGGAGTCAGGTCAGTTTTAGGGTCCCAGTGGGGTCCTGAGCTCTGAGCACTCCAGGGTCATCTAGGGACCTGAGACATAGTGACAAGGTCAGGATGGTCCAAGGGATAGACCTGATCCCTATCTGGATAGGAGTGTCTCATAAGGGGAAACTGACCTTGGCTGGCACCTACCACGGGTGACCACTCCCTCTAGGCGGATGATGTTAGGGTGATCAAATTGGCCCATGATGGCTGCCTCGCTCAAGAAGTCTTGTCGCTGTCTCTCAGTGTAGCCAGCTTTGAGAGCCTTGATGGCCACAGGCATATCCCGCTGTCCTGGCACCTGCAGCCTCCCATAGCACACTTCTCCCGACTCCCCTGTGGGGCCCGGAAGGAACAAGCAACAGTGAGACGCATCTCCCACTCAGGCCCAATCTCTCCAAGCCTCCAGCCCCAGGTGCCCCAGGATGCTCCCATGTCCCTACTCCTCAGGCCAGGGTCCCCTACCACACCACTCCCTCCCTCCTGGCCTCCCTCCATAGCTCACCTGAGCCTATGATCTTCTCAATATGGATCCTGGATGCCTCGATCTCTCGAGTAAAGCTTCGGCCTGCCCGACCTGGCTCCTCATAGGTGTGGGGCTCTGCACAGAACTGGGTTTCTGGGAACTTCCCCGGGGCATGGTTCAAAGGCAAGAAGACAGGTGGGGGTGCTGAGGAGTCAAGGAGAAGGGCCCACAATCGGGACAGGAGGAAGTTCTTTCTCCCAGAATTCCCTAAGGGATATGGGGTGTCTCTGTGAATCCCTAGATATAGTGGGGATACGGCAGGGACCCTACACTGCTTATCCCACTGGCATAAACAGGAAGCCCATGGGATGGCTCTGGTTCTGTGTTCTGGGTCTCTGGTTAATTCTGACATGTATGCTGTTCTCTACCCCTACCCCCCTACCCCCAGTCTCTGTGCCCTTAAAATTGCTCTTAGGGTGCCAAAGACATTAAGAAAAGGAATCCACACGTGCCAGCTTTGCCTGAAGGGGGGGGGTCACTAGAAAATGGCTGAAAATCCAGGACTGCATTGAGCCTAGTGGAAATGAGTATTCTGACTGACGTTGATGGGCACAGTGCTGGGATGTAGAAGGAGGTCCCCCCATGTCTCCCCTGCTACCTGGAGTCTCTACAGGATCCTGGAAAGCTCATTGTAGCAGGGGTTATTGCTCAAAACAGCCCAAACACCCACCAGAGAAATCACGCATGAACTACGTATGAGTGGACACGGCTGTGCCTTTTCCTGCCCAAAGAGCCTTTGGCATCCCTCGGGGGCTGTCAGCTGGTAAGTGTGGGTAGTCTCTGTAATAGCTAGCCTTAGTCTCTGGGCCTGACCTTTCCTATAGATACCTGGACAAGCCAGCCCTGCACTGGGTCCTGCTGAGGCCAGGCTGCACACTCACCCTGGCCATTCTGGTAATGCATCTTCTCTTCATCCGAGTCCTGGAAAGCCTTGCTATAGCCGCAGTGTCTGCATGGGGGTGGGGGTCAAGTGGTCAGCACCCCACTGGGACCAGACCCCCCCAGACCCAATCAGAAGGTGAATCAGGGTGCCCTTCTCCCAACAGGTTGGCTCTTGTCCCTCAGTAAGTCTGCAGGGGAGGGTCCTTGTTTTTAGACTCATAGTCCTCAGTTTTAGACTTATAATCTACAAAATACCCCCAGGGCAACTGCCTGTCACACAGGCTATGCTTGTGGAGGCATGGCTTCCAGGCTTCTAGGCCACCCTGGAAGGTCCCTTCCCATTCTTGGCCTCAGTGTGGGGCAGTGGTTGGTGTGGCTAGGGTAGGGAGGGCTGGGTAAGGCTGGGTTGTGGCTGGGTGGGGCTGGGTTGTGGCTGGGCATGGTTGTGTGTGGTTGGGCATGGCTGGATTGTGGTTGAGGAAAGCAATGGTGCCTGGGGCTGGGGCTGGGGTGGGGCAGGGTAGCACCTACCTCTTCTTGCAGATGAGAAGCAGGAGGAGCACCACCAGTCCCGTGATGAGTGTCAGGCAGATCCAGACGATGGTCCGAGTGTCATAGCGGGGTCCTGCAGGAAGGCCTGACCCTTTGCAGCCACCAGTCGGCTCTGATCCCACCCCACCCTACACTAGGCTTCCCTTAGAGTCCCTGCAGCTGGGCTGCCTGGCTTCCCACTGCAGAAGCTGCTGGTTTTGAGGGACTGTGCAAGCTGAGTTTGCTGGTGACAATCATTTGCCCTCTTTTGACCCAAACAAAGAAGAGCTGAAAACCACCCGTGTTGCCTGTCAATCTCACAGCACCAGGAGTGTGTTGAGAGACGTGAGTGTTGGCCTCAAGGGACCCTCTTCTCAGCCCTCTAAGGTAGGGCCTGGCACTATCTGCAGGGTACCGGAGTCTGAGAACTCTTACTAGAGTCTCTTACTGGTGGCCACAGGATAAATGGAATGGGAAGAACAGGTTTGCCACCCTCAGTCTTAAGGTGACCTATAAATATTTAGGACACACAGGTGGCAAAGGTATGCCAGGTGGGCACTTAACCTGTGCAGGAGTGTGGGAGGCTGGCTGGAGCCAGAAGAAGGCAGAGAGAGATCAGCCTCTAAGTTGGTGTCTCCCTGGGACTTGAGTAAACTTTTAACTGCTTGGTTTCTGATTTTTAGCTTTTCAGGGTTTCTGATGCAGGGCACCAGCCCCAGGATTAGTGTTTCCAACAAGGACCCTAGCAATATGGATGCTGTAGATCATAGAGGCTGTGGAGAGCATGAGCTTCTAAGAGATGTTCCTGGGACACCCACAAGGCCACCTGACAAAGGCCTCACTCAGGTTCAGGAGAGGCCCTCAGGTGACGGGGAGCTTCACTTCCTGCCTGTAAAGATGCAGCCCCATTGCATGAGATATTGAGATCAGGGGTCTTAAGGGTCCTGCCAGGTATGGCTACTGGCTTTCCCCTGCTTGCCCTCTCCCCGGTCTCACCAGTGGGGCTCCCTAGCCCTCCCCCTCCTTGCACTCACTGGGTTTCCCGGTCTCCACCTCCATGGCCTGGCTGAAGCGGCCACAGCCTGCTGAGGTGCGGGCTCGGACCTGGAACACGTAGCGAGTGCCTGGTTTGAGGCCTGACACGGTGGCACGGGTGGTGACAGCCTTGAGGGTAGAGTAGCTTTGCATCTCCTTATCCTGCCCGAAGAAGGCAACGACATGGCAGTAAGGCCATGGGGTTCTGAGGCCCTCCTCACTGCCCACGGCTCCCTGTTGGCTCCTCACCCACCCACCTCCGGAAACTTTCTCAAACCTTCTCGTAGTACTTGATCTCGTACTCCAGTATGATGCCGTTGGGCTGCTCTGGCTCCTGCCACAGGAGTGACACGCTGGTCTGCCCAGCCCGCTCCTGCCGGATCACCACCACCTGGGACGGGGCTGGAGTGGCAGCTACCCATCAGGCCCAGTATGGGCCATGCCCAGGCCTCTGCCAAGTCTTTTCCAGGCTCTTCTGGGATCCCAGGCTCAGCTTGTTGACCCTCCTGCTTCTACACCAAGACAGTCTGCAGCCCCATACCCTGGAGAGGCACTGGCTGCCTCCTGGGTCATTCCTTGTGGCCAGTTTCAAGTCTAGTTATACCCAGGGCCTCCACCCTAAGTAGAGATCTGGGTGTAGTGGGGCCTCAGCTATGCCTGAGGAAGGACTTTGGGTTGGTGTCCTGACTGGGGCAGCTCTGGACAGTGAGGGGCAGGAGGTAAACAGGCCTGTGTATGTTCAGGGATTCTTTGGCCACAGGAGGTACCCTGGACCCTACCCCTGGCTTTATCTGTAGGTATGCTGTGCTCTCCCAAGTATGCTTGAAGGTCACATATAGCTACACCCAAGGCCAAACAATGAAGTAAACTTGGGATGATGGCTCCCACCTGAAGGCAAGACAATCAACATGAATTAAAGGCCAGTCTGGACTGCAGAGCGAGACCCTAACAGGCCAGTTCTTCCTGTGTCTGGGAGTCCTGTTGCTCCAGCATGCCTGGGTGGTTACTGAAGGCAGGGACTACATACAATGGTGCCCAAGACATACTGATGCTACTAGAGACTCTGACATGAAGAGTCAAGAAGCCCCTACAGGGATAGCTGGAAAGACCTGAAATGTGGGAGCTCGCAGCTGTGTGGAGACTTTCTCTCTCACTGCTAAGTCACTTACAGCAGTCTCTGCAAGGTGCTCTAAGGAGACATGGGCTGGCAGGCAGATAGGGTACAGAACAGGGAGAGGCTTGTGAGAGGGAAGGTGTGTGGACAGGGACAGCGTCTGAGACCCAGGGTGGGTGGCATGAGGTGGGGTAGTAGTGTCTCTCTCTCTAACATGGGTGCTGTCCAGGTGCTTCTGAGTTGTCTGCTCTTCCCCCACCCTGGGTCAGCCTGCCAGCTGCTCTCATGCTCCTGCAGACAGGTGGCAGGGCAGGACTGAACCCAGACACAGGTTGGTTGCTCTTGAATACTGCTGGATGGGAGAATGGAAAGACATGGGAGAAAGGGTGTGTCCTGGATAGATGTCACTGGGCCATTGGAAGACTGGGTGCTGGGCTCCCCTGGAGGCTGCTCGCTGGGGCACTGACCTCTACTTCCTATGTGGTAACAGGGTTTCTGAGCCATGCCAATATGTACTAGATGGTGAGATGATGGTGGGGGAGGAGCTGAGGGTTCTGGGAATATCCCAGAGTGACTAGTCAGGGAAAGCTGCTCCTGGCTGCTCTTTAGGGCCAAGGTTCCACCTGACAGGCAAGACCCCTCAAAGTTTGGAGAGAAAGAACCTTCAGGGGCAGAACTCTGTCCGACTAAACAGAAATACGCGAATGGCCATGGTCTTAATGTGGCTATATCCACCTGGCTAAGGACACAGGCACTGAAGTGATGACATCTAGGGCTGGGGGAGAAGCTTAGCTGGTAGGGTGTTTGTCTGGCATGTGTGAAGTAGTGGGTTCGATACTCAGCCCTGCATAAGCTGGGAGGAGTGGTACACATCTGTCATCTCAACATTGGGAGGACTGCTGTGTGCAAGGGCGGCTTGGGCTTGGGGTCGACTCTGCCGACACTGATGGACCGAGTGCTCTCACCTCTCTCTAAGCCTCCACAGTATGGAAGGCAGGCAGTGTTACTTCCATTGCACAAGAGAAAAAGCAGAGATATAGCCAGGGAAAGTTCTAGCATCCAGGCTTATGACCTGCAACTAAAGACTGCCTCTGTGTTTTCTGGGGTACTCCCAATCTCAGGCTGAATTCTGCTTTTCTATAGGCAAAAGATCCCCTGCTCAGATCTTGGTGGAAAGGAAGAGCCAAAAGAAACAATGGCTGGGGGTGGGGGAGTCAATGAGGGTCCCCAGGGCTGCTCCGCCTACCTGCCTGGTTCGTGGTGATGTTGACCACAGCTGCGCTGCGGGGCTCGGGGCTCAGGTTGGAGACACCATTGACTGCCTCGATCCAGAAGGAGTAGTTCATGTGGGCCAGCAGGTTGGCTACCAGCAGGCTGGCCTGTGCCAGGCTTGTCTGCTGTGGGACGAAGCGAGTTCCACTCCCACAGGCCTCACAGTGGCTCAGGGCCCAGGGGCAGCGGCGGCACACTGCATTGTAGGTGATGTCACTGCGGCCACCTGGGTCCAGAGGAGGGGCCCACTCCAGGGTCACAGAAGTTCCATTTACGCTGGAGATCAGGTTCACTGGTGCTGAGGGTGGCCCTGAGGACAGAGAGTAACAAATCACATCCCTTCTGTTCTCCAGAAGTTCCAGGGCAAAGGTTGTGCCAGGATCTGAGACAGGAACCTGAGTTCCCAGGCCACAGTGTGTGTTGCTACAGTTCCCACCTAAGCTGGAGGAACACTGCACAGTCCTGGGTGCCCACAGGACCCACATTATGTGTAAACTGCCAGATCATGCCCACCCCTTCCATCCCTGCATTCTCTGTGGCATGAGAAGCCTGCTGTGTAGACATTAGGCTGTGGGGTACCACACACTCCTGCCTATATAGGCCCAGACTGGCCAGCACAAACTCTGGAGAGAGGGGCAGGTGGCCCTCTTGGTTGGGCTGATTGTGGTGCTGGGTAGACATGTCATGGGGGTTGAGTCATGGGGGATGAGCTGGAAGGGCATGGGGTCAGGCCGAGGACCCCAGGGCTCGGAATTGCAGGCTGGGAATCTTGGCCTTGAGTGGCTCACATTCTCACAACCATTATTGAAAGGTTCTCAGCCGGGCAGTGGTGGCGCATGCTTTTAATCCCAGCACTCGGGAGGCAGAGGCAGATGGATTTCTGAGTTCGAGACCAGCCTGGTCTACAGAGTGAGTTCCAGGACAGCCAGGGCTACACAGAGAAACCCTGTCTCAAAAAAACAAAAAAACAAAAACAAAAACAAAACAACAACAACAAAAAAGAAGAAGAAGAAGAAGAAAGAAAAGAAAACAAAAAAGGTTCTCAAGGACCCTGAAGTATGCAAAGACTTTCCAAGCCAGTACCAGACACCAAAAGCCCAGACCCCGACTTACGGGCTTAGGCCAGCAGGCAGCTTTGGGCCCTGTATTATGGTCTTGGGGAGAAGGCAGTATCTAGCCAGAAGTGGGCATATGCCTGGGACAGAGAGCTGGGTTCACCTCATGAGGAGGAATTCTTTCTGTCCCAGCAGGTCCTACTTCAGAACAAAGCTCAAGTCTGGGCAAGAACCTCTAAGGAGGGATGGCTGCCACCTGTATGTATGGCTCCCATGGGTCTGAGCAATTTCAAGGACTGACCTGCCTGTGTAGGGAGCCTGGGGCTGGGTGGCCATGAGAAGAGCAAGAGAGGAGGGGGTCTAGGCAGCAGCTTCAGGGCAAAATTGTTCAGGCCCCTCAGTAGCAGGCAGAGAGAGCAGGGGCTCCTGCCGAGCCCCTGGCCAGGAGAGGTTGAGGTCAGTGCCAAGAAGCAACAGCAGTGCCAGGATTTCCTACATTCCTCAGAGTCCCTCAGGTAAACAGAGCACAAGCACACAGACCCACAACCTTGCCAGACACAAGACACACCTGAAAGACTGAGGGAAGGATGGGAGGATCCTCTTGGGTGTCCCTGAAGAGACGGCGGAGAAGACTCCAGGATGTCAAGCATACTGCTGTAGTCACAGTCAGCCCTGCCCTACATACCAATCCACCTTTACTTCATAGACACCTAGCTCCAGAACCCTAGGGGGTCCTATCAGGAGATCTTTGAGGTGGTACTCACGGGTGCAGGCTGCTGATGGCGGGTCCAAGGCCGCGCGGTAGTAGCTGAGGTCACAACGGCAGGTCTGGGCCGCAGGGGTGGCAGAATGGCTGTGGGGTGGGCATCGGGCACACAGCTGGTCCCCGGGGGCTGACTTGTAGAAGCCCAGCTCACAGGCTGTGGAGGAGAAGGTAGTTAAAGGCAAGCTGGGTGCCCACCAAAGAGCTTCAGGGTGGGACTCCCCCTGAGCTTCCTAATGTGTGTGTGTGTGTGTGTGTGTGTGTGTGTGTGTGTGTGTGTGTCCTGGAGGGATAGAGCTTCCACTCTGTCACACAACACTGCCATCCTCACCATCAAATGGGGTGGAGGCAGACAGGGCGTTTGACTTACACAAGGTTGCGTGGGGCTGAGCTAGGACCTGGATATGAGTTCCAGACCCAAAGTGGACACCCCAAAGCCCCACACCTGAGCTTCTCTTATCACCCACTCTCCTCAGCCTCAGATTCTGACAGGGCCCAAGCAGTGGCCAATCACAGGTAGTGTGGCTAAAGCCATGATGGTTTGAAATTGGGTAAGTGAAAAAGACCCATGCATGACCTGGTGCCAAGCCTGGACAAACAGGGAACCCCTTCCATTATAGCCAGCTCCCCAGCATCACCACAAACTCCAAGACAGCAAAGCCAATGGCTGGGGTCTGATGCTTCATGCTTCACAATTTCCCCCAGTTAACAGGACCCGCCACTCTGTCACCTCTGACAGCGGCTTGTCTCCTGGATACCTTTTCTCCTGCTGAACCTGCCACCTGTTCCACCTCATCTGGGTGACCTTGGTAACCTCCAGCTGGACCTCCAGCCCACCCGCCTTCTCAGTCAGTTGATGGCTAGATCACTTAGGTGCAGGACCCAGGACCAGGTCATTTTCAGAGCCAGGGGACACTGTCATGAATTGAACTGCCCAGCCCTCCTTCCACCATGTTGGGGAAGGAGATGCCGGCAAACATGATCAAACAGGATACTCAGTATGGCAAAAGGATCCTGGAATGGGGTGGCAGAAGCCCGCTCCCCAAGGATGGAGGGTGGAGATCTGAAGGGTAAGATCAAGTCAGATAGGCTTAAGAATCCCTGTTGGCCCTCTACCTCAGCCTCCCATCCTCAGACCAGACTGGGCTCCGGCCATTCTCACATGCTACAGACCCCAGGGCCTTTGCACATGTTGGGTTTTCTTCTTAGGGTGCCTTTTCTTGCCTATCCATGTGCTGAACTTCTCTCTCTGGATCTCTTCCAACTGGTCCTCCATGACAGCATTGCTGGCCCTCTCCATGTAACACATGAAATGACTGTGCCTGTCCCTGTATCTACCATCCCTATCAGTCTCTCCTGGACCGGGAGGTCCTCATGGGCAGACCCTTGGGAGGAAAGGATTAGTCTGTTTTGAGGCAGGTACGGTGTGACCCAGTGCCACCCAGTCAGCTCTGTCATAGTAGAACTCCTCCATCATGGGGACAGCCACAGGACTGTGGCTGGATTCTCTCCATGATAAATCCCATTCTGGAAAAGCCAGTCCCCCAGAGAAGTTTTATTTAAGAATGTCATTTCCGAGCACGGCGCCTGTGGATGCCAATCGGATCTCTTTATTATTCAAGCTAAAGCCAAGCAAATTTGTAAAATTCTACAGTCTGGTGAGAAAGAGAGCCAGGGGAAAGAAGAACCCTCGAGTGGTTTCGGGTGCACAGGACTGCAGCACTGGAAGGGGCTTAGCAGCTGTTAGGGGAGGGGACAATACTCCTGTGCTTTGAAGCACCTGTCCAGTTCTAAGGGACCCCAAGAAGGTTCAGACTTGGTTTCATTTGGGATCAGGAGATGGGGGCCTGTCTTGTGATGCAGCCAGGCATCACTCCTGAGGCAGGGGGCTTTTGAGGCAGCACTGTCAGCAGGGGGCTTGACATCTCTATTCTGGACCTGCAGTTGTGCTGTGCCCTCACTGTGGTGGGTAGACCCTGCGGTGGGCTGACACCCCTTTACCCATCCCCCACTCCCCTTCCCCTCCACTACAAACTCGATCAGAGGAACTGGCTGTGCCCAGGGAACCTCTGCCCAGGGAGCAACAAGGGACAGACAAGTAATTCTGTGGGACATCTTGGTGTGGCAGGGCATGAAGGGCATGTCACAATGTGACAGCTATCCGTAAAGTTCTTGGTTGTCAACAGCTCATAGCAAGGAAGGGTGGGCACTGGAGATAGACTGGCACTCTGGCATAACCCCTTACTCAGACTTAGCCATTCAGGGTATATCATTGGATTCTCTTTTCTTCATTTGTAAAATGGGGACAGCAATAGGGCCAGTTTGGGGCTGTGGTGCAGGTCACCTACCTGGCACTGATTGCTATAACTAGATGCAATCAGCAACTGTAGTACATTGTTTCACTTGTGTGTGAGTGTCTGTCTGTACTGGGGATAGAACCCGGAGCCATGCACAGGCTCAGCAAGCCCTGTCACTGCATTGCACTCCAGCCCACAGGACCCTTTGGCAGAAGAGGAAACACCCTCAGAGAGGTGCAGCCTTTACCCCCAGATTCTCAGCCCAGGGGTGATGCAAAGATAGTCCGGGTGGGGGTTAGGACCTTCCAGCTGGGCCTCTATCCAGCTGTCCTCCGGTGTAGAGCTTAGAGGTGGCTGTGTCTTCCTGTCGCTCCCAGTTCCCTCTTGCTCCGCTAATACCCAATATGGCTATCACGTGTCAAGGCCAGATTAATCCACGCCTCGAAAATAAAATCATCTTTAATAAGAATACTAATCACTGGGCCTCAGGGAGCCCTGGATCCTGGAGGCTGGGCTAGGAATTAGTGGCTGGGACAGATGGAGACACTCCGGGCTGCAGTCTGGTCCTGCCCCGTGATCCAGGGGGCTTCCGGAGTGGTCCAGGCCCAGAGCTGCAGGCTGTGGGCCAGGAGAGGCCGCTGCCCCGCCGAGGGCACCTTGCCCAGGCTGCCTGTCAGGCCGGCAGCTGCCTGCAGGCTCAGCCACCTCTCTGCTCCCCCTCCGCACAAAGCCCGAGATTTGACAAATAAGGTGCCCGCCCGTGGTCGACCAAAGGAAATTAATTCTAAATCAGATTTTAAACACAGGCAGGAAGGCAAAAGCGCTCATCGTCCCCGCTCCCCTCCGAACAAGCCTCTGATATTTATAGAAAGATGATTAGGGCCCCCGAGGGTGATTTACACTCGCATCCAGGTGATGGGAAGGACAGCAACCAGGCCTGAAGAGTTTCAGACTCTCCCTGCCGCTCAGGGGGTGGGGATGATGCTCCAAGGCCTCTCTGCTTGCTGGAGAAGTTGGGGGGAGGGGATGTGTGCAGGCAAGGGACTAAGGAGGTCACTGAGTACTCCTGCTCAGGGGATGCCAGAGATCAGAGGACTACCTACCAGTCCTTCCTGTGTGTCCCTGAGCCAATAAGTTTACCTCTCTGGGCTCTTTCTTTCAGTGATAAACTGGACCAGCTTTGTGTGGCTCTGGTATTTTCCCCAAGAGTTTCTGAAGCTGGAAAGAAATCTCACATAGTCACCTGAGGAGCCAAGTGGCATGGCCGAGTTTACAGTCTCCAGACAGACCCAAGCAAGGCTGCTGGCCTGGCTCCCTCTGTGAAGGTCTCGGTGTGGAACCCATGTGGCTCCTTCCAGATTTGGTGACACAGACACAGATGCCACCATCAGGGCTGGGGAATGTTCCTCCACGTGGGCTTCAAACCCTCAGCCCACCCCTATCTCTCTGCTTGCAGTGCACTGTGAATTGATATTTTTGATAAAACCTGTAATTATCCTGCAACTGGTATAATTATGTTGCATTATGATTTAAATATAAAACTCAAAACACACTGCGGTTCCCTAACCCTGCCCTGTGTGTATTATTTTTTATTAATGGGCTGGCAGCAGCAGGCAGTAAGCTTGGCCTTGGCCTCTCCCAGTCTCTAAGGAATTCTCACCAAGAGTCCTGCCCCGTTCCCCACCTCTGCCAAACAAGGGGACTTCCTAGTCTTTCCCGCAGGCCAGCTTGTCTTGGTGCACTTGGGACTCACTGGCTTATCTGTAGAGCTGGTGGCATCTAAAGCTTGGAGCTGAGGCAGCGCTGAGCAGGTGACGCCAGCCAGTCTGCTTGGTCACTAGGGCATAGCTGTACCTATCACCTGAATGTGACAGGAGGGTTCTGAGGGTGGAGGGTCCCAGGCTTGGGTAGTCTGGGATCAGATCCACACTGCTACTCAAGGCAGAGGGTCTTGGGTTGTCCCATCTGCAAAGTTGGAATGTAGCACCTCACTTAGAAGGCTGTCGTAAGGCTGGGGACTTCCCAAAGGCAGGGTCCTCTTGCCCTGACCTCTGTGCCCTGAGCACACAGATGACCAATGGAAGAACAGCAGAGCTAATGTGTTAAAGGTATTTATTAAAATCCCCAAATATGGCAAACATTGGGAAAACTGTCACCCAGTCTACAGGAGGTGTCTGAGGACAGGTTCGAGTCCCCATGATCCCTATACAGGAAGGGCCCTCCCTGGACCCTCTGCAGTCAGAACCAAAGTTCTCCACAGCCAGGCTTGCCTGTGCTCTGATGGCAGAGGGGCCATGTGTCCAGCCCCTAGGGGATCCAAGAAGGGCACCGGGAAACCAGGCCGAGCCCCACACCAGCTGGTGCCCCAGCTGGTGCCCGTGGAGCTCCCCTAGACAGCTTGTTCTTAGCATGGTAGGGCTCCAGGGCCCCACATAGGTTCACAGACCACATGTGTGCACATGGACACACACATATGTGCACACACATGTTCATACACACACACATACACGTGTGTGCAACACAATGCCTAGGCCTCCCTTGGCAATTATGCCTAGCCTTGGTACACCCAGGTACTCAGCTGGCCCCAGCAGGACTTTACAAGTTCCCCCAAACACAGGCAGCCAGGGTCTGGGACCATGTGACAAGTCCAGCCAAGCCTGTTCTCCTTGGGTGGCCCTGCTGGAATGTCCCCTCCCTATGTGTCTCTACCCAGAACACTACCTGTACTTCCCTCCGCTCTCCATGTTGAAAGACTGGTGATTTTCAGCTTAGAGACCAGAGCCAGAGCCCAGATCCTAGCTTTCTATTCCCTGGCTGTGTGACCTTGGGCAGGCTGCTTCTTCTCTGCATATCTTCAAAACCAGGACAATGACAGCCCCTGCTCCATTTGATGGTGATGGGGACTGAGTGAGTTAATACTTCACTCAATAAAGTTATATTCTTTTCTGAAGCTCCTAAAACCACAGGCAGTGCCATTTCCAAACCTAGGGACATCACACAGGCCTCTTTCGACAACGTCACAGGATGGGCCACCTGGCTGTTACCCGGCCCCCAGATGCCCTGTGCATCTGCTGACAGGGAGCCAGATGGCGGAGTGGTGTGTGATGACGTCTTGCACACCAGCATCCCTGCCCATAAGGAGCCGCCTGCAGCCCACCCAGCCACCCAGCCAGCCAGCCTCTAGTTCCACTCACCCATACAGGAATCACGCCGTTCCTCATAGCCGGCACTGCACACACACTTGCCGATGGGCACCAGCCATTCGCCCTCAGCACTGCAGTACATCTTGGGTGTGTCACGCTCCTCTGAGTGCCTCACACACTGTCCTCGAACCTCTACCAGCGAGGACGAGTCGGCACCGGTTACTGCCTCCGAGAAGGCTGCCAGGTTGCGTACCATGGCGGGGCACTTCTTGTAGTAGATTCGGAGTGAGAGAATGGCGAGGCAGGCGCCTATGTCCTGGAAGGCCAGGTAGAAGCCACGCTTGCTGAGCGGGCCCACGCCACGCACCTCCGTGTTTAGCTTGAGCCTCCGCACACCCAGGTCTGCTCCTGTGAAGCTCTCATCTGCCGCGATGGTGTCGATCTTGAGGAACTGGCTCTCTTGGGTGCTGGCCCCCAGGTCCCGGTCAGACTCCAGGTAGTGAAGGTTGAAGGTCTCCTTGCAGGTGCCCAGCACCCCGGGAATGCTATTGCAGTCACGCAAGGTGAATTTGATCTCGGCGTAGACACGCCTGGCGCCGTCACGGGGCACCCAGCTTGTGCGCAGCCAGTTGTTCTGGTTGGGACTCATGACATTGCACACTTGGTACGTGTGGATGGGCCGGAAGGACTCGTCCACTTCGTTGATGGAGTCCCACTGTGGCAAAGAGAATACAATCTGCTAAAATGGAAGCCATGCCTTTCTTTCTCCTGCTGGCCCCCTGCATAGACGCTAGGAGAAACACAGGAGTGAACATCCCTCTGGGAACGTCACCACTGCCCAAAGCTAGGCACCTGCAAACAAATCCTTAAATTATACCCATGGTAGTGTTATTGACTTACAGATGTGAGGCAGAGCCAGATGTGTGCCACCAAGGGGTGGTTTCTGCCAGAGCCCAAGAAGAATCAGGTCTGTCGCCATCCAGGCTCTAAATGGCTTTTCCCATCATTCCCAGGGTGAGGGATCTTGCTTGGAGAAGCGGGTGAGTACAGTTTCCCATTGAGCTACTAAAGGGTCCCCTCCAGTGTAAGAAGTGGTGGTTCCAGGTCTTACTCCACCTGAAATCCCTCTCCATCTCCCTCACCTTTGTGACTGCTTGCTGAATGACTATCTGGTCAACTTGTCAGACCACCCTGTTGTTTTCCAGTTTATTGTTTGTTTGGGGTAAGGGTCTCTTGTAGCTCAGGCTAGCCTCAAACTCACTATGTAGTCAAAACCGATCTTGAATTTTGTTGCTCCCATGCTGGGGACGGAACTCGGGGCTTTGTGTGTGCTTCTGGGGTATTCTACCAACTGTTCTTGGCTACTGTAGGTCCCTGGGGCTAGCCTGGGCTCCCCTCAATTCAGACCAAGGCTGTAGGAAAGTTAAGCGTTACTGTTTCCATCTGGCCCTACCTGAGTGAGGGAAACAGAGATAAACCAAATACCCCACAGAGCTGAAAGAAAGGCAGTCTGGAAGTAGGGGAAATCTGCCAACCATATATCAGAGGAGACATTAATATCCATAACAAATAAAGAAATACATCTCAACAACAGAAAACTAACAGTCCAATTTAAAAAAAAAAAGGAGCAAAGGACTTTAAAAGACGTTTTCTGAAGAAGATACACAGATGGCCAAACAGCACAAGAAAAGACACTCCACATCGCTAACCACTGGGGAAATACAAATCAAACCCACAGCCAGAGCCCACTACACAGCCGTTAGCTATTTAAACAGAAGGGAGGTGCTGGTGAGGGATGAAGGAACCTGGTACATCGATGAGGGGATGCGAACTGTGCAGCTGCTGTGACCGACAGCATAGTGAGGATCTCAAAATACTGAATTATACAAGACAGCAGTTCTAAAAGTATCTCGTCTTGTTGATAAGCCTGAGTACCCATGTTCATGACGAGGATGGGGGACCTGTGTGCTGAGCTGGTAAGTGCTTGACCAGCACACAGCATCCCCTAGGTCTGATCCTCACCACAGGGAAACACACAAAAATCTCAAATAGATGGAAAAAACCCACCTGCCTGCCAACAGACAAGTAGAGAAAATAGCACATACAGACAGTGGAATATTATTCAGCCTTAAAAAGGAATGGGAGTCTGATACCATGTTAGGACATGGGTAAGCATGTATGTGCACAGGCACACATGTGCGTGTGGATGTGTGCTCACCCATGTGTATGGAGAGAGATCAGAATAAGGCCGAGTGTCACCTACTTTCACCCTCTACCACATGCCTTTAAGACAGGGTCTCTCAGGCTGGAGAGATGGCTCAGTGGTTAAGAGCACTGGCTGCTCTTCCAGAGGTCCTGAGTTCAATTCCCAGCACCCACACGGTGGCTCACAACCATCTGTGATGGGATCCGATGCCCTCTTCTGGTGTGTCTGAAGACATGACAGTGTACTCATAGACATAAAATAAATCTTAAAAAAAAAAGGCGGGGTCTCTCACTGAAATTGGACCTCATTATTTTTGGCTGGTGGTCAACAGGTCCAGTAATTCTCCCATTTTGTCCCTTCTGTCACCATCACCACAGTGCTAGAGTGTCAGGTACACCCTTAACCATGTTAGGCTTTTTCTACATGTGCCTCAGAGTTCAGGTCGATAGGTCGGTCTGATCCATTGAGGTGAGAAACAGTGACAGTTTCTAGGGTCTGTGTGTGTGTGTGTGTGTGTGTGTGTGTGTGTGTGTGTGTGTGTTGGGGGGGTTCGTGTTACTCTTCGTGAGTACAGCATTCTGGCTTGCAAAGATAAAAGGTGATCTGGAGAAGGGTGTGCTGGAAGGTGGTGACGTGATGTCACATAGCAAAGGGAATGTGTTTTGTAACATTGAACCGCATGGCAGAGTGGCCATGGTGGGAGAGTTTGTGTGTGTTTTACCATAATAGGAAAGAAGGGGGTGTGTAGCTCAGTGGTCGAGTGCTTGCACTGCATGTTTGAGGGTCTGGGTTCAATCCCTATCCCTGGCACCATGGCCTCCACCACACCCTGCCCACAAGTGGGTTCCTGACCCCCTAGCAAAGCAGTGATAGCTCAAGGGACCTGGAATCCAGGTGTGTGTGTGTGTGTGTGTGTGTGTGTGTGTGTGAGAGAGAGAGAGAGAGAGAGAGAGAGAGAGAGAGAGAGAGAGAGACAGAGAGAAAGAGAGAGAGACAGAGAGACAGAGAGAGAGAGAGACAGAGAGAGAGAGCTCGATCTCAGCACTTGAGCCCTCCTGATGTGGCACTTGCCAGCCACACCCTGGATGAAGCAAGGACTCCATGCAGGTGCAAAGAGGGAGGGAAGATCCCTGGCTCCCTCAACCACACTGCTACCTAGCTCCAGCTAGGAGCAGGCACAGGGCTGAGTCCAGAGGACCTCAAGGAATTGCTGGGACTGAGGACAGATGGCCATGTCCAGATCTGTGACTTTCTCTCTGCTCTGAAAGAACTAAGGATCTTCTTACTTCAGTACTGGGGGGAAGAGGTTTGAAGAGCCTCCTTCTGAGACTCCATTAATCCGTGGGTCGAGCTTGCTGTATGTGAGGTACAGTAGGGGTCCTGAGTGTCCCAACCCCTTTCCTGCCTGTTACAAACCCCTCCATCTGTCCTCATTTCTGCTGGTTGTGTGGTCTCCACTCCAGCCACCCCCAGACAGGCCTATCTCCACTAGGCTGGGAGGACGCCAGGAGAAAATGCCTACAGAGTGCTGAGCTCAGGCCTGGCACAGGAAGGCACTCAAGGAGCAGGGTACAAGTGCACTGCTGCCCTGCCAGCACACCCCTGGTCTGCTGCATGCCTGCAGGACCATCAGATGGAGGCTCTCACCCACAGGACTTCTGAGAATTTGGCCTCACTTGTAAGAGCTTATGCTTGCTCCCCCACGCCCCATGCTGCAGCCCCTGCCCCAAGCAGTAGTGCCACATCTGGGGCTAAAGTTATTGTCACAATTAATGGAACACCAAAGAGCCTGCCAGATGCTCCCTGTCTGTTTCCTGCCAGGGGCCCAGATAAATTAACCAGCTTGATCAGAGTCTGTTCCAGCTGTCCCCACCAGTGCCAATGGCATGGCCCCACCCTGCCAGCCCCAGAGTGAGGGCAGATGCCTGCAGTGGCTAGGTCCCTAGAAATAAATGCAAGGGCAAAGCCAGCCCAGTCTCCACTTAGGGCTACTCCCACCCAAGCTGCCTCTGAAGCCGACCCCTCATGATGTCCCCGACCTTGTTCTCTTCCTGGAACAGGACAGGGCAGCTGTGCAGCCCTGGGTTTGTTACATTCCTTCTCTGAGCCATGGGTGTTTCATCTATGAATGCTTGTTCCATCCAGCTAATCCAGTGCATGGTGAGGGTCAAGGGAGATACAGACAATATTCCCCTTAGGGCAGACTGTACTCTAGATGTTCAGTGCCAGGCAAGATATAGGATACTCCACTGGATGTAGAAGGAAGATACGGCCTGGTTAAGTACCTGGGGTCTGGGCGTAAGCAGAGTAGCTTAACCTCTCAGAAGCTTGTGGCTTCTCGTTGGCCAAAGGTCCCTTCTATGCATCACCCTATGTAACTGCATGGAGCATGCTCTACAATAAATGAGGAGGTGAATGCCTCCTCAGAGAAGGCAGAGCTTCCCCATCTGGGAGCCTGGCACCTCTGCCTTCCACTATGTTCTGCCCAAGCCAGGTCTCCCCTCTCATGCTATGCACAGCCCAGAGGGTTGTTGAGCCAGCTGCAGAGGGAGCGAGCTGGACTGAGCCTCATGAGCCAGCCCTAAAGGCCCTTCTCCTTGCTGGGCAGGAGAATCAACAGACGACCCCGGACAGGAGCTTGTGCGCACTCCCTCCGACTCCCTGCCCAACCTGCTCAATCCCAGATTTAGACCCATGTAGGACATTCCTCTCTGGGAAACTCCTAGCTCCAGATGGAGCACATTCTTGGCTCAGTGGACAATATGGATCCACCCTCACCTCTACAGGGAGGCCAGACAAGCCCTCAGCACCTGAGGTGCATATGGGTTCCAGGCCTAGAGGGACCTGGGTTCGAGTCTTGCTCACTACCAGAGAGCACTGAGCCTCATCTGTTGAATGGGCTACCATCCTGCAAGGACTTGCTCCCAGGGCGATATGAACATAAGGTTTTATCATTATTTTCTAAATCTCAAAAGAAGTAAGCAGAGACTATACATGCCTGGCATGCCATGAACAGCAGAACCTTCTGTCACCAGGATTGAGCCTCCCCAAACCAAATCCAGGTTCTTATTAACCTAATGGGCAAGCCCTTAGTTCTGGGGCAAGCCAGGCCCATCACAAGCCCTTGCTGAGGACAGCCACGCCGAGCTGCATTTCTCAGGTTCCTGGCCTCTGCCCGCAGAAGTGGCCGTGCAGGCTACAGCTCTGGGCCTGGAGAATTATGGCATTCAGGCTTGGCCCTGCCAGTTCCCAGAATGCTGTGCCAAGGAGCTGACAACTATGGCTCAGCCCAGTGCTGCCTGTGATGAGACCTCAAAGAAGCAGAGCAGAGATTCATTCTGATCCCTAGGAGGAAAACCTCCCCCAAGGTAAAAAATGAGTCTCTTCCCAGGCCTGAACTGGTGCTACTGTCATCATTGGGATGAGCTAGACCCTGTCCCCAGGGCCATGGAAGCCTGGATGGACCTTGTTGTCTATGTCTCTGTTGCCATGGTTCCAGCTACCCTGGGCCTAGCCTTGGCAAGCTATGAATATGCAGGCCCAGGGCACAGATATGAAGATTCTCAAACCAAGGGTCAGACAAAAATCAGGGGCCCATGCCAGTGCTGGCTCTGTGATCCCAAGGGTCCCAGTGAGCTAAATGGCTAAGAACTATCCACTCTGTCTCCCACTTCTGTGTGCCCTTGAATGAATGAATGAGTTCACTTCTCGGAGCCTTTGCTTCCTTTTGATCTGTGTGATGCTACGATTCGGAACTCCATTACTCACCCCGTGAGCGGGATACGTGAGCCAGCCCCAGTCTCCGTGGATAGTTGATGTGTCCAACAAGTTCACTGTAAAACACAAGACAAGAGGGCATTAGTCCTCTGTGACCCTATTCCCAGCCAGAACCAGCTGCATTGGTCACTCTTAGCTGTCCCTTCCCAGGAGCTCACAGTCCCCAACCCAGAACGCTTGTCCTTGCCAGCCTATCTGGTCTGAAGTGTAAGTCCTGCCTCTTTGACAGTGCCCGTCAACCCTCAGCCAGCAGCCGGGTCCCTATGCCACTGCTGGAGCACATGCCGCTCAAGCCCTAGGATTCCTGGAATAGCTGGATGTAAAGAGCTGGGTCTGGGGGTTCCTGCAGGCACAGGCTGGCATCCTGGTTCTGCCTCTTCACCTCTCCAAGCCCTGGCTTTCTCCTCTGTGGAACAGGGGTAGTAGTGTTCACCCCCCCAGTGCCCTCTGAGGAGATGATAGAATTTACATTTACACCATTAAGTCCCATTGTTTACCTGAGGACAGGCACGGTTTTATGGTCCTCAGTGTTCCCAGGATGAAGCCTGGCATATGCTAGAGCACTAAAGACAGTGACAGGATGGGCAAGCACTGCTTCCTGATGCCACTTACTGTGTGCTGAACTCTGCCAGGGGAGCCTCAGATGCCACCTTGCCTATGATAGTGTTTCATGACAGTCCAGAGGAATGAGCAGCATTACTTCCATGTTAGGGATGAAAGATGTGTCTCCAACAGGTTCTAGAACCAGCCTAGAAGCCCAGGGGTGGCTAGCAAGGCCAGCACAGTGAGAACGACCACTCTGCAGAGAGTCAAGTTCTCTGGGGGGTGCCTGGGTAGGGGGAAGGTGTTCTGACTCAAATGCCATCCTGTTCAAATCAGGCTCCGTGCCCACCCAGGGCGAGCTGCAAAACCACAAGGTAAAGCACCCCCCTTTGGGGTCAGGTATTCCCCAGCCCTTGTCATGTCACAGGTGACCCCCCTTCTTTGAATCTCAATTTCTCCATCCTTAAAATGTATCAGTAAGACCTGGGGTTCAGACGGAGGCCATCTTGAAAGCATGGGTCCAGTGTCTGGGACAAAGCCAGTCCCTGCTGACACATCCTACAGCTCTATGCCTCTTCGCTCTGTCCTGCTCAGAGGGCAGAACTCCAGCCCCAACTTCTGTACCTGCTGTGTGTTGCAAGATAAGTTCCTTCCTGTCTCTGGGCCCTGGATTTTATTGCTACGGTCATGGCTATACCAGAGTCCCATAGCCTTTCATGTTGTTGTTGCTGTTGTTGCTTTTTGTTTGTTTGCTTTTGTATTTTTCTTCCATGTGTCTCCTTCCCCAGCCAACCATCATAGGCTTCCATCTACCAGGGTGAAATATGACCTGGCCAGGTCACAGATGGGCAAAGCTGGGCCTCTTGGGACAGTCCCTCAGGGAGGTGGGGTATCCTGCTTGCAATCTGCATAGCTCCAATTTGGCCCTCTCTGGCCCTCAAAGGTGGAGACAAGTGTCATCAGGGACTGTGGAGTGAGGATGCTCTTACAGACTCCTTTTCTTCTTCCTTCCAGCCTCCCACTCCAACGTCAGGAGCCCGGCTGAACCAGGGAAGGCTCCTCTGCACTCCATCCTGGGTCCCTAGGGACTGGGTGGGATCAGAACCAGAACAAATGTCCACCAAGGAATGTCCCCTCTCCTGAGCCAGCCCTACGCCAGGGGCACAGGCAGAGAGAAGGCTTCCAGACTCCCTCCCTTCTTTGCTCTCAGGCAATAGAGAGAAAAGTGGGTCAGGCAAGCTCTTTCCTCCTGCCGGCTGGGGGGAGGGAAGGGGGCTCTACTGCTGCTCCCCCCCAAGACCAGTGGGGCCCCATTAGGAGAGAGGGTGGGGATAGGGCAGCCAGGGGTGTCCCCACACTAGCCAGTATCCCACATGTGGGCCTCAGGTCTGAGGTTCCCTTCTCCAGGCACGGAGCCTAGTTCAGACCTGTCCCTACATTGGAGGACTCTGAACAAACATCCATCACCACAGAGGCTCCCCGTGGACACCCTAACTTCAGGACCACCTTGTGGGACCGTCTGTCCTAAAGAAGTCCCACCACATCATCCGGTCTTCAGATAATCCACGGATAAATCAAAAGTCAATTCTTTTGGATTCACAACAGGGTCCGGGAGGCCAGGGCTGTTTGCTCCTTCTCCTTCTAGACCCTTGTCTGTCCCTCTCCTCCTGTCCGTCCTTTCCCTCTGGAACATTGCCAGTTTTTATACCTCACATCACCATCTATGGGAGGATGGAGGAGAGTGGGGTGAATCTCAAGGGACAGCCCACGCCAACACAGGAGACTTGATGAGACTGGGTGGAATCCCAGTCCTGGGCCTGCCTGTCCTGGTCTGAGGCCCTTTGGAAATCTAGACCTGGTCATGCAGCTGGCTGATTTCCTCTCCTGCCAGACCGTGAGATTGATTTCCCCCTCTAGGCTCATCTCCTATTTAGAAAATGGGAGGCCTGGACTCCAAGGCTTCTTACTGAACCCCTCTGGCCTCAGTTTCCTCTGGAAATGCCCATAGGCGGTCCTCCTGGGGCTCCCAGAGCAGGTCATTCTGTGGACCACACAGGCCGTCAGGTGCTGAACAGCACAGACAATTCCTTGGCGGCTCCTGCCTGACCACGGAAGGCATTATACGATCCGTTTTCTCTCCAGAACTGTCACCTTCCCCCATTCCATTTTGCTGAGACTAATACTTAAATTGATTCACATTCCCCGAGGACACAGTGCGTGATGGGGAGGCCAGAGAACCGGGGTGGCCCAGGGACATCAGGCAGGACATGCAGACTGCCTTAGAGACCACCCTGAAGTGGAGGGAGATTCACCCGTAAGGACCTGGAGCCTGGTGTGGCTCGAGGAATCTGTAGGTGCATGACTGTCCAGCAGCCACTGTAAGCCATGGGCAGATAGCCAGGCTGGGCACTGTTGCCTGTGTTGGGCCCCAGCTAGGAAGATGGCCTCTTCCCTGAGTCCCAGGAGTCTCCCGAAGGTTCTGGCTCCTGTACCATGCAAAAGCCATTGTCGTTAAGAGATTCCTGGGTGTTCCACATGCACACCAGGCCCAGGTCTTCATCACCTGGCCATCTGTGTTATATGGATCACCCTAGCTTGTCTGGGCACTCTGTAGTCTCACCCTTGGCCATACCCCTGAGTGCAGGCAGATCTCTCCCCCTTTCCCATGCCTGTCTTTCTCCAGCTGGGGTTTCTGCTACACACACTCCCCTCTAATATCTGTCTGCAGCAGAATGGGCATCCGGGAAAAGTCACTACCATGGGAGCTCTGGGTCTTACAGCCTGGGACTTGGGAAGGTGCTGAGTCCTCCACAGAACAGTTGAGGCAAGGATGTGGGGTGCAGAGCTGACTCCTGGAGGCTTGCTGAAGACCTCCTTAAAAATGACTGAGCTAGGAACACCCTCCACCCCAACCCTAACCCACTGTAATCCACCCCTAGCTACTTGGCCTAGCTCTACGCAAAGGGTTCTCTCAGGACACTGTTCTTCTGACCCTGACTCTTCCCTGCTCAGAACACCTCCCCCGATCATGTCTCATAACTAGACAGGCAGCCAGCTCTGCCTGCCCACCTGTCCCTTAGCCACCCTGCAACAACCCCCCCCCCCCCGCTTTGCTTTCCCTGGGGACAGTACTTTACCTATGTAAAGTGCACGTTTCAATGGGCATGCATGCAAGTCTGAGGGTCTGTTTCTGTTTGTGCCGTGGCATCTACATGCATACATGGATGTCGCACATACGTACATGTGCATGTGTGTGTGCAATGGCTGCCCTGCTGTGTGCATGATGGGGGGGGTGCTGTCCACACATGAGGTTCTGCTAGCCTAGGTCTGTGTGGATGAACCCGTGGGCTGAGTGGGCTCCCTGAGCTAAGTGTTGAGATGCCAGGAGCTCTCTGAGCAAATAGTTCAGCTTGCTTGGGAGCAGTGGACACTGTAAATCCAGCCTGACTCATGAGACTGGCTTTAGCCCTAAACAGTGGTTTTGCACAGCATGCTAAGGAGAGTCCACAGGAGCCGGGGTGTGTGGGGCAGAAGCCCTTGGTCTGATTGCAGTGTCCAGTGGGACCTAAGAAAGGGTGTGGGTGGGCAGCCCTGGAGCCAATATCAGCTCTGGGCTTCCTTCCTTCACCAGAAGTCATTTCCCAGTCTTTTGGTCCTGAGGACTCGGTGCCCCTCCCACCTTCCTGGGGCCGAGTAAAGGGACCACCTGGCTTTGACCCAGACAAGACCCCGTTCTCAGAGCCACTGTGCCTGTCTCTCCCAGTCCATTCCTCTTTGCACCTCCTGCCACTGGTGCCTCTCCAGCGTGTAGGCGCCCCTTTTCCCTGGTCAGCCTACGCCCCCACCCCACTCTCAAGACACTCATCATCCCGGTGTTCCTAACCCCCAGTTCTCTGTCTGGCCCCAGCCAGTTCTTGGCCTTGTGCTCAAAGCCATCTTCAGCCCCCTTTCCTTCAGCCCTCTGTACCTTGTCCCCGATTCTTGGATTCTTGCGTCTCCCTGTCCGCCCGGTGCCTTCCAGTCCGTTCGGTCCTCATTCCTCATCCCTTGCCATCTCCTCTGAACCCTCTCTCTCCTCCATACCTCTTCTGTCTTCTGTCCAGTCCTGTCCCCTTGTCCCCAGCCTCCGATTCTCAGTCCCCAGGGCATCCTCCCTCCGCCCCTGTCCGTGCCATCCTGCGCCCAGGCCGGCTGGGGTCGAGGCGGGGAAGTTGCGCCCCGGGCAGCACTGCCCCCGCCCTCGCCCCGCCGCTCCGCTCACCTTCGCCGCGCCCCGCGGACACGCAGGTGGCCGCCGCCGCGGCCGTGACGACCCAGAGAGCAGGGGACAGGCGGGCCCGGGCGGGGGCCATGGCCGGGCGGCGCCGCGCTCCTCCGGCTCGGCCCGGCGGCCGCGCGTGGCGCGCTCCTGCCTCTCCCGCACCCCGGCCGGCGCACACGCGGCTCAGCCGCACGCGGGCACCCGCGCCCGCCACCGCCCCGGGCGGGGCCGCCCCCGCGCGCAGCCAATCAGCGCCCGTGCGGGCGGGACGCCGAGCCCGCACCGCGGCCACCGGCCGGCAGCACGTGCACACGCCCGCCCAGGCCGGCTCGCGCTTGGGGGCGTTGGCCCCGTGCCACTCGTGGGCCGTACCGCACGCACGCGACCTCGCCACCGAGGCCGGCCTGGGGATGTCCCGGAGGACGCCTGCGGGACGCACAGCCGGCTCTCCCACTCCTGCTCACGCAATACCTCGCGGGGGACCGCGCGTGCATGCTTTCTAGTTCATGGGCCCATAGACAACTCAGTGGTACTTGCAGTTTACAAATCGCTCTGCCTTCCCACCTCCAGGTTCCCACTGAGGTTCAGACAGGCCATATAGATCGGTGTTCCAGAGAGCACCTTGGCTGTGTGGCCTCAGGCAAGTTTCTAGCCCTGGCTGAGCAAATCAGGAATCACTGTGCCTGTCTGTGCCTCAGGGCTGTGGTGAGAGCTCTGTGAAAGGGCTCAGGTAAGCTCCCAGCATCCTTTAAGGGCACACAGCCAAGCTGGCAGTGGTTGAGGTTCACTTCCTGCTCCTTTCTTACATGATTCCCCTAATGCCCATCCAGGCTGGGGGTGCAATGTGCCCTGGGGAGAACAGACGGTGGTTCAACCCTCCGAGCAGCCTCTGGAAACCGCCTCGAAGTGTGAGTATCAGTGAGAATAGGACCTACCAGTTCCTGATTGGCACAAGCTTCTGCCGAGGTCACACAAAATGGCAAAGACTATTTGGGGAACACATGCATACATGCCCTATGGGTTAGCCCTTTCGGGGCGTTATAAATGTGCCCGCTTTAGTTTAAGGCTCCCCCCGCCCCCCACACACACACCGGTAGGGAGGAGGAAGGAAGGAAACTAACTCTCAAAAGACCATCATGAGCCTTAGCTCCCCCAGCTAGAGGCTAGAGAGGGATCTAGACCGTTTGGCTCTGAAGCACGTTTCTTTGCTCTGTATCTTGATGGAAGAAGGGGCGGGGCAGTTCCATTTCAGAACTCTTTCTAGCAGATGGAAGAGTCTACCTCAAAAGTGTAGTGAGCCACCTGTCACCAGAGACATCCAAGCAGATACTAAGCTAGATATTATCAAGGGGGTGGAGGTAGAAGAGGCAAATTTGACTGGACCCAGAGTAGTGAACTCAAGTACCCATGAGACCAGCAGGCATCCTTGTGATCCTAGCTGGCAGAGTGACCGGCTCCAGCCACAATTCTAATGGCCACATGAGCTGGGTTTCATGCTTTTTCAAAAGCAGGTGTGTATTGGAATTAGTTTCCTGACTTGGAAGGCCAGAAGCTGCTACTATAAAATCCAAGGGTGAGCAATCCTGTGAGGAGGGACAGCCTTAGCCCAGCAGAGTGACTGGCTGGACAGTGACTGGGGACATGAGGGAGCACTTGAGGAACTAGGAGGGTGCTGGGGCCATTCTTTGTCAGAATCTGCTTCATGCCCTGAAGTCCTCCTTAGTCCTCCCTGGTTTAAGACTACCAGAGTCCCCTGAGACGTGTGCAATTCGATGTCCCCAGCTTTCCCTGGGATACTAGAGCCCCTGAGAAGTGCTCAGGTGTGCCCTCACCTAGGAGTCTCTCCTCCCTGATCTCTGTTGTCCTGGGTGTCAGAAGTCTATGGAGGGAGAAAGAAAGCCATTGAATGTACTCCTGAGGGCCCTAGGCAACTGACATAGGGAACTGGGAGGTCCACAGATGGGCTGGGGGTGGGGCTTCCAGTCATTGAGCACACTAGGATGGTACCCCACACTCGTTTCACAGAACCCTTGTGACTAGACTCTTAGCCTGACACAGGCAAGCACAGTGGGAATCTAGCAAGGACCAGTGGAGGAGCTCTGGGAGAGATATGTGCGATCTGGCATGTGTGTAATCTGACAGAGGATCCTGTCTCCTCCCCTGATGTTTGCTAACCTACAGGGAGGGTGGGGTCTACACAGAGTCTTCTAGATACTCCACAGATACACAGAGAGAGATGTTGAATGAGTGTGGCTTCCAGAACCCTCAGAGAGGAGAGCCAAGCCCTTGCTCTCTCTTACCAGCACGGAAAAACCTTCATCTGCAGAGCTGGCAGGTCAAGGTAGGGAGGATAGAAGCCTGGCTGAACTGGGGCAACCTCTGGGGTGCTCCCATCTCTTGGACCCACCTCTAGCCTGGTTCGCTGAGGCAGGGCCTGAGGGGGATGGGAACTCCATAATTTGCATGCAGATCTTCACTTCCATGCCTGGGAGGAGCCTGGGATCTAGAAAGAGCTTTCTCAGGCCTCAGTTTCCATTTTGTAACAGGGTTGGTGTTTAGAGTTGCAAAGGGCATGAAGGAGCCTCCCTCTGGGAGGGTGTCTAGCTCCCCATAATAAGATGTGACCTTGCCCTGGAAGAATACAAACCTAGAAGGGAGGTAACCCTATCTATGGCTAAAGTACCACAGCCAGCAGAGCCTGCTCTACAGGAGACTCAATCTTCATCCTCTACCTGAGTCCAGAGTGTTTAGGCCAATGAATGCCACATACATGAGTCAAACCATCCAATATCACGTTTAAAAAGTAAGAAGAAATAGTGAAACACAATGTAAGAATGTGTGTGTGTGTGTGTGTGTGAGTGTGTGTGTACACACACATATATACACTGCATGGTGCCCGGTGTGGAATGTTGACTGAGTCAGTTCACTTATTCAGCCAGGCAGGCAGGCACAGGCCTGTGATCCCAGCCTTTGGGTAGCAGTGGCAAGAGGGTCAGGAGTTCAAGGTCATCTTAAGCTACAGAATGAATTTGAGGCCAGCCTGGGCTACATGAAACCATGCTTCAAAACAACAAAAACAACAACAACCACAAAACCAATTCAAGTCATGACCTTAGCAATTGTGTTTGGGCTCTTCTGTCAGGTGGTGCCAGGTCTGGCCTAAGCTGATTGGCCACCCGGACCTAGCTTCTGTTCTCACTGAGATGTAACGCAACCATGAAATGGATAAGCACTCAACACCACACACTCCCTCCCGTATACGGGATATCACAGAAGCCATAGGCACCAAAACTTAAAACCAAACTTACAGTTTAAAAATACATATCATTAAAATCCCTTTTAAGCATAAATGTTGCATGTAATTAAGTCTTTCTCTTTTCTTTTTGTTGGTGACTCAGAGTCACTCCATGAACAAAGACTCCTTGGCTTGATGTGGAAACTGATCCAGAGATAAACTAGTCTGAGCCATTGCATGGGGGCTGGGGGGAGGGCAGTCTAAGACAGGTGTCCTTGGGGACACTGAGGTGGGTGGACTGACTTGTCCTTCCGCTAGGTGACCCCAGGGTGGCTCTGCCCTCTCCCCACTATAGGCTGGCAGTTACCTGTTCTCTCTGCTACAAAATCTCCTCCTAAATTGTGGTTTCTGTTTCACTTCAGGCTTTAGTGGCCACCACTGCCCTTAGAATCACATGTAAACCAGGAGTCTGTGGGGTCCAAGCAGGGGACTTACAAGGAGTGGAGCTGGGAGCCCAGGCTGCTTGCAGGCTCCTCTTCTTATCCCAGGCTCTTCCAAAGATGTTTACTCTTAGGATATCAGTCTTTAGGTTGGAGGGTAAGAGAGGTGTCGTGATAAATACATAAGAGGTTTATTAATGGCCAGGCATGCACAGACTAATTGCTTCTTTCTGTTTATGCACAATCAATCACTTCGATGGTGGGAACCACTGGCAAGCACAGAGTGGATCAGAAAGATGTCCAGATGGGAAACGACCTCATCTGCTCCATCCTTCAAGTTCAAGACTTTCATGTCAAAACAAAACAACAGCAAGAAAAGCCAACCCAAACATGCTTGACCCCTCTCCCCATCCCACTGCCTGCCCCCCAGCAAGTGTGGATGGGAAGTCTGTTCTCATTGTGCCTAGCTCTCATCTCGGACCCTTCTCTTCTGCTCAACTCTCCTCTCCTTGTGATGCAGTACTGCCTCTGGCATCCTCAATGCCACAAGCTATGGCTGATACCCCTGGTTCCCTCCGAGCTACAGAAGCCTGGAACCCGAGCATCATTCCCTGTGATGAGAGCATCAAATGAGCCCGGACCACAACTGTATCCCATCTTCCTGTCTGCTGCCTTTAAGCCTCCATTATCATATTGTTTGTATGTTGTACCACTGGATCTGGGCACACTCTCTGGGCCCCTCTGGCTACTACTAGATCTGTTCCAGAGTCAGCTGCTTTGTGTGGATAGAGAGGTCCACCCCTTATGGCTCTGGCAGGCCAGTTCAAGAGCTCTGCGCCAGCTCCTGCCTTCTGTCCAACCCCTGTCTACCATCAGCCACAGATTCACTCCAGGTCTTGTCTTAGCCTTTTCCACTGACACTGAGCTCCCACAGGGAGATCTGACTATATAAAATAATTCTCCTGGGTTGGCACTCCCCTCCCTTCTGTTCTTGCAGGACTAGAAGACACAGGGGTCTCCTGTCATAAATGCCTGGTGCTGTTTGGCCACGGCTCCTTTTGAGACTTGAGACAGACCTACAACTGAAGCTCGGCCACCCGGTGACCCTGTGACTTCAGGCAAATCTCTGAACTTCCTCTCTGGGGCTCTGTGCAGCCAGGGAGTTGGGTGGAGGGAGCTACTGAGAACTTTCCACATCTGGAATCACGTGACAGCTCATGCACTGTTCTTATTATCTTAATAGCAGGCCTTTGAAGTGAGTTCTATTCTTATCTGCATTATCTCTATAGAAATGAGAACCGGGTGGGGAGGGGGGGTGACATAAGTTGTCCAAGATGTCACAGCTGTTAAGTGGCAGACTCAGATCTGCCTGGTTTCACAGTGGGAGCGCACAGTGGGAGCACGTAGCCATGAGGTGTCCAGGAGGGGCGCGGAGCTGGAGCACTGGGAGGGTGGGTCATGGAGGCCTAGGAAGGAGCTGACACCCTGCAGGTCCAAGCTATTGATTTATGAACAACCAGGCCTACTGGCTGTCCCCTCACCCCTAGCCTGTCAGCGGAGATATAAAACAGCTCATAGCCTGCAGAGAGGCCCATGCCGGGAAACCACAGGGAAGGGGCAGGGTACTGTTGTTGAGTCCAGAGACCACAGTTGGGCCTGACCTCCCTGCAGGTATGGAGCAGAGCAAGCCTCCTGGAGCAGAGTCAGGGAATAGGACTCCTGGGTTGCAGCTAGAGAGGTCAAGATTTGTTGTCAGGATGAAAAGAGCATGTGTTTTGGACTTAGACCTAATTCCAACTCCAGGCATGGCCCTAGCTGTGTGGCTTTGGGAGGACACTTCACCTCTCTGAGCTTTAGTTTGTGTTTGTAAAATGAGGACATCAGCACCCCGGCCTTTAAGCTTATGGAGATTAAAAGGGCCCCCAGCACAAAGTAGGCCCACGTGTCTCACCACCCTGTGCCTGTCTTTCCTTGCCCATCTCTCCAGGGAGCAGGAGGGAGCAGGCCAGGGCTCATCAGCAGAAAGAGATGCTTTCATATCTCTGATATTAAAAGATAACCTTTCTGTCACCCTGCCTTGTTGGGAGAGGAGCCCACATGGCGTTCTGACAGCTGGGAGCAGCTCACTGTATGTTGTGATGGCTTCCACAGACAGACAAAGGCAGTAGGCCAGTGCTTGGTGACTGGACCTTGCTGGAGGTAGGTGGTGGTATCTCTCTAGACCAAGGGGTAGCTAAGGAGGGTGGCCAAGGAGGTAGGGCCCAGACTTGGATGCTAAGCAACCTGATGACTTGAGCCTGCTTTTCATTATGAATATCAGACAGGGAGTGGTGGCCTGTTACTTCTGGGCAGGTCTAATGCCAGGATCATAGCTAGGTCCATGTGGTACCAGCTACCCTGCCAGCTACTCCCATTCAGGCCTGTCAGCTGTGTGGAGGAAGTTTTGCCTCACTGGCCCTGAGGTGCTGGTGGCCACCACCAGCTGCCAGTCAGCAGTCAGTGCTGTAGTCCAGGGACCCTTGTGGGCAGCTTTGCCTTGCCCACCTCAGGTGCTCATCTGTCACATGGGCAAAGATCTCAACTCTTCTATACCTCCTTCCTTCTGTGTTCTGTGGGGCCTGACAGCCTGGGGCTCCTGGGAGACACACAGACTCCCCTGGAGCATGCCATTGTGTTGGCAGCGAGGTTGGACAGACCAGGACATCTAGTCACCAGTTCATGACAGTGAAAGACAGTGCAGGGACAGCATGCATGCCGGTGCAGAGGCAGTGACCTCAGGACCAGGGAGAAGAGATGTGACTTCCCTGAGGCCACTCAGCTGATCTCTCACTCCTCATTCAGTGCTCTAGCCTCTCCTAGAAACTATCTCATCATGGAGTCACTGCAGATAGAGGAGGCCAGGCTCTGGGTCTGCACCCCATGCCAGCCCCCACGATTAAGAGGAGTGTGGCCCCCAGTGGAGCAGGGGGTCACAAAGCTGAAAGGAGCTGCCATTAGTGAGGTGCCCACAGTGGCTGGGTGCTTTGCAATGCCCCTGTGCACTGGCCTGGCCCCAAGGCTACAAGGGTCCTAGGCCATTCATTTTTATTAGTTTCTGTGGAGATTCATGGTGGCGAAGTGACCTTCTGTAGATCAGGATGTAGGGAAGCTGAGATGTGAGCCCCAGAGTGCCAGTTCTGTGTATGCCCCATTGTCCAAAGGAGTCCCTAAGATGGATTTCTTGGGATAACTTGGAAACTATAGAAACATTAATGTCTCCGTTTATTGAGGTGCTATTTTAATTTGGAATTGCCTCAAAAGCAGACATGCACCCTGGGAAGTGATGGAGAGTCGGGGACAGCCCTGCTCTGCCCCTATGAGGAGCCCAGGACTTCAGGGGGCCCAGCCTGAAGTCCCTGTGTCCAGGGTGGCTGAACACCTACTAAGCTAAAGCTGCAGCTCAGGATCATCTTTGAGGGAAGAAAGGCAGCTCCTGCCCATCCTTGCTGCCCACTGGAGCTGGGGCTCAGGCAGGGCTGACAGACAGCTCCTAGTGAAAGCCTGGGAAGGGGCTGGCTGAGGAGATGTAGTGACAGGTCCATGGTGGCATGGTGTCTCCTTGGGGAGTTTTCTGGGGCTACTGTGACAGCCTCATCTCTGGCTGTGGGAGCGTATGAGGTAGACACAGATCAGCCTTCATTGTCTCCCTGACCCTTGTTGCTTCCTGAGCAAGAACACAGGTTCAGCACAGTGTCTCCTCTCGGGGAACCTTTGGGAGTCACCTGTCCCCAGAGACCAGAGATCACATCTATTCCTGTTTAAAACTCTGTTACATCTTCTCTCCTGTCTTTTCTGCCTCCACCCCTGCCTCCCCAAAACAGGGCATCTCCTTCCATCTCAGTTGCAGCAATGCCCCTGACCCTGGAAGAGGCCCTCCCTCCATGTCTGTCGTGTGGCTTCTCCCTGGAGTTCTTCCCACATCTTGCTGGCTCTAGGCCATACATGTGAGGCTTGTTCTGCCTCCCATAGACCTGTGCAGGTGTCAGTTTAGACATCACTTCTCCTTGAAGCCTTTCCTGGGCCAAAGCCCTAATGTTGGGTAGAATGAAATCCCCCCATCATATACCCTTAGACCAGTGGCTCTCAGGGTATCTAATATATGCTACCCCTGTGGGGGTCTTGAACCATAGGTTGAGAACTGCTGCCTAAGACTATCTGTCTTTACACCAGGGTGCTTTCAAAACCAGGTAGCTGTGCTGTTTGCTATGATATGGAACTGCACCCCAGCACTGACCAAGGTGACACTTGCTCATTCTTTTACTGACCCAAACCACAGGCCCTAGAACTGCCCTTGACAAGGGAGCAGGAGTCATGTGCCCATATGAGAGGGACTTTCAGCCTCATGTCCGAGCTTCTGGTAGTCATTCCCGGCTCAGCTGGATGCTAACTCCAGTGAGTTGGACAGCCCTGCTAGCAAGCCGGCTCTTCTCGCTACCACTCCCAGATTCAATCCTAGGTTCCAGCCCATCTGTAAAGTTCTCTCCCTCCCTCAGTTGTGAGATTCCAGCTTCCAGATCTCACTTCCTGCTCATCTTGGATCTGCATGTCCTCACTTCACATCTGGCCTCTTGCCTGACATGCTGCAGCTGGGCCACGCTGGGTAGTCCGAGAAGTGACCCCACTCCTGGAGCCCACAAAGACCCTGCACTGGGTTTGGGCTTATAGAAAAGCTCCTAAAACCCATAAAAGCTTAGCTGAGGCCCCGCCTATTCCCCACTAGGGGAAGGGGCTGGGGGCTGGGCATGATGAAGTTGTCAGAGAAAGACGGTGCTAAAGATGTAAACGAACCCATGAAATCCCGGTTGACAGGCGTGACCGCTGTAGCTCTAGCCATTAAGCACGGAGCTTTAGCGGCCCCGAAATACACCTGGGGCGCTTGTAGCTGTGCCCGATCGACACACAGACACACATAGCTGTGCATGAGCACACACTCTGCAGCTCAGGAGGCTGAGCAGAAGGGTAGGAGGAGGGCAAGCAGTCCCTTAAGGGGGCAGACACAGAGAGGAGCGAGGCCCTGGGCCTCAAGCCCAGAGCACCTCGCAATCCGTATCTTCTTCAGGCCACGTTTGATCCATGAATGCAGCGTTCACTCATCCTTTATGTCCTTCTTAAAAGGCCGTGGTTCACATGCTACTCATTAACATCCTATCTCCTTGTCCCTCAGCCCACCCTCCAAATGTACGGCTGGTGCCAGGCACTGGAAGACATGAGCTAGGTGCCCTGGCCAGCAAGGAACAGTCTGGAGAAACTTAGTCAAATCGTACTAATGGAGCTGCAAGGCCCAGGTTTCCACCTTGGTTATGACTCCTATTCACCATTGGAAAAGGTTCTATTCTGCCCTGCCTTTGGGAATTCTGTGAGTTTGTCTGAAGTCGAGTACTGGGTGTCAGTGGGCAGTGGCCGCTTCAGCCTGGCAGTGGGCTCAGCACCTGCCTGACATCCCTGCTGAGTCATCTCATGTCATCATTTCCGGTCATCTAGAACTAGACAGATCCATGGAGGTACCAGAGGAATGCTGCAGGGGTGGGGTGGGAGCTCGCAGGAAGAGTTCAGGTGCCAGCAACTGTTTGCTGTGGCCTTTCTCTAAGCTGGTGTGTTCTCTCTCTCTCTCTCTCTCTCTCTCTCTCTCTCTCTCTCTCTCTTCCTCTGCTGCTTCCCTCCATTCATTGGATTCAGCTTCAAACCACTCAAGCTCAAGTCTCTAAAAGATTCCCCGAGGAGGGAATGGCGCCACGTTGCTGTAATCCCATCGCTTCACTTAGGAGGTGGAGGCAGGATCAGAAGTTCAGGGCTATCTTGGGCTGCATAGTATAGCCCTGTCCCCCAAATCCAAAGCCTCCTGTACCTCCCCACCGAGGTCAGGTGTATCCTCAAGATTTTCCCAACCTCTGGAATGTCCCATCTTCTCAGACTGATCCTGGTGGCACAGCCGTGCAGTCAGGGGTCCTTCAGCCCCTGGACAACTTTTTAAAACTCACTGTCTTTTTTCTTGCTCCTAAAGTCCTTGGAAGCTCATCTTTCTACTTCAGGCAAGTGACTTCTGTCCTTCCCAGGGGTCATGTGTCACAGATGACAGGAAGAGTATGTCAGGGACTTTTATTTTGAAGTTCACAAGCAGAAATCCCCCCTCTATGCGGGCCTGATGGTAGCTGGTAATAAGACCAAAACCCAGAGGCCAGGCAATAGCAGAGGGCAGTCTGGTCTGGCAGGGACAGATTCCAGGTGCCTTCAAGTAGGAAGCCATCCCGTAAGGAGGGCCTGACAGCAGGGTTTTAAAGGAAAGGTGGACATTTGCAGGGGACACTGATGTGCAAGCAATAATTGAAGACCAGACTTGGGCTTAGGGCCCCTGGTAGAGGCTCTGAAATTGTGGGTGGGGCAGACATCTGCTGGGAAAGAACTAGAAGTCAGGAGCTTTCTCGGTCCATTTGTAAAATGACCCTCATGTCAGATCATCTGTTAATATAGTCATCTCTTGAAACAATGCCTGGTGCTTATGATGGGCTAATTGTTACTGATGGCCGTGAGTGTTGCTATTGTTACCATTCTGCTAATGATCCTTTATGGAGCAGCTGCTGTGGGCTGGGTGCTAGTCAGGTCATAGCACCTTGGGAGTCCATCCTCTATGCAGAGGAAGCCTAGAGAGGTGAGGTCACTGGTCTTGGGTCACAGAACAGGAGAGGTACAAAGACGACCCAGAAGCCCCATCTGACCCCATTGTGCCCACGCAGACCTCCTCACCCTTGGGCAAAGTCTCTAAGGGCAGGACCAGAGCATCCCCTCTCCTTGCTGCTTCCTGCCCCCCATCTGTGGGCAAGTGTGAAGTCCCACAGGAGGACTGTGCCTTGGTGAGACTGGTGGCTAACTCATTGGGCCTGATCTGTAGGAGCCTCCAGTGGCAGTGACCCTCGGTGGCTGGACGTGGCCAGGGCCAAATGGTCAAGAGGAGAGATCCCCCTCTCCCAGTGACCCTGCCTGCTGCCCAGAGCCTTAGCCCACGGGCTTGTTTCCCACCGAGACTCATTTAAGAGCACTGGCCAGCTTGCTAGGGGACTTCAAAGATGGTATTTGATGAGTTTTATCGGCTTCAGCAAAACTCTAATTTGAATTTCAGGCGGTGGTGTGTGATTTCCTCCGTGACAGCTCCGAGGGATGCGCAGGCTCGGCTGTCATCCAGGGGGCTTCTCCATTGCTGCTGCGGATGCCTGCCTTCCCGAGGAGGAGAGGGATCTGTGAGGAGCTGGGCTCCACTGAAGCTAGGGAAGGAGAAGGCTGAACAAGTGACTAGGAGGAGACATAATAGCAGAGAAGGAAAGAGAAAGAGTGGGAGGAGGAGGGGGAGGAAGGGGAGGAGGAGGAGGAGGAGGAGGAGGAGGAGGAGGAGCTGGTAGAACTAGGAAAGAGAATAGGGGTGAGACTGGAGGGTATGGGGGTAGCAACAGAGACCAAGAGAGTAAAGTGTCGCGCGTGTGTGTGTGCGTGTGTGTGTGCATGTGTGCGTGCATGCGCACTCGGGCATTTGTGTGTGTGTGTGTGTGCGTGAGATTAGATCCAGAGGGAAAATGAAACAGAGAAAGCCACAAAGAAAGGGGAAAGCAGACCGGCAGAGACTGGCAGGCCAAAAGCTAGACTGAAGAAGAGCAGAGATCTAGAGATGGAAAAGCCTTGAAAGCCAGCAGACACAGCTCTAGGGGAGACAGAGAGAACAGGAAAGAACAGGGAGTGGCAGGGGACACTATAGACAAACTGAGGAAGATGCAGAGGATGGAGCAGAGATGCAAAGATGTTCACAGAGCCAGGACACGTTTGCTGAACAGCCACTCTGTGTGCAGTGGACCCAAGACAGGTCTCATCCAGAGGGCTCTGGTGCCTGTGTGCAGACAGTGCTTCCAGCCAAGGTTAGAGGTGAAGTGTCTGTCCCACCATACTGCTAAGAGCTGCCTTGACCTTCATCTGACGCCCTGACCCCCTCAACTAGATAGTTTACAAACAGGAGCTGTTTATCAAATACACATGTGTGTGTGCACGCACACCCCCCCCAAGTGGGGAGATTGAAGCCAGAAAGAAGGAACTTTGCCCAGGTGCAGGAGCCAGAAAAGAGCTGACTGGAGCAAAGGTCTTGGGGACAAAGCTAGGACAAGACCAGTAGCCTGCTTCCACCCTCTCCCACCCCCCTCCCATTCCCTTCCCACCTCTGGCAAGTATTGGCTGAGTTTTCATTAGGACAAGATTTGAAGGCATAATTTCCCAGAGTTCAAACACCTGCCAGGTAGATTAGGCGCTTGAAAAGGCTCCTGCCAAGGCTGTCAGAAGATCCTGACCCCAGCCGGAGGCCTCATCAAAGATGGGGCCAGAGAATTCATGACACCACAGCCAGAAGGAGTGCGCTCATTTCAAAAGCCACAGGGGGCTGGAGGGACCGGTCAAGCTGAACTGCAGCAGATTATGGTGTCTGCAGAGCCCTCCCATGGCTGAATGAAAGACAAGAATGAAGTCCAGAAAGTATTATGGCTCCGTGCCTGGGCCTGGGAGGACCCAGCTGAAGGCCTTGCAAAGAATAAAGACAGTGTCTTGAGCCAGAGTTGGTTGAGTGACCTTGGCAAGGCAGTGCTAGTGGGTGCCATACCTTCCTCTGTGGCAGGATGTCCTGGAGATCAGGCTAACCTTGCCACAAGACTCTGCCACTTACTAGCCCTGGCCCAGCCTCTCAGGGTGCCTGCTTCTCCCCCTGAAACCTTATGCAGCCTGCTCTGAGAATGGCAGAGAGGATCAAGCAAGTGACAGATGTGGTTGGCCACGTGGTGAGGGGGATTCACTCAGCAAGCATTTCCTGGACACCTGTACCAATCCAGCTGTGGAGACCCAGCAGCAAGCACAGCTGGCCAGGTCCCTGTGCTAGTATGGGGGAGGGGGCTGTCCCTATGGTGGGGACAGACCTAAAATGTCAAGGCTCATTTCGGAGAGAAACAAAAAGCATGTCAGAAGGAGAATATGAGCCACCCAGTGGGGCAGGAAGGCACGCTGTCCTTGAAGGTGACATCAGCAGAACAGTGTCAGGGTCCTGCCCTGTAGCTTAGGGGCCGTGAGCTATCAGAACTGGGACTGTGAGGTTGGTTTCTGGGGCTTTATCCAGTGCCACCACGGAATGTGCTCTTAGGCAACTCATTTCCCAGCTTGTTTGCTTCAGTGTTGAATGGGGATGGTGGATGTACTTTGGGAGTGGTGGCAGTCACTCTACCCCTAGAGGCAACTTCTGACTGTAGCTGGGAAGATGGGCAAAGACAAAATCAACAGAGCCAGGTTCCAGGACCAGATGCTGCAGCATAAAGAGGCCCCACCGGAAAAGCTGAGGGGCCAGTGTTTCTGCATAGGGGGAGGTGCGGCTCCAAGAGCAGAGCAGATTCTCCGTGTCCAGAAGTGGAGCAGAAGACCTGGGGGTGGGGTAACCTGAGTGATGGATGAGGGGAGGATAGTGATGGGGCGGGGGGGGCTGGCAGAGGTCAGGTGGGGGCGCTGAGTGGCTCGTTAAGCTGCCAGGACCTTATCTCAGCCTCCATGGGGGGTCCGTATGAGGCCTCCGGTTTGGTCAGATCTGTGTCCATGCAGCTCTGACAACTGAAAGGCCTGAAAAGACAGCTCCGGCCCCCTGGGTTTCCCTCCCCCTGTTGGGGATCTCCAGGTCTCCAGCTGCCCCAGTCCAACTCCTTAGCACGTGCTATGCTTCTTAACAGCTCCAGGAGAGGCAGACAGCCCAGGCCACCCATAGGAAAGTCAAGCCCAGGGAATCTGTGGGTGCCTGCCTTCCCATCACGTAATACCCCACCACTGTGGGCCTAGATCACCTGCATTTTTACTTGCTCTCTGTCTGGTTTCAGTCACTGGCTAAAATCCTGACTCAGTACTACCTGTGTGACTTTTGATTAACTTGCCTGTTTCCTTGACTATAAAATCTCTTCCTCACATGAGTAGATGCATTTATATCCCTAGGTAGAGACCATTGACTTCCATTGGTTCCTCCAGGCTGTGGTGAAGCCTGTGGTGGAAATGGTGGGGTGGGGGTTGCAGTGGGGGGGGGGGGCTGTGTTTACCTCCTGCACACTGGGTACACCCCAATTAATATAGCCCCTGGGGTCTGGAATTTTTCCATTAAATCAGGTAGCCACAAGAATGTCTTCTGCCATTGAGGAAGTAAGCTCTGACTGGGGACTGCAGGCAAGGAGTTACCCTGAGCTGAGCCTCTTGACCTTCACCACCCTAACTGTCTAAGGGGACCAGCCCAATCTGTGCCCGCAGTGCCAATCCAGTCCGTGGAACCTTGAAGCCGGGCCTATCCTCTCCTGGCCCCTGGCCTGGTAGCTTTGGCCACAAGGCATAATGTTGTTCGATATCCTTGCATACACCTCACTAGATGGTGGGCTCAGGAGCAGTGTCCTTGAGCTTGGTCATCTTTGTTCCCAGCACCAGGATTGACCACTGTGTTCCCAGCCCTGACCCAGTTCCCCGTTTCTTGGTCTGGGCTGCTCCATCTTAAGTGTTATTCCCCAAGGACCCTTTTAAGAATTTCCCCTTAATGAAAGTTTCATTCTGCAGAGGGACTATGTCTGTGTATGTAGTTGGTGCACATCCGTGCTTTGTGAGGAACTGGGAGTGAGATTTTCCAGCCGGGTAGCTCATTATCGCCCCCTTGAGGATGCACACCACAACCCAGGTCTCCCTGGTCCTGATCATGCATGCTGGGTTGGTGTAAATGCTTCACCAAGGCTAATCACTTCTCTAAGGAACTAGTGGATGGCAAAATTGATGTCAGGGCACATTTTGCTGGTCAGCTGTGCATTCTAGAAGGACACAAGGTGCTGACAAAGAGCCCTCCCTCCTCCAGCTCGGAGGATGGGGGTTGGGGGGGGGGCAAACTGATCTTGTGAAGCTATGGGAGGGCTGGGTTCCTGGGGCACCGGGAGTCTGAGCCCCAACATTTTACCAATGGAGAAACCTGGCCATCTGAGACCTGGGGGAGGGAGCAAAATTTGGAAGGGGAGTCTGTAACTGGAGTGAGAGCCCCTGTGGGGGGAGGGGAAGAGGAGGGAGGAATCTGCCCAGTGCTTGTTTTTGCTGAGTCCTTTGGCTGGATCTGACACAGATTAGACCCACAGGGCATATTAGGAAAGCAGATGGATGATGGGTGGATGGACGGATGGACGGGTGGACAGACAAGATATGAAGGCAAACTGACCTCTGTATCTTTCCCACACAGACTTGGTAAGTCTGAGCTGTAGCCTGGGTCTCCAGGGGGGTTCTGTGATGCCAGGCGCCAGACAGGAGACAACAGAGGAACACTGGCCAGCATGTTCTGCAATATTAAACAGGCACCCCAGACTTCAAGCACCCAGTACATTCCTTATCTCTCCCTAAAACATGCCTTTCTCCAGGTTCTCCCACAGCCCCCAAACCCCAGGGAGTCATCCTGGACTCTGCTCTTTCCGCTGAGATCCCAAGTCCAACTTACCAGCAAATTGGCTGGCTTTCCTCCACCACCTGCCATTCCACATCCCCACTCCCGCTCACCTAGAAAATCTCAGAATTCTGTCGGTACCACTGTCTTATTCCATTTGTATAAAGCGCTCCTGTGACACGATTACAAGAGCCTTTTACTATTCCCCTAGCACCCACTCTCTCCCTTGTTTATTCTCTACACTGAAGCCCAGTGCTTCTTCTCAAAACCCTTCTCTGGCCATTCCTGTAAAATGACCCACAAGCTCTTGTGTAACCTGTGCCCTTGTTACTTATCTCCAATCTGGAGATCATCCTGTCTCCAGTTTGCCTGCTCTGCCCTAGCCGAAGTGGCCTCTTTGATGTGCCACCTGAACTTTCCTGCCTCAGGGCCCTTGTACCAGCTGCTGCCTCCACCAGAAATGTTCTCCTAAGGGATTTGTTTAGCCACTTCACTCCTGGAAGCTACCAGGCCTTTGCTCAAGTCCTTTGGCCATCGAGGCCCCTCTTGGGCTTACTCACTGCCATGGCGTGCACAGTTTGATTATGTCATCCAAAAGATCACATGTAGGGATCTCAGGCATTTCTTGTTTTTCATTTTTATTTTGAGGTGACAGTCTCATTGTGAAGCTCTGGCTAACCTGGGACTTGCTGTGTAATCCAGGCCAGCCTTGAATTTATGATCCTCCTGCCTCTGCCTCCTTTGTGCTGGGATTACACCATGCCAGGCGAATAAATCTCATTTCTCTTTATAAAATGCCCAGGCTCGGGCATTCTGTTATACAAACAGAAAACTAAGACACCGTCTAAAAGGGTGTGCACTGCCTGACACTGTCCTACACAACCTTCTGGTTCCAATACTTCTCTTGGTACTTAGGGTTTCAATCCTCCTCTCTGGTGATCAACCACCACCAAGCACACTCCTTGTTCCCCATCTGGTCTATTTAAACATGAGCCCCACAGCACAAGCCTGGCCTTTTCATTGTGGCTACCCCAGTGCCCAGTATCACTATCAAGCCAAAGTAAGTGTTTAGTAAATCTCTGTGAGCTGCCTGGATTCTAGGGATCTGGTGAAGTATAATGGGTGCATAGGGGAGCAGGGCCTGGCTCAAGCCACCAAAGCTAGGTCACTCTCTTTCTTCTGCTGCTCTATCATCTTCAGTGCTGGGGACCTCCCAGAGGTAGAGTCACACTGTCAGGATGGAACCCAGGACCCCGCCCACACTGAGCCATCCTTCCAGCCAGGTGCATCCCTAACCACTCATCGGGGCTCTGCAAAGCACAGAGACCACATGATCACTACACAAGTCATTTTATGAGAGATCAGTGAGTGAAAGTCACAGAGAGTCAAGTAGCAGGGACAGGACCCTGGGGGAGGGCTAACTGCTGCTGGAGAGGAGGCTTCTTTTGGGGTGACAAAATGTTTCATGGGTACAGAGCTGAAATGTGGAAGGTTGGAAGCAGTCTGGTAGTAAGGGGCACGGCAGGAAAGGGTGTGCCCAAAACAGCTCAACTTTGCACTTAAAATGAGTTGGTAGATGTTTGTGTTACATTTATTTTACCACCAAAACCAAACCAAACCAAAAAAACAAAACTCCCAAAACCCAAACATGAACATAAATGACCATGAGCTCAATATTGTATTTGATATTGTCTGTGGAGTCCAGAGAGGAGCCCATGAGTGAGTGACAGCTATCTGGAGTCTGGAGAAGCTGGGTAGGAAGGCTGGCAGTGGGTATAGGTGGTCACAGCTGGGTCAGTGGCTCTGGGAGTGTGCACATGTTTGGGACACCCCCCTCCATCCTGTGTTTGGAGTGCAGTGGCTCCCCTCACCTCTGGCTGTCCAGGTTTGAGCTCCTGAGAAATCTTTCTGGGAATACTGGGTCAGGGCAGCTCTCTCCTCTTAGGCCTCCTTCCTGAGTGACAGGATAAGAAAGTGCTTTGGGTCACTGAGCCAGGTGGGTGTAGCCTAGGAGCTCAGCATCTAGGAGACTCAGCATCTGAAAGCCCTGGGTACTTCTTAGTGCTCAGCTCTGCCTCTCACAACTGCCATTGAGATTTCAGCTTAGGTCAATGGAGATCTCCCAGCAAGAGTCTCCCACCACCCATGGGCACCAGAACCCATCGAAGGAAGCATGGCTTCTCCATCCAGCAAGCAGGCAGCCCCACTATGCTCACACCCTGTTCTGCTGGGCAGGACTCATCATCCCACTTTGGAAAACTTTTCAACTTCTGTGCGTGCCAGCTAAGCGATCACAAGGCCCCACCTGCTGAGGGGAGGCATGTATGGAGCTGATCTGACAGTCATGTTGGGACACAATCCCTCCACATCTACCTGAGGATAGAGTATTTCCTTCGTCTCCCCTGAGAGTTGGGCCACGGGGCCATTGGAGCACTGTACATACAACACAAAATAACCTAGAAAGGCCTTCATTGCACACTGGCCAGGGGCACAAGATCTCACTCCTTCTTCACACTGCATGTGGCATCGTAGACACGGAAATGTTGGCACAGAGAGGGCACATCACATGTGTGGCAGTGCACAGCGTGTATGCGGACCCTCTGTGTGATGGAGCCTTCTTAAGGGAGAGCCTACCAACTGCCTCCTTGGCCCCTTCTCATTTCTCTTCAGCCCTGGTCCACCACTGGGGTTAAGTAGGATGGAGAATTTGGGATTCTGTATTCACACCAGCATGACCCTGAAAGCGGAGTGACCTTGAACAAGCTCGTTTTCAGCGTTCTGAGTGTCCATTTGGTCCCTCTGGATGAAAAAGACTGTGAAGGCAGACCTAGGAGTCCAGGGAAGGGGACAGCCTTGCTGCTGACAGTGTCTTCTGAAGATCACAGCTGAACAGATGTCACCCATTCAGCTGGTACCACCCACATCAGGTGCCTTTCCTTCCTGACCTGGGCATCCAGTGGGACTGTCACAGGTTTGGAACTAGATGGCAGAGCTGGGCCAGGAGGTGGGCTCAGCCACTTGTCATTCCAAGCCTCTGTCTAGTTCTATGCTGTCCAGTGACAGTCACTAGCTGCATCTGATGCTAAGACGGAATTAAAATCAGGTCTCTCCGTTGTACCAGATTTCAAGTTACTATCAACCACATGGGCCTAGTGATTTCCATATTGAATGACATGGTAGACCGTTCCCATTGTCATAGAGTCCCATGGGATGCCGCTGATCCAGGGACCTGAACACAGATGTGATGCCTGCACTGGGAATACTCATAGTGGAAGTGACCAAATGGTGTCCCTGTCACTATATCCTGTTGCTATGCATGCCGTCGCTTTTCCTTGGGAAGCAGACTTAATGCCAGCTGTCCTGACTGCAGGTCTGCTACTGTCTTCTCATGTGACATGGTGATCTGCTTTCCTGAAACTTCAACTTCTATACAAGCAAAACACCACCATGTCCTTCCAACCCTACGAGGACAGACACAGAATCAAGTCAATGACCAGAAGTGCCCTGAAATATAGGGGACCAGGGCACACAACAGGGACAGCATGTTGGGGCAGGGGTGGGGGAAGCCAGCCTGAGTCGGCAGTCGAGGAAACCAGACTCCAGCTAGCTGAGGAAGCTTGAGAATGAGGCTGAGGTCTCACTCTTTGTATCTCTTTACTGCAGAGGGGAAGGTGGTAGGATTCTGAATTTCTATATTGTTAAAGATCAGAAGAACACACATGTGAACCGACTGAAACAGCAGAGTGCTACTGAGGAGTGAGGCCCCGTGAGACATTTAAGACATTTGTCCCACTCGTCCACAACTGAGGATGCCCTTGTTGGGTTGAGCCTTTGCCACTGTACTGGCTGGTTTTGTGTCTACTTGACACAAGCTGGAGTTATCACAGAAAAAGGAGTTTCAGTTGAGAAAATGCCTCCATGAGATCCAGCGGTAAGGCATTTTCTCAATTAGTGATCACGGGGGGTGGGGGGGAGGACCCCTTGTGGGTGGTACCATCCCTGGGCTGGTAGTCTTGGGCTCAATAAGAAAGCCAGCTGAGCAAGCCAGGGGAAGCAAGCCAGTAAGAACTAACCCTCCATGGCCTCTGCATCAGCTCTTGATTGCTGACCTGGTTGAGTTCCAGTCCTGACTTCCTCTGGTGATGAACAGCAATTGGAAGTGTAAGCCGAATAGATCCTTTCCTCCCCAACTTGCATCTTGGTCATGATGTTTGTGCAGGAATAGAAACCCTGACTAAGACAGCCACCCTCTCTTGTTGAGCTCTACCTGACACAAAGCCTTGAGTCTTCTGGTTGGGACAGAAAGAGAGACAATGTATAGGTAAGATGACCTGTTCTGCCCATGTAAAAGGTAGAGAGGCTGGAGGAGCACTGGTCCAGGGTATCTGCCTGGTGGCCTCTGCTATCCCAGCATACACACTTCAGAAGTTTCCAGAGTATCAGCCTGGCCCCAGTCAAGTAGGGAGAGACAGACACCTGGGACCACGCCTTGCTCTCTGGTACCATTTTTTTTCCTTCTCCTCCAAGGTCTGCCTCACCTGAGGGCTAGAAGCATCCTGTGGAGTTTCTGTGCCCGACTCATTGTGTGACTGGTTATTATGGTCACTGAGCACTGACAGTGACTGGTTATTATGGTCATTGAGCACTGATGGCCACCAGCAACTAGACCAGAGCCTTTTATATGTCTGTCTGTCTGTCTGTTACTATGAGAGTGTTCATTACCCCATCTTACAGACAAGACCACCAGGATAGGACATTCAAAGTGACAGCTAACAAAGAGCAGGACAGGGACTTGAACCCAGAACTGAGTAACTGAAAAGCTGGGCTCTGCTCCGAGGCTTCCCAGTACCTTCTTTAGATCGGACACTCTGGTAGGATGCATGTTGCCATGGGAGACATTTTGCTTTAGGAGCCCCAGCTGAGATGAGAAGCCAGAGAAACCATGGACCTTCCCCCTAAGTTTTTTGGGTCAAGGAAGCCCCACAGTGTGCCACATACACCCACTTGGAGTTCTAGCAGGATCTGTGGCTGTGCTGCATTCCAGGAGAAGCCCTGACTGAGCTGGTCAGTGTCTGGTGAGCCTACAAGGGGTTCAACGATCTAAGACAGGGACACACGTCACTGGCCAGTAGCCCCAGAGCAAGACACCACTGTTCAGCTGAATACAGCACCCCACTGCCGTCTCAACTGCATGGGCAAGGAGGGAAAAGGGAGCCAGTTGGCAGGGAATGCTGTGACAGCACACAGGCTGCGATGGGAGAGGAGGCAGGGACCTGCCACTTACCCAGATGACCAGGCGGTAAGCAAGAAACGCAGCAGGGTTATGAACGATCTCCAGGCCAGACAGCTGGATTCAAGCTCCAGCTGAGCTCACTGCAACTGTGATCTCTGACTTCCTCATCGGTCACCCTGGAGCATCAGCATCTACACCACTGTGTGTACTGCCATTTTAGGGACTAAGGATCTTAAAGGGTCCAGTCAGTGTAACACCAATTACTAATGGTGATGATGATGATGGTGTGTTTGTGAGAGAGAGAGACAGACAGACAGACGCAGAGAGAGACAGAGAATGCATATATGAAGGCCTGGGGTCAATGTTGTCTTCTCTGCCTTTTTTTTTTTAAAAGACAGTGGTACCCACTGAACCTGAAGCTCACTGATTGGCTATACACTAGGTGGCCATCAAGCTCCAGGATGCTGTTTCAACCTCTCTGCCACTGGGATTACATGAGTCTGAGGATCTGAACTCCCAAATCCATGCTTGCACGACAAGCATTCTCCAGATTATTATGAGAATATTCTAAGGGGAAAAAAAAGCACCTCCCCATGACAAAAATAAATGAAAATCGTGCCTCATCTGAAGCTTCCATAGCTTGACTCTAGACCGGCACGGTGTTCTTGAACTTGTGTCTGAAAGATACGGAAGCCATGTACCATTCCAGCCTCAACCCCAAATGTCCAGTGCATGTGGTGTGGGATCAGTCATTCCCAGGACCCCTGGTCTAACAGGTCTGTGCTGTCAGACACCTGGTGGGCCAGGCTAACTGCCTAGATGCTTGCATGTGTGTACTTGAGCAAGGTCAATGCCATCTTTGCCCTTGAAGGGGTCAGTGACAGAGGCCTGAAGTCACCCTGTGACAATCTAATAATCTCAGGCTCCCAAGCTCACTTGCACGTCACGTGACAACTTTCTCCTCTACATGCCACAGGAACATGTACACAGCCACCTTGCTCCTCGACTACAGCCCGTGGGCTCTGAGGCAGCCCCAATGCTGGTCCTGCAAAGCTGGCTTCCATCCTAACCCTACCTGGATCGGGCACTTCATCTTGCACAGGGTGAAAAGCTGCTGGGCCCCCTGCCAGTCTCCAGGGTCCCTTTCACCCCGTCCATTTTTATCAGACCCTCCTGATGCCAGGACTGTGAAATCTCTCCTGGAAAGGCCTGCGGGTCCCTGGACTGACCTTGTCTGGATGTGTTTGATCAGCTGTCCCTGGCCGGCGCTGGGGGAACCTGGTGCGAGAAGAGCGGCAGGCATGGTGTTTGATCAGAGCAGCTGGGGAGCTCAGGCTAGCTTGCTCAGCCTTCTGCTAATCTCATCTCAGAGGGCAAAGAAAGGATGTTCCCACAGACTCTCCCATAGGTATCTAAGGGAGCAACCTTGCCAGAGATGTGAAGCCGAGTGGGGCTGGGGGGAAGACAGCAAGCAGAGTGCTGGGTCCCCTTTGTTCCTGGACTGGCATTCCCCACTTTTCCAGAGGAACGGCCTGATTGTCAGGTTTGGCCGCTTCTTCAAGGGTATGGAGCTGCATAAGAACTGCAGCAAAATCTAACTTCTGCTGCCAGGGGTTTCCATTGTGTAGCAGCTGGAGAGGAAAGCTGGGCAAGCCCCACCTCTGTAGGCTATCTGCAGCACTCACCCTAGGCCAGAGCCACTCTCTGTCCTGCCAAGACGCAGATGTGCAGGGAAGAACCTATGGGATTATAGTATATGCTGCCACCCACAGGGAACAGCTCCCGCAGGACATGAGGCACGAGCCCTATTCCTGCTCAGTGCAGTGTGTGCCTGGGCTGGGATCCATCTCCAGCAGCACATGACCAGTTCTTTAGGGACATAGTTGACATGGGACCTATGCTCTGATAGTACTTAGAGGGGAGCACGGAGCACAGATGCAGAGAAAAGGGAAGCTTGGTGTCTGCACACATCCTAGATGCCTCTTCTCAGAGAAACCCAAGCCACACTTGTGAAAGTAGTCCCCCAGTACGTAGTTCCTCCCATTTCTTTGTGTGTGTGCATGCACATGCATGTCTGTGTGCATGTGTTTGAGACAAGGTCTCACTGTGTACCTGGTTGTGCTGGAGTGTGTTACTTAGCCTTATTTATTTATTTATTTATTTATTTATTTATTTATTTATTTATATGGAGGCCCCCGGGGATCTTGCCAAGTAGCCAAGGCTGACCACCAACTTGCTCTGTGGCCCAGGCTGGCTTCGAACTTACAATCTACTTGTTTCTTGCTCAGGAAGGTTGGGGTTATAAGGCTCGTATCATCACACTAGGCTGCTGCTCCTTTTTCTACCCAAAGATATCCACGATCATGAACGAGAACGCAGAGAACGAGACAGTGAGAGCAAGAGAGCAGCTCGGAGTGTAACCATGCTCACTGGTCTCATGCCTTTACTTCGTCTGTGCTGCTGAGGACTCCAGGAGCCCAGTTGTCCTAGGAAGGCTGTGGGTTCGCTGCAGGGCAGCGTAGAGGTCCTGTTCTCGGCCTCGCTCCTCTCTACTCCTTCTTGGCCCTGGCTCATCTCCTGGGCCCCTTGAACCCATCATAAACATTGACAGCAGCCATTTAGGAAGCCTCTGCACTGTCAGGTACTTAAAAATGTTAATAACTTTTCACATCACTCTTAGGAAAGGCTTGTCCAAGGTGACTTTCTCAGTAAGGAGTGGGAGAGCTCCCCCTTCCTTCCCTTCTGTCTGTGTTGCTCTGCCTCTCTCAGCCAGCTACCCTCATCCATGCAGAAGACTGTTGGTTCACCAGGGATCCCTCTGCCCAATTTCTACCGCTACTCAAACCATCCCAGGCCAGCCCTCTCTCTATCTCCTTCTCCCAGGGCCCAAGGACATGCTTCAGTTAGATGTCACAGAGTGCAGACACTCAAGATCCAGATGAGACCTGGAGAGCTACAGCCTCTGAGAAATGTCTCGTAGACAGAAGGGTGTTGGAAGGTTCTGGATACATCCACTTTGTACCCAAGACTGTTCCAGGAGTGAGCGCAGAGCCCCCCCAGGTCCTACCTTCCCAGCCTTGGGGCTCAGCTCACAACTGCATCAGGTCTCCCCTGGACCCCGGTCTTCCTAGCATCTCTTGTTGTCAACCGCCAGCAATGTGACATGTTTGACTCTGCTTTTTTAGTTATCTGCTGCACACTTGGTGCTTTAGGGGCCGCTGACATTCAGTACATAAAAGTGGTGGGTGTCATGAGGGGTGTCAAGGGACTTGGGAAGGGAGAGATGAGGAGAGGGGGATGCTCCTTCTATCAGAGAGCACAGGAAGCTGGCTGTGTGTGAACCTTCTGCAGTGTTCTGAGTAATTGTCAACTTGTTTTCCAGCCCTAAGAGTAGCCACCATCTCCTTTCTTACTGCTGGAAGCCCAGGAAGGAGCTGAGCAGGTGTCCCCCCAGGGCTCTAGGTAGGACACCAAGGGACAACTCAGGTGGACAGCGTGCTCTGAAATGTGACCCACATGGCTGCTATGGAAGGAAGACTTAGAAGGAAACAGCCTGGGTGGTATGTGCATGATGCTCCTAGCATGCCAAGCTCTTTGACCAGCACCATGGTCAACACCATCAGTCTCCTGGGACACACAAACTACAGGTTTCCACAGTACAGACTTTATGTCTACCCACAGTGCATGTCGAGCAGTTCTAGCTTGCAGTCCAGTTTACACATCTCACGGGGCTGCCTGTCTCGGCACCAGCAGCCTTGCTCAGGGGAACCGCGGCCAGCTTCACAATTTGGAGGCAATGTAAAATTGCTCAAGGAATGATTTCCTCAACAACACAGTCCCCAAAGAACTCACCACTCTCCTCTTCTTTATAGGCCCAGTTAGACTGGAGTAAGTTTGAGTTTTCTGAGTTTTAGTGTAAGTCCTCAGTGCCCCAAGGTTTCCACAGCAACAAAACTATAAACCTGCCTTTGACTCCCTCGGCCCTAAGCCTTTCGCTCCCAATTTTTTCCAAGTGTCTGCTGGGACATATAGTACCCAGAAGAACAAAGCTGGGATGGCAGAGCTGACTGGAGCAAAACAATGTTATCTTGACCACTGGCCAACATTCTAGTTCCAGAGGAAACATTCGTGTTCCCAACAAGCACTTGCCCACTCTAAATGGGGCCATCAGGGTCTCCATCCTTTGTTAGCACAGGTTCTCAGGCACAAGAAAATTAAAGGCACACCCTCCCATTCTCAGGACTACAGAGATCTTTCCTCCTCATTTGGCATCTGCCTGACCCTCATCTCAACTCTAACCATCAGTGCTCAGGTCCTAGGGACAAGGCTGAGGTATCTCCTGTGGTCAGCATGGGCTGGAGGCGTCCTTAGAATGGCCAGTATTACACACAGGCCCAGAACTTATATCACAGGCTTGCGTACTGACTGAACTCAACGCTTTTCCAACACACAGCTTAGAAGACAGAAGAGTCCAGCCTTGCAAAACAACTGAGAAAGACCTTTATCTGCCATGCTGGCCTAGGTTCTGCTCATGCATTTGGTCAGCAAGTCTCCCCTGTGCACAGCAGTCTCTGTTCTTCAGTCACCGGCTTGCTGTCCATATACCAGTGATGGGTCAACCATACTCCAGCTTAGCATCTGCCTTCCCCTCATTGGTGGCTGGATCAGGAGCCTTAGGGAGGGCTGGGGCCCCACTGCTCAAATACACAAATTCCAAGGGACCTGGAGATGCCTCTAGCTACTGCCCAAGGGCCAGGCAGGCAGTATTCCTGAGGATGAAGCAAATGGGAGTCACAGTTCCATTGCAAAAGCAATGTAGACTAAGGAGGCCCATGTGGCAGGTCTCTGGGGCAGCTGGTGGAGACTTTCACCTTCTTCAGAGCCACTGTAAAAAGTCAGGCAGCTGGGCAGAGGTCACAAGTCACCAGCACAGAACTCATTGAGGACAAGAATTCTCCATACTCCAGAGCCAGCACTGCTGTGCCTCTAGCAGTGTATATTCCAGAGCTGTGCATCCAAGGATGGGCAGCAAGCTTACCTGCCTTAAGCAGCCAACTACGGTCTGGTGACTGAAGGAAGCACATGCCTGCACACCACTCTGCTCCCAGGAAAACGGAGACTGTGTTTCTCAGGCTGGAAAGGGCCTGACATTAGGGTTTCTAACTTACAGCTCTTTGTGTTTAAAAACTGGCTTTCTCTCACAGGATCTCTGCAAGGTTTGCCTTTCACCGGGAAGAGACTTTTTTGGTGACACTACAGTTTCTAAGTCCTCCACAGTTTGTGAGGTGCTGTTTCTGACAAGCCTGGACACATGTGCCTGTCCTGTCTCTTAGTGGGTTATCTGATGCAGACGGACTGAAGAACAGGCACACCACTTACACATCAAGAGCTCCCCTGGTCGGCTGGCACAGGTCTGAAAGCCAGCAGGCTAGGACTGCAGTGGAGAAACCAGGGAGGTGAAGTCTTGATGCTTGAGCACCATCTTCTGGTCAGTGTTTGGTTTCTGAGGCTGACTTGCTTTGAAAAACATTTACTTTTAGAAAGGGAAGATTCCCTAGCTGATAAAATTCAAGCAATCTGCATATACAGTGAGGAGGGTGGGGCTGACCAGAGCTGGAATCCAGCTTAGAAACTCTCCCGTGCTGCCTGTGCCAAGCTGAGGCCAAAGGGCAGCAGCCCTTGAACACTGCTGCGGGTTAAGCTGCTACCTCCTGTCCTCCTGTGAGTCAGCTGAGGGATGGTGGCAATGCACCTCCACCGTGACCAGACTTGACCCTCATCTCTGCACATGCTCATGTGAGCTGCACTTGGCAGGAAGGTGTGGGCTTATCTCTGAGAGCAGGTGGCTTAAAGGTGTCAAATCAGGGCATTCCCTCTGTAGGGCATCAGCCACACCAGGTGACAGGGAGCCCGGCCTGATGAACAAATACTGTGATAACCTGCTCCTCTCTTTGGGCTTCTAGAAAAGCAAGCTAGATGCAAGCCCTTCTCTCTGAGCAGCAGGAACCAACATCCATCTAATTGTACTTCCAACCGGATTCCACAAGCCATCAGTTACCAGACGGTAAGGAACTGAAGATAAAATCCTGTGACACTCGGACTTGAAAGAAGCATGGTGCTGCAGTAAGCATGCAGCCAAGGGGTCCCAGAGAGCAGGCCATGCACCAGGCATGTGGGCCATCGACAGGAGAAGCAGAGGCCACCTCAGGTCCTTCTAATCCATCACACACAGGCACAGGCCTGCCCCCAGGAGCTGGTTCATTAGGGTATCACATGGTACAGAGGAAGCCAGCAAGAGGTCTCCAGGTTGGGATGCTTCAGCCTTGATTAGTAGGTGTGGAAGGCCTGAGGATCTCAGGGAGGTTCTACCAGGAAGGCAGAGGCAGCTGGATGGCCTCACATGAAGCTGCCCCCAGTGGCAATGCTCCAAAACCTTGTTTTGGGAAAGACAGGGCAGTGAGGATGAATGCCAATGGTGACTCTGCACCATTAACATGGCCACTTGTTTTACAGCCTCCCAGGTGAACCTGAGCAGGGGGAGGGGGAGGACAGGCTGCCATGCTGGGGTCCCTGGAGGCTGTGTGGGTGCTTCACTGGCAGAGGCACTGTGGTGTCTGTGGCCCTTTGTTGGCTCAGACTCAGGTAACTCCCCTGCTCCTGAGGGTAGCCAGCATGCTGTATCTCCTTGGCCATTCTAGCCACCAGCTCCCCTCCACTCTGAAGCCAGACTTCCCTGGGGTGGGTAGAATGCGGGCCTGAGCTGAAGCCTGGAGGACCGAGGCTCTCTGCCCCACAGGGCAGTAGTGCTGGCATCAGGGTGGATGGCTCAGACACTGGATCCTAGGAAAATGACAAGGCCTCTGTTTTCCAAGTGAGAGCCCCAGGGTGGAGCTTAGCCAAGCAGCTAGAGCAGAGGCAGGTCGTGAGCATCCTTGCTGGTCCAGCACAGGCTCTACTGAAGGAGCAGCCACTCACTTGGCCTCACCACAGATCAACGTGACAGTACCATCCAGCAAATCCTCCACCGTCACAGCCACAAGCTCGGAGCTGTTCTGAGAGGTCTGTGAATCTGGCAAGGTCACAAACACCTGTGAGCCAGCAAGCTGCGTCTCCTCCAATGTGATCACCTGCTCAGCCGGGGCTGCTGGCTCTGGAGCTTGGATCACCTGAAGGAAAAGACAGGAAGGCTGCTCTGGGCAGTGTCCACAATGAGCTACCCAGAATTTACATGGTTCCCATCTCACACTGTAATGATGATATTTATGTTTTCACCTGAGGAGAGCAATTACTTACACCTAATGGGAAGAGGGAAGTTTCATACACCAGCGATGCAAAAGAGAGGCAGGCAGACAATTTAAATAACTCTGTGCACTAAATTGCTATAATTTTGCTCGGTATGCCACCTCAGGGTGCATGGACTCTATGATTACACTCCAGTGAACAGTGGCTTCCCCTGTCAAGGATGCAGAGTAAGTGCCATGCAAGAGGACCAAGGGAACAGGAGTGGTCTACAAGAGCTTGGGCTCTCTGAGGCTGAAAGCCTCCTGGGTGAGAATGTGGCTCAACTGTGGCTCCTCCCAATCACTTCACTCACATGGCTCAGTGGCTAGAGGGTAAGACGGAGACTCCCATCTTCTCCACACGCTGGGCCACAGCTGCCCCTGAAAACCTGCACACACTGTTAGTAGTGGCCCTCTCAGCTCTTCTGTGCTTCCTGATGCACTTCTGAGCTGATACGACTGACGGTTTGATGCGCTGACGTGTTTAAAGCAGCGTGTCTTACGTGAAAAGGCATAGCCACCTGGCTCCCGAGGACCAACCAGGGGTGGAGAGTGGGCGCTGGGGAGGAAAGTGGGCTCAGCTCTGTGGCAGGCTGTGGGGCTCACCGTGGTGAGGTAGGTACTTGGTATAGTAGTACTGCTGTAAACTCAACTATAAACTGCCTTTTGCCTTTCTTCCCTTGAAGAATGGAGTCCTTGCCCACCCACAAGGTACCTTGTCTAGAAGCCCTATTTCTAGACAAGCCAAAAGCAGAAAAGCTCTAGGTAGGCTGGCAGCTGGAGCCTCACCTGGAATCCTGCTCATCTGACTTGCCCTGTTCCCCAGAGGCTGCAGAGCCAGAGTGGCTTACACCTGGTCAGTATGACAGTTGCACAGATGGACTTCCATTGGTAAACAACCCCACCCAACCTCCCTAGGAACAACTGATAGCTGCTGGTTTCTTTTCCTTTCTGCTGCCTCTGGAGAAGATGAGATAGTAGAAGGCAGAAGGAACAGGCCGGCTCCAGCTTGGCCTTCTCACATCAAGAGGCGGGCTTTTCACCAGCTAAGTGAAGATGTGCGCAGGCGTGGGCAGATGTGTACTGTATCCAGCCATTTGCAGTGGATTTCGTCTGAATCACCTGTGCTGATGGCCACTGTTCACTCAATAGTAGACAGCCTGTGCATGGGACTACACTTCTTCTAAGAAGCACCTTTTTCTGTTGGCCTTGCCCGACAAAGTACAACCATCCTTTCCCTGGGCATCCTGACAACCCTCCACATCTCACAGGTTCTCAGGTGGGGAAGGAATGTGTGAGCTGGAAAGAGAAACTGGTGTTGCACTTTGGCAAATTCCTGTTCCTGGTTCTGCCCACCTAGGGGCCACTGACAGACTGGAGTTTCCTGTTGTCTAGAGTCTCAACAGTCTGGAAAGCATCGTGTAAGAGCCTTCCAGAGCCCCACAGAGCAGAACTGGATATTGGGACCAAGTGCCCCAGTGAAGCCCCCAGAACCCTGAGCTCAAACGCTGTACGTCCAATGGCCCCAGACTCACCTGCACCACTCGAGAGGCAGTTGCCTGGGTCTCAGTGCCTGTCACCTTTGGGTGCTCAGACTCCAAGTGGCCATCAAGCTGGGCCTGGGAGGTGAAGAGCTCACCACAGAGCTCACAGGGGAAGGTGCTTTCTGATTGCTTGAAGTGCTCTGTGGTGACGTGGTGCTGCAGGGCTCCAGGAAAGCGGAAAGCGGCCGCACAGTACAAGCACCGGAATGGCTGTGACCCTGAAGGAGGCAGAAGACATCAATTGGCTGTAGAGGAATGATGACCCAGAGCAGAGGAGGCAGAGGCAGGTATAGTGAGGATGAGGGAGCAGAGGCAGAGGCAGAGGCAGGGCTCCTGGGAGGTGAAGCTCATACTCTTCACCCCCCATTATGAAGCTGCAGCTACAGAGCAGGCTAGGAGCCCTCTGGCCACAGTGCTATTTGCAGTGGATTCTGTCTGAATCACCCGTGCTCATGCCCACTGTTCACTCAATAGCGGACAGCCTGTGGATGGGACTGCATTTCTTCTGTCCAAGAAGCACTTTTTTCCATGCTGGGAATTGAACCTGCTAGGCAAGTATACTCCTACTGAGCCATATTCTTGGCCTCAAGAAGCACTTCTTAAGACTTCTGAATGGGATCAATGGCACTTGATGGCTGCAGGCTAGACTGTAATCAGGAGTCGTTATCAATGACCGTGCATGCACAAACACCAAAGCTTGGAGAGTATCAAGGCTTGCAGTTCAGAGTCTATGGCTTAGGAGAACATCTCTAGACAGGATGGGACACACTTTCACCTCCAGGGTTCATGTGGTCTAAGAGGGAGAAGGCAAATGAAGCACTGGCTACATTCCAAGACTGGGAACCAAAAGCAGTCCAGTTTATAATGTGTTCAGGAGACCAAACCAATGGAAAGCCTACAGCTTGTGCTGATTGATGCTCTGGAAAAGGACCAAAGGTTCCTCTGTGAAGCTCAAGTCTTCCTTAATTTATTTCCTGTTTTCCTTTTTGTACATGTACTCAAGTAAGTGATATGATAAAATCAGCATCAACTAAGACTAAATGCTTAGAAACTACAGATACTACAGACTCTCATGACGAGAAAGCACAGTGTCACTGGCAGCACTTCCCCTTCCTCTGGTTCTTTAAAAATGGTTCCATTCCACATGGCCCAGGTGGGGAGCAAAACTGAAACAATCTCCAGTCTGGAGCCATGGAGCCTAGGCAAGGAGAGAGTGGAGACAACCACCAGTCTGGAACCAGGGTACCTAGACAGGGAGCTAGCCTAAGATACTGTGATGGTTTGTATATGCTTGGCCCAGGGAGTGGCACTATTAGGAGGTGTGGCCTTGTTGGAGTAGGTGTTTCACTGTGGGTGTGGGCTTAAGACCCTCATCCATGAAGGCATGAGCACAGGAGAACTGTCCCTGCCACTCATCTCCCGTGCCCCCACCCCCAGCTGCCTAGAAGAGCTCACACCAGTGGTATGGGTGCAGGAAAACTGGCAGCCTCAGATGCCCCCCCAGGCCCAGGTCCCGGGTTCTGAGTTGGCGCACCCCAACATCTACCCCATGTACGCACTGCCAGAGTGCACGAAGGGGCAGCTCCTGCAGATCCAAAACTACAGGATCTCCATGATGCCGGGCAACAACAGGATAGCCAAGAGGAGGCCCAGTGAGGTTCCAGCATTGATAGAGTAGCAGAAGCCAGAGGCCTCGTACCAGACCAAGGAGTCATTGCAACGAACATTTGTAACAAAGAAGTGTGGACAAAAGGGTACACTGGGACACACTGGGACACAGTACAGCTTCCACAAGATTTTTTCTATTGGGGGGGGTTAAGGGAGGAAAGGCAGGTACCAGGGGACAGGGAGACTAGTGGGCCTGGGGTGAATAATGTGATGTTCACAAAGAACAAATAAAAAACAAAACAAACAAACAAAGGTTCAATTCTAGAGGACAGCAGCAGCAGTGGCAGTCCTGGCTCTCACCCAGGGCTGCTTAGCTGCGCATAGGGCCAGGCCTGAGGTCTTCATGGCCTCCTGTAAGCTTGGTACTGATGTGCCATCTTCCAGATGAAATGGAGGACAGGCCAGTAAAGGGACTCAGGCTGCGCTGTACAGTTGTGAATGGGGGAACCAAGGCTCCCAGCCCATAGCTGAGCTCAGGGGCATGCTGAGGGGCCACTGACCTGAGTGCTGGCACTTGACGTGAACCTGCAGCAGAGCTGGTGTGGGGAAGAGCTCCTTACACTGGTCACACTCATGGAACTTCAGATCTGTGAAGGGAAGAGAACAAAAGGGGGCTTCTGCCACAGCTGGAGGGGCCAGGCCGGGCCGGGCAAGGACCCTGGTCCCACAGAGCATCTGCAGAGTTAGGAGCCTGTGCCTGGAGAGAGCTGTGTAACCTACTGGTAAAGAACACTGCTATGGTCCAGACTGTATGGATGCAAAAGGGGGTGTGGGACTCAGGTGACAACATATACAGAGTGCTTGGCTGGGGCCCTGCACATAGGAAATGCTCTGTGACTGACAGCTGCTGCGATTATCCCCAAATGTACCTTCAAGGGAGGTATTAATAACTTCCATTCTGAAGAGAAGAAAACAGACTCAGACAAGAGATGTCACCTGCCAAGGACATGCAGCTGCTAAGTGCTGGAGCTAAGATTCCCACCTGGACCCATCTGCCATGAAACTGATACCCTTCCTTTTCAAGTGCTGGCTGGGTATCCTGGGGGTTAGCTGAAGCTTACACTGTTCTGTGCTATGTGGCCACTTAAACTACTGCTCCTGATGGACAGGTGTGGCCTCCTCTGGTGTGCTAGGGAAGAGCAGAGACAACCACCACAGTGCCTGGATGGAGGACAGTGAGTCCCCCCCACCCTCAGCTGCACCCCAGCATCACCTGCATGTTCTGTTTTGATGTGCTTCTTGTGTTCAACAGTATTGGAAAAGGTCTTGTCACAGGAGCTGCATTGCAGTGATGAGAACCTGGGTGACCGATGGTTCTGGGCAGCGAACACATCTGGGTGGTGCGTCCGATTGTGGTACCACAGACCAGACAATTGCTGTAAGGCATTTGGCAAATGTTAGGCTCTAGAAAGTTCAGGTAACAAGAAACAAGCTCCTGGATCTAGAATCGTGATGAGCACTGGAGGCTGGAGTGAGTGGGAGATCACTACCAGCAGAGCTCAGCAGACCCTTCGGTAAGCCGTCACTCACATAAGCTTAGAAGGGGATGTAAAGATCTTCCTGGTGAGGCAGACTGCAACACAAGGCAGTTAAGGGGCTTTCCCAAGGCCTCAGTAGGACCAAAGCCTGGCCTGATTGGAGCATGTGTGTGTTCTGCTCAGTAGCTGGATCTCAGTGCTGCTGAGCCCCGGCGTGTGGAAAATGACCTGCTAGAGCAGAGCTGAAGCTGCATCCCTTTGTGGCCCCGGCTCTAGAAGTGCACTGGGCGCATCTCTCTACAAGTCCCCAGTCTTCTAGGGATCACCCAGTCTCACTTCAGTCTCCTAGAGATCGCCCAGTCTCACCCCCATTCCAGCATGAAGCCGGGCATAGAGCTAGCTCTCCATTTCTAAATGAGTGGTTGCTCTGCCTACACCTTAGTCATAAGTAAGGAATGTTGTTCTCTATGACCAGTTTCTGACAAGTATGATTTAATTCTGGACCTCTGTGCTGGTTCACTTTAACTACATTGATCTCCAAAGTAAAATCCACACCCTTCCCTGGGAGGCAAACAGCAAGCAGCAACCATACTGAGCACAGCAACCCTGGGTGCGCTTTCGACCCCCCCGCCCCTGCACCCTCCTGTGCTCTTTATGCCTGGAGTCAGCTGTCCATAGAGTGTGAACACCAAAGGAGAAAACCACACTCACACCACAATGATGCTGGAACCTTCTGCCAATTAACACTTCCCATCTGCTGGGGATGTAACCAGGGCCTCATGGATGCTAAGTGTGTTTTCACTGAGTACACCTTCAGCCCATACTTTTTCAAGAGTCAAATTATCTGTCACATCCTGGAGACAAGCTTGGACAACATTCAGGCAACAAAAGCCAATGGCGAATAAGGCAGGGATGGGGGCCGTGCTCCTGATGGCCAGGCTCACCTGATAGGCCTTGTTGCAGATCCCACAGCTAAAGGGCTTCCCTCCAACATGAGTCACCATGTGCCGCTCCAGCATGGAAGGGGCGCTGAAGATCTTCCCACATGTGGGGCAGGGGTGGTACTCTTTGGAGTGCACCTCATGGATGTGCTTCCGGTGATCCTGCAGTGTGGAGAAGCTCATCCTGCATTTCTTGCAATCATAAGGATCTTCTATGTCTGCTTCCAGGCAGGGAATGGGGGGGCGGGGCAGAGGGAGACAACAGACAGCAGCAGTCAGTGACACGCCCACCTCACACAGCAAGATGGAAGGCTATTCAGAATTCTTGTGAGCCAGAGTCCAAGGACCCCAAGTTAGTGTGGCAAGGAGGCGGGGCTCCTCCAAGCCTCTGGGCTCAGCATCTAAACAGCATAAAACTGCTCACCTCCACCCTTCACTTCCTGTCTTACAGGTCACACTCCCTTTTACTTTACCAGGAGTATTATGCTTGCTCCTCCTGTCTGCAGTGACATGTCTGGGTGTTCCACTTTCTTGAAGACCTTCTAAACATACCCTCTGGAGTGTCACTGTGTCTCTTGCCTGTGGCAGTAGGAGGATATTTCTTTGTTCCTCACTTGAGACCCAACAGGAAAGCCTTGGCACAGACTCCTGGTGACTATTGGGCAGGTGTATTCAGGAACCGTGTGTGTGTGTTGGCTCCCTCACAGCCTGGCGGAGGAGGCTCTAGTGTGAGTCTTACTTTAAGATTAGAAAAATCAAGGTTTAGAGAGCAGCCAACATCATGTCCAAGGATCTCATTGGGATCCCTGGGAAGAGGTCTTACCTATTCACCCATGGACATGCCAATTCTTCAGTGGGACCTCAGAAATAAGAACTACTACTGATGGACACCTCTGCCATCTAGATGACAGAAAACATCAGTCTTTCCCTTAAAGCAACTTAAAGCAAAATATTTTGATAATAAAGTCATTTGCCTATAAGAAGAGTCCAAAGCATAAACCTATGTGTAAGTAACTCTGTTCACTTAGGAATCCTGCCTGGCAGAAGTCTCCAGAATCACTGGCTAGTTTCCCCTAGAAATCCCAGGTTCACAGTCTTTTTAAGACACTTTAATACAGTTTTTACTGGCAATGCTGTGGTCAAGTGAAAGGGGCCTGAAGCTGGGCTGGCACAATTAGTGCACTCTAGGGTGTAAAAGATTAAGTCCAAAGAGCAGTGTTCCCCTTTTCTGACAGTGCTGCTGCTGCTGGGGAAAGAAGGCTAAAGTAGAGTGTTGTCATTCCCTGAGGCTGACAAGACATCAGACATTGGCACTGGGTCAGAACCAAACCCCCTCATCTGGAGGTCCACAGTGACAGGAGTTCTAGACAGTTTTGCTAACTCCTTGAGGACATGACCCAGGAGTCCTCTCACATGTTGAACACAGGAGCTCTGGTAAAGTCTTTGCTGGGTGACTGACAAGAGCTGTAGACATGTTTACAGAGAGCATACACAGTTACACTGTGCCCACAGCTAGAAACTGGCATGAGAAAGAAAGTGGAGGGAGGGGGATGGGAGCAAGGCACCCGGTATGAAAGAAACATACGTTCTGAGGGCGACATTTGGTACCCAAAAGGGATTCTTCTTAAGGGACCAAAGGGCTGTGAGCTTTACAAAATTGGGAGGAGAGAGCCCCAAATGGGACCCAACTCTGGTACAGTGATAACTCTGTTACGACTAGCATGGATCTCCTCAGTGCCAAGTGGGGCCTGTGGGGCCTGACATGGCAATTGCAGTACGTACTGTGAAAGGTGTGCAGGTGGATGGAGAGGCCATTGGCTTGCCGGAAGCCCTTTCCACAGTCCCTACAGACATATGGCTTGTCCCCAGTGTGGGTCCTCACATGCCGGGACAGCTCGATCGACTGGGCAAACACTGCGTCACAGTACTGGCACGCGTACATTTTCCCTGCAAAGGCACAAGAGCTAGTGAGAACAAGCACTGAACTCGGATGGCACTCCTACAAACAGAGCCAACTCGAAAGCACACACCAGAGAAATGTCGCTGGCAGGTGACATTACCTCAGGCAATGTGGGGTAACTCTGAGGTACCTCATCAAACGCACACACCTCACAAACACAGCCCATCACACTGTGGGGGAGCACAACTAGATGGGAACAAAGCTCCTGAGAACCTGTCTGTTTATCAGGCTTCCACACAGAGGAAGACCCCCCTCCACTTCCAGCAACGGAAAGGTCCTTCTGTCCAGAAATGTGACTTAGATCTTGCAAAGCACCGTTTGTTCTCCTTGCAAAACAGCCTAGGCTACAGGAGAGCCTATCTCACAACAGAACAAAGCAAACAACCAACTATCTAGTGTGGCTTCTCAGTACTACAAAGAAGAGCTAGGGATTCAGAGGGGACAAAGCCTTGCAGTGACCCACTGCAGTCAGCCCCCAGCCCTCGATTCCTGCACTTCCCATGTGCCCGAGAGTGTGACCAGAGTTAGAAAACAGGAGATGAGCCATCCTGGAGAACCAGTGTCTGCCACCAGGCCCCCAGCTCCTCCAAGGCCAGAAAGCCACTCAGATCTACAAGTCCAGTGCTAGGCCGACCCCAGTTAGAACAGGAAGCCTCTTTCTCATCTTTTTACGGATCAGGCTCTGAGGTAAGATTTTGTACACACACATACACATGCGTGCAAATACATGCACAGTGTGAATCCCAGTCCACTATCATTCTGTTCCCAGCTCTATGGTGGCTTGTAGCAAGAACCTGTTATTGTCCCCTTATAAGTCACTGCTGTGGCTGAGTCAAATGTCTTGTGATGAGAGACTGTGCTAGCCTATCCAGGGAGGATATCCTAAAGGAATCCCAGCTAGGACAGAGGGAGGGAGGACAGAGCCCAAGGAGGAGACCTGCAATAGTACAGGGGCTGGAGTGATGTGGCCCAGAGTCAAGGCAGTACCTAGAAGCTGCACGGGTCAAGAACCAAGCTCTCCTAAAGTCCCAAACTCTGATGAATCCATCCCATATGAAACTTTTAGCTTTTAGGATCCTTTTTAAAATTAGTTCTAACTCCCTGGTGGGAACAACATGTGTTATTTTAAGATATTATTTTTGGTAATTCATGAGGACAAAAGAGAAAACCAAAGTTCTTTCCTTGGCTTCTAAGAAAACCTTGCAAGCCTTCGCCTTTGACAGCAGTCTGAACACTGCCTAACGCAGTCCATCCTCCGTGATTCTGCTTCCAGCTCTCTGTGGCCAAAGATCACTTACACTAAGGAGGGGTGTGGCCCTTCTTCCAGATGTCCCTCTGGTTGGACTGCTCCTTTCTCTACGGGCATCCCTGATGGTGTAAACGGTACACCCCAGCCCTGTTCTTCCCATTGCCCCCAGAGTTAGTGTCCACCACACAATGGCTCTCCATTTCTGTCACACCTTTGCTGTCCATCTCACCACTGAAATGTCAGTGCCACAGACACAGGGCAAGCATGTCTCCTATCATCTGTCTGCAATAGCACTCTGGAGACCCACTCAGTAAGTCTGTCTGTGTTTTCTTTTCTTTAGGACTTTTGAGACAGGATTTCTTTGTGTAGTCCTGGCTTTCCTTGAACTCACTTGGTAGGCCAGGTTGGCCTCAAACCCCACCTGCCTCAGCCTTCTGAGTGCTGGGATTATAGGCTCACATCAGCACTGCCTGGCAAGTGTTTCTTGAGGGCCTTCTGTTGCCATGAACTGTTTCAAGTTCCCTGAGAGATCAGCAGCTCCATCTTCCCAGAGCCTGCGTTCTACCGGGGAATTAACCAGCGTAAATGAACTACGGTGCAGATGCCCTGCACATGGGGCACATGGTACGCATGTGGAGAAAAGTAAAAGAAATAGGTTCGCCTGGAGGACGGAAGCGAAGCAGGGTCTGAAGGGAAGAGCCCAAGAAAGGGAGCTCAGAAGCCCTGGAGGAAGAGCCAGAGGCTGATAAGGACCCAGCGCATGCAGAGGGCAGGGTGCAGCCAGGGCCTGAGCACTGATGGCCTGGTAGGCTGCAGGACTCACACTGCACACTGCGGATGAAAAGCCATTGTGGTGTTGAGCAGGGGCGTGGCATGCCAAGACAGAGAGGCTGTGAGGCATCGAAACCATCCAGATAAGGTGGTGGAGGCTCGGCTACTCATATCCAGGAACTCCGAGCTCTTATCCAAAGTCACTGAGCTGGTTCCCACCGTGTTCGCCTCCACCATCCTGGGATGCTTCCCTGAGATGCACTGACAGCAATCCACCTGTCTCTACCCTAGCCCACCCCAGCCCTTAGCCCTTAGGAGCAGAAGGCTTCCAGGCTAGTGAGTGGCACTCACTGTGGCCGACCCACACAAGTACTCAGGCAGGTCCTTCTCCTGCTTCAACTCTATCTTAAGCACAAACAATTCCTGGCTGTCCATAACTCTGACCACAAGGTCCTAACACTGCTCCAGCCTGCTCTCTAGGAACCCCCAGGGAAAGCTTTCTATAGCTCAGGCAAATATGGTTACTTCTGCCTTTACCTCTCTACGTCGTGTGGCTGTCTCAGCTTCCCCAGTGGCACTCTGCAGGAAAAGGAAGGGGTGTCCCTCACCTTCTGAGTGCTTCTTCTTGGTGTGGTAAGCCAGTGCTGAGGCCTGCGTGAAGGTCATGAGGCAGTGCTTGCACATGAATGGGCGGTCCCCGGTATGAAGGCGTAGGTGGTTCTTTAGGGTAGAGTTGGCTGCAAACTTTGCCCCACATTCCTCACAGGAGAAAGGTTTCTCATCGAAGTGCTCAGTCAGCTTGTGGTACTGCATGCCTAGGTAGGGGTACCAGGCCCAGAAGAGACACAGCAGTCAGCGTGAGGAACCAGGCAGGAGGACACCCAAACAAGCTGCACTTGCCAGGCTCATGCTTCAGCCATAGGAGACCAGGCTACCCCAGTCTCAGCATGCTGCCATGACACTCACATGCCATTGGTCAACTTCCCAATTCCCAGTCATCTTAGCCTCACTCCTGGTTGAATCCGGCATAGGGATTTTCAGCCTATCTTCCCCATCACCCTCTCTTAAAGAACTCTCTACTCACAAATAAGGAAACAAAATTCACTTTTAAAGTTTTGTCAGGTTTACCTGACACCTGGGGCAAAGGCAAAACAATTCTGATGTAATGCCCTAGGGTTTCCATATCAATAAATTTATCAATAAGTAAATGGGATGTGGGTACCCACAAGCCAGATGTTAAACATCTGGCTACAATTATTATAACTGTCAGTGTGTGGGTGTGGTGCTAGGCATTTAGTTCTTCTATCTTTATACTTCCCAACAGTATAGAAAGGTGTGGTGAGGAACCTCCCTAACAGCCGGGAGAGCAAAGTTCTGGGGACCAACCCCAGCGCCTGTGTTCTTCTCAGGACAGCATCATGCCTCTATGAACCTGTCCTTGTGCTGTAGACATCCACACTCAGGCACACACGCACTGCCAGGCTGGAACCCACAGCATCTGCAGCCACACCTGCCCTCTGACATACCTGAGGCATGGGCAAACTCTCTTCCGCAGAGGTCACATGTCACTGGCAGCCGCTTCTTCTTCTTCTTGGGGGCATCAGGCTCTCCACCCGCACTGTGGGCATCTGGCTGCTGCTTCTCCAGCTCCTTCTCTGAGTCCCTGGTCTCACTGCCCTCCTTACCCTGCACCTGCTTGCTCTTGGCCACCCGGCAGCGCTTCATATGCACCTTTAGACGGCAGTAGAAATGGAAGCTCTTGTTGCAGGCTTTGCAGATGAAGCTCTTCTTGGCAGAGTCTGGGGAGGCAGAAGTGTCTTTCTCCTGTTGCTCTGGCATGGGCCCTGGCTCCCCCTGCTCCTTTTGTTCCATGGCCTGGTAGTCTCCTCCGGCTGCCTTGGCTGTTTCCTCTGCCTTGTCCTTGGCTCCAGGGTGAAGCCCATCAGTCACCTTCCAGCTCTGCTCTCCATTTTCCTTGGTAAGGAAACCTGCACAGGAGAAGACTCATGGCTCCAGGGCTCGGCTTCTACCATGCTTTGTAACTTCTCTAACACACTCTTAGAGGAGACTGGAGATTAACTGGATCCTCAGGAAACTCAAAAGTCATCTTTACTCCCCACTAAACACAAATAGCACTGTCACACCTGCGCTTCTGGCTGTTAGGTACCAAGAGCACAGAAAAGGAGTAAATACCTTGAAGCATAAACTCTCTTCTCCTCGTTAAAGAAAGTGCCCCGGGGTTTAGCAGGCCCTCAAACCCTGGTCCTTACCAACGTGTGCCAACTCCTGCATGAGGGGCTGCAGGCCAGGGAAAGACTTGTGGACACTGCATAGGAGGTGACAGATCACAAAGGCAGAGACAGATTTCTCCCTGGCTCTGCCCAGTACCGCTCTCAGGGAGGCTTCAGGGCTCAGTGTCTCGGAGGATATGCTCAGCATCTAAATGAAAACCAGATACCAAGCTGTGTTAACATCAGGTTTTCTCCATGATCTTCAACATCAGGGCAGAAAAACTGAATTCTAGAAGACACAGCACCATCTTTAGGTGGTTTGTATTTCTCTTAGACACGTGGAGAACCCTGTTTTTCAGAAGATAAGAAAATAAGCAAAATGCAAACTAGAGAAACACATACCAAGTCGTGCAGAGAGAACAAATGGAGGCACCTATATTTCCTGTAAGAACTGTGTCTCAGCACCAAGCACCTCCCAAAGAGCCTTTCTAGATCTGAGAACAGGAAGCCTGGGGGTCAGGGGTGGGGTGTGTGGGATTCTAGAAGTGAGCCCAGGAAGCCTGTGGGGAGGGGTATAGGGATCTAGAAGTTAGCACAGGAGGGGGATGATGATGAGCTGGCTACAGCATTTGGTAGCAGCTGCTTCTGTAGAGATCAAGATAATTTTTCATAATATATAATTGTCTCCCTGTCTAGAAGTAATTCTGCATGAAGAGTGGCTTCATATTTTTAGACACTTAGATGTACCCTTTTAAACATCATTTTCTTTCATAAAGAAACTCAGCGTTTTAAAGCAGGTTCAAATAGGGGCTTTAAAGAGGCCAGGAAAATGATTTCAAAGCTGTCCTCTTTCATAATGCTGGAGCTATGGGCAGAGAGTCAGCACACACTGAGAAAATAAAGCAAGACCATCAGAGATGGCCACATGGAACTTTCACTGCAGAAGACATTTTACTTTCCCTCTTTTCAAGTCTATCTAAACAAACCTGATATCCCGAAGGCAGGCAAGAGACTAATTAGTGAGGCTAAAACGATCAACTGCAGAGGCCCCAGCTCTGAAGTGCGCGGCACTCTGGAGAGGCGGGCAGATGAGTCTTGCCTCTGGAGCTCTGCAGAGCGTGTGCCGCCTTCTTCCTGTCTGAGAGGCAGGCTGAGGGGGGGCTACCGCCTGTAGGGATGGCTAGAAACTCACCCTTCTGTCTATGTGGATCAAAAGGACACTCCAGGTGCATCTGTAGTTTAGTCTTATGTTCCTTTATCACCCTTCTCTGTCCCAGATGTATGTGACAGGGTCTGGACATCTCTTAGTCTTCCTCAGCCCTCATCTAGATTTTCTGGGATGCTGTTCAGTATGAGATGCCTCACAGACAATGAGCTGGCACTATGTGCTGCCCCATATCAGCAAAGCTTTGTGCTATCTATGTTTATCTTGGCTCTTTCAAGAAGTAGAAGAAAATACACATTAAGACCAACTTCCTGCATCTGAGACCAGCTGCTTGTGAGAGCACAGTAGACATAGTCATCATTTCAATTGTCCCCAGCCACTCTAAGATGTACCTGCTGGGGTTGACACTGTGTTTACCACTTACTCGACAGTGTCCTAGATGGGGAACACAACTGTGCAAGCCTGAGAGCTCTGTAAAGTTCAGTAGGCATGCAGTAGGTATGCACTTGACATGCAGTAGGCATGCAGTAGGCATGTAGTAGGTATGCACTAGGCATGTTGCAAAGAAGGAAGGCAGTGCCAAGCATCCACCCTGCAAAGTCCTACAGAACTCCATGCCCCACAAACCTCCACCTGCCCTCCTGCTCCCCACCTCTTTCACAGTCTCTGCCAGGTGCTCTTCCTCTGAAGAAAGATGCTCACGCCCCACTGTCTGCTGGATGGCCTCCTGGACCAGTGTGCTATGCCTCAGGATGGTTTCCAACACCGTGCTCTCTGGGGCAGTCACTGAAAGGAAGGGAAGCTGGACACTCAGCCAAACCATGAGCATTATTTTCGCCTTTACCTCTCCACTTGACTCTTCACAAACACAGCCCATCTGTCTCTTCACTTGGGCTAGGTATGAGGAGAATGGTTGCCAGCACTGTAGCCAGAGCACAGTAACTCATAATGACGGATGGCAGCACCCACATCCCTGAATACAACCACTTGCTTATCCTTTGACTCCTAAGCCTTTGCACGCATGTACCTCCCGATGTCTCCAAGCATGTGGATGCTGTGCCATGTCTGTATCAGGATTCACTAACTCCTCAAATGCCACTTTTCTGAAAACACCAAAATCCTTTCTTCCTGCCTTCCTCACAGCACCTTGGTCACCTAGGGTCAACCACTGTGTAGGAGAACACAGGGACTTATTTGGTACTGCTCCCAAGGGGAGGAACATGGATGGCAACCATAAGAGAGTCCTCTTACTTCCTAGGGGTCCACAGTTGTCTCTATAGAGGATGCCACAGCAGAGGGAAGACAACTCACCTGCCCGGAAGAAAGCCCCAGCGCCAGCCTCCCTTCCTACTTCCTCCAAGAGCAGGTTCAGTGGGCAGGCCTCAGTCTCTTGAGTCGCTAGCAGCAGTTGCCAAATGGCTGTTGCAGAGAGAGTCTGCCTTTCCAGAGCTGCTGACATCAGGGAGCTGAAGCCACCTGAGCCAGAGTCCTGTTTCACGAGGGTGTGCATGACCTTCAAGATGCAGCACAAACAAGAGGTGTAAAAGACTGACTCTGAGCTGGAGGCAAAACAGCTGAGTCTGTGTTCTGGGAGGGGAGGGCTTTTCAAATCAAATGTACTCTGTGTGTAAGGGGCTGGGGTATGGAGACAGGGAAACAGCAGAGTAGTAAGAAGCTTATTTAGAACACACCATGCCCTTGGTGTGACTTTTAATATACACTCACACAAAATAATTTTAGCTGAGTGGTGGGGGGGGGGGGGTTTGGCTTTTAGGCAGTATCTCCCTGTACATCTCAGGCTGGCACTGACCTCATAATCCTCTTCCCTTAGTCTCCTTAGCGATGGGATTATAGGCATGTGCTACCAAACACAGATACAGACAGACTTCTTATTTGTAACAAAGTTCTTCATTCCTTCTCATGAATGGCTTTCTTTATAACTACAGAAATGGCAACTATTTAGACCAGTGAGATGGCTGAGGTAGCAATGGTGTCAGCCACCAAGTCTAATGACCTCAGTTTGGTCCCTATAGCTCACCTAGTAGGAGAGAACTGACTCCTGCAAGCTGTGCACTCGACAAACTAAATAAACAAACCTTTAAAATAAGAAACTGCACCTATTCTATTCTGCACTTTCCCTTAGAAAAGGAGTCACCTTCTAGTTCTCCTCCTGGCATTTCCCAACATAGCTGTGTATATGTATTTATAGAAAATGGAAATGCATGTGTATCCAGAGTCGTGTTCCCCCTCCTTGCTGCTCACCTCTCTGTCTCCAGGGGCTAAGCTCTTCCCCCGTGAGATCACCTTTAGCAGCACCTGGTTGTCTATGAGAATCTCAGACAGGTTTTCATGGTACTTTCTCAACAGCTCGGCTCCATAAGCTTCAGGGTTAGGGGAGGCTGTAAGGACAGCATCAGAACAATAATGCTTGATGTGCCAAAGGCAGCCAAGGGCTTCTAAGAAGACAAGAGTCACAGACAAGTGAGAGAGAACAGCAGACGTGAGCTGCTTCTACTGCAGAGCAGAGTCCCGTGGTCAGCCTGGGGCTGCACACACAGAGTTCAGATCTCCTCTGGTCTACACAGAATCACCAGTGCTTCAGGGTCATACAAACAGGCTAATGGCTGGGAGAAGGCAGTGACTGCCCAGCAGGCAGGTGATGAGGACGCTGCATTTGTAAGAGGCTCTGATGTACAGATTGTGTTCTTCACGATGCCCAGGGTAAAGGATCCATGTGGTGAGCCCAAACACCAGTAGTCACCAGTCAAGGCAGTGCCGGAAGAGGAGCACAGCCTGTTCAGATATCCCTGAGCCCATCTGTCAGCTACTTTAAGTCACATTTCCTTAAAGGTAAAGAAGGTGCACGCAGTCTGCATGTCCCTCACTTCATAGGAGCTGTGCTTTCATCATCCTCGTTGACCCAGGAAACCCACTTCTAGAAACTAAGCCTAAAATATCCTGAAGGCAAAGGACCACTGCCACTGTGGAGCCTGCTGATGAGACTGACTGTAAAGGCAGCAACTAATATTTGCAGGTGGCCTACTATGTGCCAGGCACTTCATTAAAAGCCACAAAAATAAATGAGATGATTCTTACACTCATTCCAGGGACAATGGGATTCCTGAAGTGAAGCTGTGTGCTTAAGTCAGACAGACATCGATGGCATGGTGGCCTCCAGTCTTCCTGTTACACATCTGCCCAGATCAGGGCACATTTAACACCCCGTACAGAGTTTTATGATAAAAAAGTACACAGCCTTTAAAGGAGACCCGAGTTTTTAGAAATACAAGAGACTGTTTTCAAACTGTTAGATGAGGCAGCCACACAACTAAAAGATAAGGTGATCTATGGCGATGACTGGGGAGGAGACTACAACCTATCTTCTTCTCCATTTTGGGAGCCGCCCCACTTGGTGTGTAAGTATTACTACAAGCTGGAGAAAAGCTCCCGTTTCCCAGAAACCCGTTTTTCTGAAAGCTATCTTGATCATATACATTCTGGGGCAAAGAAGCTCCAGCTGGGCTAAGAACTGAAATAGGCTGGCTCCATCCAGCTAAGGGACACCACGGGTGTGTGTGTGTGTAGGGGGGGCGTAACCTGGGGACTGTAGCGCACAGCTGGGAAGGAGACAATCAGGATTTGAACTTGCCACTCACATTCATCCACACGCTCTGCTGGAATGCACAACCTCCTGGGCTCCTCTGTCCATTCAGTTTCACAAGTGACTCTGGTCAGGCCTGTAGGAGGAGGGCTCATTAATAAATCTGAACCACAGCGACCCTAGGAGGGAGCTTAATGGAGAAGAGTCCTCCGATTCCAACTGATCTGCGACAGTGAGCTTGCTTCGTAAAGCCATTTCTTAACGTGTGTCTCATCTTCCCAGCATGGGGCCAGCAGGCAGCTTTAAGCTGTGATTTTCTGTACAAGAAACTCCTGTCCAGTGAGTGAACAATTAGCTAGTACCTGTGGTGCCGGGTGATTCTGCTACTTTCTGCAAACTGTCCAGCAGGAGGCCCAGGTTTGGGAATGCCGTCCTCACAGCCTGGAGGAGTTTTACCAGACTCTTGGCAGGCAGGGTCTTCTCTTCAGTCACTCTGTGCAACAAATTCTCGATTGTCTCCTTGGGCGTTCTGCCCCCACAGCAGTTCTGAATCACCTGCAGGGGCATGCAATCAAGCAGACACCAGTTACTGCAATTTACAATGAATCTGACACATGGCCAGAAAAGCCAGCAAGAGAACTACTGTACAGGATGCGTACCTCCAAGCCCCCTCCCTAGTCGGTCTCTTGCCAGTGTGGGGGTGGGGCACAATGACTGCCCTAGCAGTTGGCAGGTTCCAGAGAGGAGAGAAAAAGGGAAGGAGTGACTGAGGAAGAACTGAGTCAGGCACAGGAGACTCTTGCACCCTGACTGACTGGCAGTCAGGGTGTTTCTGTCTACAGAATGCAGTAGGCAGGGGAAGATTCATGTTGTTCCAAGAGACACAGATCAAACCACTTTTGTCCCCGGACACATGTTTAATTTCCTCTTATGTCTGGGGTCCTAAGCTTAGTTATCATCCATAAACTGACAGAACAGAGTTATCTTTTACAAATCATTTTCCCTCATCGACCCCATAACCCAACTTCTAGAATTTAGAGGCATATTTTGCCAAAGCAAATATATATGGTAAATGACAGCCCGTTCTCAGGCTGGCAGCTCTTGTGGTTTCAAGGGCATTAGACAGAAAGAAAATCTCCAAGCCAGCTCAGGCAGACTGCCATGTCCAGAGCGGTTATTGTATACTTTTTTTTTTTTTTTAAATTAATGCTTTTCTTTTTTTTTTGTTTTTTTTTTTTTTTTGTTTTGTTTTGTTTTGTTTTTTTCGAGACAGGGTTTCCCTGTGTAGCCCTAGCTGTCCTGGAACTCACTCTGTAGACCAGGCTGGCCTCGAACTCAGAAATCCGCCTGCCTCTGCCTCCCAAGTGCTGGGATTAAAGGTGTGCGCCACCACTGCCCAGCTATTGTTAACTCTTAATGGTCAGAGTACCAATTGTCATTAGGCTCAAGAAAATCTTCAGGCCAAAGCTGCTGCAGTTATTATTCAATTTCTGGTATAATACAATGTTTATATTATATCTTTGTGGAATTGTTTGTATGTCTAATCTTGGTATTCTTTTGTTCCTGGGCCATCGGATACCACAATGGCCCTGCATGAGCTCACTTTTCTGGGGGGGCCATCAGATACCACAATGGCCCTGCATGAGCTCACTTTTCTGGGGGGGCCAAGACACCTCGTTCTTTTATTATTTTTCCACAGCACTCTTCGTCCATCGGTATACGCACCTGTGTACGGCAGAGATCACTGCAGCCAATCTAACGTTGCTGCATCTTTTCCTGGAGGGGTATACTATGTGCAGCCCCCAATCTTACATGCCACATAATCGCCTGAACTTATAGCAGGAAGAGGCTGTTACTGTTGATCTGCTGACAACCCCTCTAGCCCGCCAAATCTTGTTGACCTTTTTAAGTTTACTTTGTTCTGATTATCTTGTTCTTGAGTAAGTTCAGGGGCAGATATTTCAAGGGGATCTTGAAGCCAGAGCCTCATAAGGAGATCTCTGGAGTTTTCATGTGAGTCACAACCTCCAAGGTGCAAGGAAGACCTTCAAATAGGCCAGATAAGGCTATTTCCCTAAAAGGGGGAGGGGCTATATGCTCAGGACTTTCTTGGGGAAACTTAGAAGCAGTACTCCTGAGAGAAGGCATAAATGACTCATAAAAAAATTGTAATTTGCCTAACATCCCCGAGTTGTACAAATATTAAAATCTCCCCAAGCATGCCACATGCCGAGATGAAGACCCAAACTGAAAGCCGGCGTGACTGTGACGGAGGCATGCGGCTCAGCTTTGCTGCCTCTTTACCAGGCAGCTGTGCTGGCTGGATGACTCTCTGTGCCAGTCTCTAGCACTGCTGTTTGTCATAGTCCCTTCTCTTTTCTGTTTAAAAACAAAAACCAAAAATACCTCACTCTCCAAACAAATAGCTCCATGAAACTCTTCCCCAACAGCAAGCCTATGCTTCCAACAGCTTGCAATGTTTGAAAACCATTTTAGAAATAGGACTGACCTAGTACTTGTTATATAGCCCAGGCTGGCTTTGAACTCATGGCAATCCTCTTGCTTCAGCCTCTCAAGTGCTAGCTAGCTGAAAGCACCTCAGATCTGGCAGGTGTGATCCAGTAAGTAGTTCACATCTGACAAGCTCTTTGGATCCTGTCTGCTTAAGATACCGAGACTGAGAAATGGGTACGCACTTGTTATTGTTTGTATATGCTCGGCCCAGGGAGTGACACTATTAGGAGGTGTGGCCCTGTTGGAGTAGATGTGTCAATGTGGACATGGGCCTTAAGACCCTCACTCTAGCTGCTTGGAAGCCAGTCTTCTAGCAGCCTTCAGATAAAGATGTAGAACCCTCATCTCCTCCTGCACCATGCCTGCCTGGACGCTGCCATGCTCCCATCTTGATGAATGGACTGACCCTCTGAACCTGTAAGCCAGCCCCAATTAAATGTCCTTATAAGAGTTGCCTTGGTCGTGGTGTCCGTTCACGGCAGTAAAACCCTAAGACAGCACTTAACACCATTAAAACACTTTTCTACCTCTGTTCTATAGTCAATTCTATTTACTTCTACTTTATTTAAATACTCAAAAACTTAAAAGATAACAAAAAAACTGTTCTTTCAAATTATTTTTCTTATAAAATCTTTTGTTTATGCAGTCTTACTATGCAGCCTTGACTGTCCTGGTCCTCACTCTGCAGTTCAGCTTGGCCTCAAGCTCAGGGAAATCCTCCTGCTTCAGCTTCCTGAGTACTAAGATTACAGTGTGTGCCCCTAGGCTTTGTGTGGTTTTTGTTTGGTTGGTTTGGTTTTTTGTTAAATTCTTCTTTGCGTGTATACATGCTCATACTCCTGTGCTGTGTGTGTGTGTGTGTGTGTGTGTGTGTGTGTGTGTGTACATGTGTGCATGTACTATTCATGCAAGACATTGGGTGCCCTGTTCTATCAATGTTGACTTTGTCTCTTGAGACAGGGTCTCTCCCTGAACCCACCAGCCCCAGTGATGCTCTATGCGCCCCTCCATGTGCCTGGGGCTCCAGGCACACATGGTGACTTTGCTTACTTGACACATGCTAGGACCCACACTCAGGCCCTCAGGCTCACGCAGCTGTCTTACCCCCAACCCAGACTCGCAAGCCCCCAGCCCCGTGAGTCTGTTATTCCAGTCTTCTCTTTCTCAACGGCCGAGTGTTTCAGCTCCACTCCAACTCAACAGTGCCACCTCCCTTGCTCATCCTTGGTTTGTCAATGGACTTTCTGAGCAAAAAGGCCGCAGGGCTCTAGTAAAAGTGTTGAACAATAAAACACGTGACAGACATCGTCCTACTGCCATACAATTATTTCTTTCGTTTTAAAAATTTTATTTATTTTAATTTATATGCATTGGTGTTTTGCCTGCATGTGTGTCTATGTGAGGGTGTTGGATCCCCTGGAACAGGAGTTACAGACAGTTGTGAGCTGTCACGTGGGTGCTGGGAGTAGAATCCAGGTCCTCTTGAAGAGCAGCCAGTGCCCTTAACTGCTGAGCCACCTCTCTAGCCCAGTAGAACTATTCCTTAATGGACCACGACGTAATATATGCATAGTGTGGCTCTTACGGAACCAGGAAATGAGGAGACTATTTCAATGTATTTGATCACAGCTCCACAGTGACTGATCTGTGAGTTTCCTCTGGGAAACGCCTGCTCTCAGGAGACAGCCAAGCAGATCCATCATGCCAGCAGCTGCCATTATCAAATTAGCTCCATTCTAAAAGAACGAATTGAGCTTTAAACCCAGTCGTTTTTCCTTGGATAATGTCTAATATCTATTTGATACTGATTAAATGAACCATAATTTAAAATTTAAGAGCTAGTATTTGAAACGTGTAGTGACCTCAGCACCAACCCTTCACTCTTAAGCAGCCCTTTGATGCCCAGTGAAGAAGCACAGGGATGGCTCTTAAGGCCAGACTAACCCAGTAGGTACCTCAGCGCTGGTTTTCATGCCGTGTGACTTTGGGCAAATTACATGCATCTTAGAAGTTTGTTTTCCCCACTTGCAAATGAAGATAACCAAACCAACTCCTGCACTGTCCTTCTGAGGATTCTGTGAGAGAGACTGCTGCTTACAGAGCCCAGTGTGACTGTTAAGAACACATGTGTGCCTTCAGAAGCAACAGTATGCTGCCATCAGTCACCCGCCGTCTGCACAGTGGTAAGGATGCTCTCAATGTGCTTGGGCCCAGAAAGTCCAGCAGAGCCTCAGCCTCAACAAGCCCCAGGGAAGCAAAACTCAGGAGACTAGAAGCCTTCAGTGCATCTCTCAGCAGACTACGCAGCAAGCCAACAGCGGCTACAGTAACTGCTATGCTTATATCAGAAAGAAGTGAAGGCTTTTACAGATAAAGCACAAAAAACATAATTTGATAAAACAAGTTCTGATTGGCCTGGTGCTCGTTCCTTGTGGTGACAGGAAGCTGTGGCCATGGACCAATAGTCTCTTCTATAGTGGGCTGGGCTGGGCTGCTTGAGTCTCCCAGGAGCAGCTGCTATGGCTGTGTGACCCCAGCTTAAAACGTGTTCCTGTGATTTGCAACTAATTTAAGTTCTGCTGTAGCCTGTGTTGTCAAGTAAACTGAAAGTGACAGCAGAAAATGACAGCATGGTCTATCCTGCAGCAGAGCAGAGAGCTGGAGCTGGCTCTACCTAAGTGCTGTTTCACAGCTCCAAGTCCACTTTCTGCCTAGCTCATCAGGAAAGGGCTGGGAAGAATAATCAATGAAAGCTCTCAACAGGGAATCTAGTGCAGGGAGTAACTTACCAGGACTGAGTGCCTAAGATGACCTCTATTTGAGGAGGAAACACCAGCTCATTCTCTACCACGTTAGCATAGTCTACGAAGTTTACAGAACTTTACTACACCATCCACTGCTAAAATACATTTTTGAGACTAGAAGTCTGTCTGCCTGGATTTTCAACCTAAGATCACTCAGACAGATGGACCCAGCTCACTATGAACCCAGTGCTAACACACCAACAGTTCTGAAACATCTCTCCTGGGCATCTAAGTCACTCCGGAGTTTTAAGAAGCAATGACACAAAAATTCTCTCTCCCCACCCTTTCTTCTGGACAGACATATTTTTAGCACAAAGTTGAAATCGATAATACCAACAAATACAGTTATCTAGTTGCCCTGAGAACCCATGCCAGCAGTTTTATGAGGGTTTTAGCAGCTAGCTGTTGGGAGAACAGACTGATGTGAACTTCCTGAAGGGCAACTTGACAATGCCCACAAAAACTTTTATGCTGTTATCCTAAAACTCCATTTAAAATTTACCCTAAGGAAATAATATTGAGAAGTCTGCAGAGCTCTGCCTGCAAGGATGTCCTCTGCAACATCATTTTCTAACACCAAAAGATTGGTGACAAATGCCCAAGAGTAAGGAGTGAGTGAGGTGTGGGACACTGTGGGACTAGAGCGGCGCTCCCCAGGCCCACACTGTAGAGAGAGGTACGAGGTAGCAAAGAACCATGGGCTGTCACTGCCCCATCTCAGGATGCCAAGGACAGACAGAAGCATCTAGCAGGGTTCTCTCAACTTAAAAGTCAGAGTCCCAGCCGCAGAGGATCATCTGTCCACCCATCTGCCCAGGTGCCATGTGTTGCAAAGTGCATGGTATAAGCTATGGTAAGAAATGAATGGAGCATGCGACAGGAACCTCAGAGCAGCCAAGGTGATTACTATGCAGGAGGTATTAAAATATCACAAGGCAGAAAGTGCCTGGTGCTGCAGAGGCACTAGAAACAAGCTCTGCAGCAGTTCAGAAGGGGGCAGAGGCTCAACACAGTTACCCTTTTTTCGGAGCCTGGCAGGAATTCCTCCTCGGCTGTTTCCAGGAACTCCACAATAGGTCTGAGCTGTGTTACACACTGGATCAGGTCCTCTTTGTGTTCCAGTAACAGAACAGACAAGGTCTTTCCCTCTCCTGCGCTCCCTGGGGGAGAAAGAATTAGAGACACACAAGAGAAGCTAGTCAATTTGAAGAAAATGACAGCGTGGTCTGTCGAGAGAGATCTAACAGAATAGTAAAGTGCTTCTGTGCACCTGAATGCAGAATCACTTTTGGAGAGGAAAATACTTTATTATTCTGTTTAAACTCTATGAAAGGAAAAATGTTTCATTTATCTGTCGAAATACAAAGCTTCGGAGCCAGCCAGAGGTTAACTTCTGGTAGGCAAGGCCACTGCTTTGTACCTAACCTGAACGAGAGCAACTCCAGCCTTTAAGTGCTGGCAGCGAACCAGTCACTTGAGGCCTTGCTTTGGACTTGCAGCTTTTTGAAAGGCAAGAAGACAACGACAGTAGCCTCAGCTTGTTGAGGTACCAGCCTAGATAACTAGGGCAGAAATGGAGACTCACATGGAGCCTGTGCATAGTTAACATGCAGTTTCTGGGATGGCACAAGGACCTATGCGAAAGCCACCAATGATACACATAACTGGCTGGAACTCTAAACTGGGTCACCCAGGTGGCCGGAATGCCCTCCTACCTTCTGACTGAATCTGAGACACTTTCTCTGCAGGCGTAGATTCCTGGTATAGTCTCATCAGGGACAGGGCCACCTGCACATCCAGGCTCCCACTGTGCACTTTGTCCAGAATTCTCTGGAAGGCTGAGCCTCCTCCTCCACCCTTGAGACATTCCATTATGGTCTGTGAACCAAGCACACATACACAGAGATGAATTGCCTCCAAGAACTAACTACATGTGTGTTGTGAGGGTTCTGACATCTTGACCCTCAAACCTCTCCACTAGCCCTTTACCCACTGTACCACCTTGCAGATAGAGCAGCTGAACCAGCTCACCCTCCAGGGACCCACCCCCATCAGCCTCCAGCCTTCCTTAGGGTGCCACAGGCCCACCTCCTCCTCTGCACTGGACACACATGCTGTGACTGTTTCATTACTGCTTTCTACGCGGACACTTTCAGAAGGCAGCAATCTTGCTTCCTCACCAAGAAGCACGGCCTGGCACATAGTAGGTATACAGGATATTTTTAACAAATGCAATGCACTTCTTTCCTAATTACGCCTTTCTGAATCTTATGACACTGGGTATTTCTCAGGCAAGGATATCTGAATTTCAAATTGAATGAACTGTCATTTTACTATTTGAGAATGCAATTAAAATCTGCGAGTTAGGAAAAAAGAACACTTTACGTCATTTACATTCTGAATGATGGACTGCTTAGAAAGACATGGGCTTTATTACATTTAGCTATATTCTGTAATAAGGCTAACAGTGTGTTGGCTTATAGGTGCCAGCTGTCAGAGAACATGATTCTCAGATTAGTTACCCACGGTAATGCTGCTTCTACTCTGGAAAGGAAAGTGTCAAGGTTTCTTCTGGAACCAGCACTCACACACAGCCTGCCTCGCCTCTCAGCTCGTGCCATCTGACCTTCCAATAACACTTGGCATCACTCGGTCTTGGTATCACAGCTCCCTGACGTCAGTACCCTGAAGCACTATGGTTAAAAACCCACGTGTGTGTGTGTGGCCGCTTCCAGCCTTCTCCCAAATCCAGAACCACAGCAGGATCAAAGACCGGCATGAAGCGTCATTTCGAGGAGACAGGCAACTGTCACACAGCCTGCCTGTCCCCAGCCTCCTGTCAACTCTTGTTTCTTCCCCCAGACAATCCTGTAAAGAGGTTCTAATCTCCAGTCCTCTCTTGTGACCTAGAGCCATACAAATCTGTGAGATATGCCTTAGATCCAGGTCTCAGGGCCACAGAACAAACCTTGAATATTTCAGATCACAGTAAAATATCAGCAACCCAGTGGCAAAATCAACAAAACCAACATGTCTCTCTTCGGTCTGATAGAACATCTCTTGTGTAATGGGAGAAGCAGAGTTAATGAGAGGGTAGAGTTAATATTTCAATTTTAGCAAAACTTAATCTTGAAAACCATAACGTCACCAGAACATAATTCCATGCATACAGCCACATGTACACTTCTTATATACATGAGGATTTCTTATGGTGTCTGCTCATCTCCAAAAGTAAGAGTCAGCTCAATAATCTATGCCTCACAGCACTTGCTGCTTTTGCAGAGGACCAGAGCTCAGTCTCCAGCATCCATGTTGGGAAGTTCACAACCACCTTCAACTCTAGTCCTAGGGGATCCTGATGCCTTCTTCTGGCTTCTGCAGGCATCTGAACACACACTGCATGTGGTAGATGCATACACATTTTAAAAAACCCAACTACATAAAGATCTTACTATAGTAAATGATTTCCATTAAACTTAGTTAATATATCTTCTACTTTAAAAACAATGAACAAGAAATAAAGACCTCAGGTAAATGATTAAACCCACTTTGGCCAAATGGGTTTGTTAGTTGGTCTACCATCTAACTCTTTAGAATACCTTTCACTGATAGCAGTAGGAACCCTGGGATCAAGAGCAAGAAAAACAGCTCCCATGACTTCTGTATCCAGGTATCTAAACCCTTAGGCTGAACCGCACGACTTACTTCGCAAGAAGAGACTATGGTCTAAGCAATAGGGTAAGCCTATGGGAGGCAGGTTACTGTGTTTCTCTGTCTGGCCCATGAGCACGGGTGTGCATGTAAGTGACTGTGTAAGTGTAAGCACAGACTTGCTCTGTGCATCTGCTGTCCCTCTCTGCCTTGATCTGGGAGATGCAAGCCATCATATTTGAACCACTCTAGGAAGAGGTCACTGGGAAGAAGGGACAGGTCCAATTGCAGCAGAGTGCAGTAAGAAAACACACCTTCTGGAACCTGCTAAGGTTCTGGGGAGAACATAGGAGTCACTTTGCCACTGAGCCTGGAGCCAGCAGTAGCTGGCTGACACTCCAGCTGCAGCCTTGTGAGATTCAAGTCGAAGACCAGCTAGGTGCCACCCAGACTCCTGATCTGCAGAACCTGTGGGATAGGTGCTCGCTCTTTCCAGGCTGCTGAATGTCACAGTGAATCTCATACAAGAAGAGGAAGCTCACAGTGGCTCCTCAGGGCACTGCCCTGGGTAAGCACACGCTTCCTCTATTCCACCCCCCCTTCCTTACCACACCCTTGCCTTATTCATTCTATCCCAGGCCAGGCTGTCTCCTTTGCTCACCTATGGCTCCCCGAATCGTTCGAACTCCCTCTGGGCATCCCCTGTGTCTGGCATTATCATCTGAGCTGAGGGGAATGGAGCTGCCACCATCGGCGGCTTCTGAAGTACATCTCGTTACCCTCTCTGCGGTGTCTCCCTTTGCAGAACTAGTGAGCAGTGAAATTAAAACAACCGTTAACTTCACCGCTTGGCAGTGGTGCGGGGTGACCACCTGGGAGGAGAAGCAGGAGTGGGCGAGCTGATGCAGGGGCAGGAGGAGCCAGCAGCTGCCTGGACAGGCCTGCCCTTCACTCCAGCACTGAGTGGGCATCCACACGAGAGCTGGCACTACAGGCTTGCAGAAGTCCTGCAGCGTAGCCGGCCTTGTCTGCCACAGCAGCTCTGCCCAGACGGGAATGCCAAGAGGGTACCCGATATTGCACAGGGCTGCTACCATGTAACAGAACTCAAAGATCCCAACTAAATACAACCTTGTCACCTTGACCCTTAAGGTATCAAAAGTACTCCAGTAAATCCATGTGACACATGTTCACACAAGTAGTCAACATCACCCAGTGAAATATAGGTGTTTAGTTCTCCTTCTATGACACAGGAAAACCATCTAATCTGTCCCTTCAATCTGGCTTTTTCATTGGATTTATGCGATTATCTCAACTGTTTCTGTCTAGGCCTTTCATACTTGTTTGGGTGAAATCTTGTATACTAAGGCTCTCCCTTTCATGCTGAGAGCCAGGGGACAGCAATAATGAAGACAGGGCTAGGTGTAGCTCTGGGGTAATGTGCCTGCTTATTATGTTCAATCACTAGCACCAAAAATAAATGAAAACCAGCACAATACAGACCATAACAGTTCCATAGCGTCCTGGCCTGAGTGTAGAGTTGCTGTATACTTTACTCCTCACACTATCCCAGGATGCACTCCTGCTGCTCTAGATGAGCACGGGGGAGGCTAAGGAGCTTGCTGAAGGTCACAGGGTAGCACAGAGCAGTCTGAATGAAACACTGGACACGTTAAATGCATCTAAACTGGATGCTACTGCACCCACTGGAACCAGCCACTGATCACCCAGTGCAACACTCAATATACATGCCATTCTTCTTAGTCTCTGTGATTACTCTGGAGACCGGCCCCCAGCAGGCACTCACACCAAGTTGAACTGAACCTTTCCCTATGACTGCAAGCCTTTCTGTAGCTGTGGGACCCAGACTTGATGAACAGTAGAGATCTGCAATTCACCAGCTGCCATTCATCTCTCATCAGCCTGTGAAATGACGTTAGTCACTTGCTCTGAGAGTTACCCCAGCCAATGAGCACTGTCCTTCAGACAACAAAAAACTGTGCCAGGGGACAAGGCAAAGCAGTGCCACCCCTGAGAACATGAGATTCTCTGAAGGGGAAACTAGCTTGCCTTTGTCATGCAGCTGAAGGAGAACAAACGCTACTAGGTCTTCAGCTCTGGGAGTCTTTCTAGGACATAAAGTGAAAGTGAATCAGACAACCCAGAAATCAATAGTGGAAGAGTTAGCTCCTTATTCTTGACAAAGGCTGCTTTTTTATACACACAATTAATTAAAGTAGGGACATGGCTAGGAATAAAGGGGGAAGACAATTAAAAGTTTTAGCACAAAGTGAAGAAGTATAGGCTGCCTTGAATCACACTTTATTCAGCCAGAAGTCACCACTTGCTTTCTCTTATGGCAGTGGCTGTTAGACTGGGCACCGCCTGGCACAAGATGCTCCACACTCCAGCCCCAGGAGACCCGTCCGATCAGCTCCAGCTGTGAAACTGAGTTGCAGCGCCCTGCCTCCCATGCTTCAGCGGTCATTGCTTAGGGAATGGCTTTGCCACCTTTCATCAGGTAGCTTAGGAGACAAAGCTACCAGGACACCAGGCGCCCAAGGCCTCCCTGAACTCAGTTCAGGTCAGCTGTATACCCTACATCTGTGTGTCTCAACCAGAACCCAGTGCCACTCACCAATGGCAGCAGGACTCAAATGGCAAACTTTTTAATGGTGTCAAGTTACATCATGATGATTAGCCCAATAACAGAAACAACAAAACATCCAAAACTCCTTGGGAGCTAAAAATGTGCGAACAGGAAAAACAGCAGCAGCAATGACAAAAGCCAAAGTCTATGGTTCTACCACAACTTAGGGAACAGTTCCTGGTCGCTCACGATGGAAGCCTTCCAGCAGGACTCCACCCAGGAGCTGACTATACTCCTGGAAGGATGTCTTCTCTGGGAAGTAATCACAGCTGCCTGGTTCATACCAGTTGCTCAGAGAACATCTGCTGAATCAAAGGCAAGCAAGTGACCCTTGGAGAAAATGGATACTTTTTCAGGACACAGGCAGCATGTTCTCTGTCCTCACTGTAGGAATCTGGAGGTCGCTAACTTCAGCAGTGCTTCTCAAGGGTGGTCCGTGGCCCACAGATACCAAGGTGGGAGTCCACTGGGGAACTTGTTAAAGGCAGATTCCCATGCTCTACCACAACCTAAGAACCAGACCCTTTGGAGGCTCACATCTTAACAAGCATTCCAGACCATACAGAACACACCACTGTCCTGGAGTGACTGAGGACTTTGTCCAAGACCCTAGCCCTACAATTCAGAGGTTGGTAGCTCTCTGAACAGAGACTGATGATTCAAGCATCTCACATGTCAGCGTAAAGCACACAGCACTAGGACACCATAGGGCACTCAAGGAAAAGGAGTCCTAAAAGCTGTTTAGGCCAAGGAGCACCGGGGTAATTACAAACCAAGGCAGCAGTTGCTCCCTACTGAGCTCCTGCTGTATGCCTGGCACTTTATGGAGAATACCATATAAATAATCCTAATTGTTATGATGACCCTACAGTACATGGTGACATTGTCATCTTATGAAGTAAGAAACAAAGCCTCATAAAGATGAGGTTGCTCAAGGTCACAAGGAGGGAATCACCCCAGGCAAACAAACTGTTAGCCTAGCTGAGGAGCATTACCCAGCAAGAAGGAAAGAACAACAGCATGGATGGGTTTCAACAAAGCATGTTAAGGAGACACCCTACCCACCCCAGACTGCATTTATGTGATACTCTAGAGAACACAAACTAGTCTAAATTGACAGCAAATTGGTACTTACCTAGAGCCTGGCCCAACAGGGGCTAAAGAACTGTGTGTGTGTGTGTGTGTGTGTGTGTGTGTGTGTGTGTGTATGTGTGTGTGTGTGTGTGTGTGTGTGTGTGTGTGTGTGTGTGTGTCTGTAGGGGATGTTACAAAAGATTTGATGACAAAATGTTTCTGAACATGTAACAGTAAGAAAATCAAAGTTTCAACCAAACGGACAATGACTCTGTAGTGTTTCTGGCAGGTTTTATGCTTGGTCTGACAGCATGACTTCACCATGGCCTTGGTTCTGAACATACAGAGTGTACAGTTTGTTTTGCACACACTAGCATGCCAGGTGGTGCCTCAGACACTGCCTCAGACACACCAGCTCTGAGTCAGGACTATTGCTTCTAGAAACTACAGGGATCCTGGTGCTTTCACCAAGGTTTCTTCTTAAAGAGACATGTGGTTTGTGGAAAACACGGATTTTGAATGCTTCTCTACCACAGTTCTCACCATGGGCGCCTAATTAGTGCACTTTGGGTGGGGTCATGCTAGAATGCTTACATTTCAAGTTGCTGTTTAAATTGCTGACTTTTATTTTTTTAAAAAAGGTTAAATGAATTTTGGCTTGGGATTAGGACAGACTCTCACACTATCTCTGAAATGGCCCTAAATGTACTCTTGGCAGTTTGTGTGAAACAGTGCTCTCTGCACTCAGGACTGTGAAGACCAGGTATTCAACAACTCTGAAAGAGCTGACGATGCTCCCTGCGTCTTGTAGTACCAAATAGTCAGCCAAGATTTAACTCTCTACATAAAAAAGACATCTTTCTCATTAGAATGCAAATCTGCTTTTGCCTATAATAAATGATGAAAGTACTGTACACCAAATAATTATTTTAAAATAAAGTTCTTGGTGATTTATTAGCAGTAAATGTTGGATTTACAGACATTTTCTATACTTGTATTCCCAGGGTCACATAAACTTCTTCAACCAAAGAGGGGTTGCAAATAGAATAGGCTGAAGCAGCTTGATTAGGGAAAGGTGAATGGAGGGATGGACTGGGGTAGTGCACGTCTACCTTGACTGTGATAATGGCTCTGGACAGACACTAAAAGCATAGCAAAGTGTGCACTTGGAAGTACGCAGTCTACTGCAGCCAAGCGTGCCTCTCGAGAGCTGGCTGAGAGGAACAAGAACAGGAGAACCTGGTATAAGACAACTCCTCACACCTAAATCTAACTCAGTAATTCATTCGTGCGGTGCTGGGGATCAAATTCGGGTCCTCGTGCTTACTTGGCAGGACCTCTTCTACTCTTCTACTACTGCATCCTCGGCCCAATATTTAACTTAATCTTAAGTTCTTAAAGACTGTTCCTTTTTCTTTCTGAAGTCTAAAGCTGCATTATGGGTTATAGCAGTGTTAAATACAGTCACCAAATGACTCTGACCTCCAAACTCGAAAAAAATAACGTAAGCCTGTAATGATCCCCACTGGGACTCAGGGCTCTTCTAAACGCTGCTGAAGTTATTGCTGTCGTAGATTAGAACAGGAACTAGAGCCACGCAGTGGTGGTGCACGCCTTTAATCCCAGCACTCGGGAGGCAGAGGTAGGCGGATTTCTGAGTTCGAGGCCAGCCTGGTCTACAGAGTGAGTTCCAGGACAGCCAGGGCTACACAGAGAAACTCTGTCTTGAAAAAACAAAAAAACAAAACAAAACAGTAAAAAGAACAGGAACTAGAAAGAAAGAAAAAAGGAAGTGTTTAACAGACTCACATAAAAGATATGGTTTTTGTAATTTAATTTTCTTTTATGAATGAGTGTTCTGCCTGCTTGTCTGTATGTATTGTGCTTGTGCATGACATGACCACAGAGGCCAGTGTTACGGATGGTTGCGAGCCTCCATTTGGGTGCTGGGAACTGAACCCAAGTCCTCCACAAAAGTAGTGTGTACTCTTAACCCTGGGGCCCCTTTCTCTGGCTCCTGCAATGGACACTTTTAGGTAGAGTGTTATCCAAAAAGAGCGAAGATACAATTCAAATGAACACAAGGGTTACAAAGTGAGCACAGCAAGAGAAGCCCTGAAGGAGAACATGACCAGGTGTGTCTAGACATTATCAAGGTAACAATCACGGACAAACATGATGGACTAAGCTGTGAAGAAAACAGCAAGTGCAGAAAATAGAAAAGTGCAGTGTCCTCCAGGGCAATCAGACAAAGGGCGCCAGGGATTTAATGACTTGAACCCCCCCTTCCCCCCGGAGAGACATCAGGGTTGACTTGTATTGCTCTCAAGGCAGCAATTTATGACTGTGGCCAACTATTTATTAATATGGTTAAAATCAATACTAATCCTTGAATTTATTTTCTAAAATGTAACCTACAATGAGCCAGGAAAACAATGAAATGCTGGCAGGCATTTACTGACAGAATTAGCAGTTACCATGCCTGCAGCAGCGAGCCCCCCATCAGATCTGCCCACATGCTGGGCCCCTGCTGAGCTCTCCGCAGGGGAATGGAGGCTGACAGAGGAAGCAGGTGGGTTCTAAGTGCCTGTGGCATGAACCCTGCAGGGTATGGTGTACAGAGCACAGGTGGGCATGGGTCTTGGTTGCCTTCCTGAAAACAGAAAAGGGCAGCTAAAACACAGCATGACAACCATCTGGCAGATTCCTGTCAGGCGTGTGTTTATACACACACACACACACACACACACACACACACACACACGGTCACTTTTGCCCTGCTGGAATCAGGATAACTTAGTGTACGCCTCTGAATGTGATGGAGTACTTACTTCATACACAAGGAGGCCCTGCGCTCCACTCTCAGTACCACACATAAGTCAGAATCCTTGGGCTGCATTCTGGCTCTGAGTCTTATGGGCTCAGTGCCTTCCCCAAGCTATATTATCTCTATGTATTCTCAGCCATAAAACTGGTCAAAATATAGAAGCATAATTTCTGTGAGGATTAAATGAGATAAATTATTTATCAAGTTTAACATAGCATTACTAAACAAATGTTTATCATTGGGATTTTAATGTCTGAAAGGGCCACTACATCCTCATGAGAGGCCATTTGCTGTGTGCTTCTATTCAGTACTCTGCACTTATTCTGAGTTCTACTTCTCTGAGTTGGGGTTATCTAGGACTACCTTCTGCCTCAGTTTATCCTTAATTAATCAGAAAGGAATGGTGTTTATTATGGACCAAAACTGGTGATAATGTCAGGCATGGTGGTACACATTAGGAGGGAGAGGCAGGTAGATGTCTGTGAACTGAGGGCTACATAGTGAACCCCTGTCTCAAAATAAAACAACAACAAAAACAACAAAACTGGTGGTAGTCAGGCATCATGGTACACACCTGAAATCCTAGCACTTGGGAGGCTGAAGCAGGAGGGGTTCAAGGCCAGGCTGGGCTATAGAGCAAGGCCCTGCCTCTAGAATAAAACAAAAAACTGACGAAAAAAGAAGTCTGACCTTCATGTGACCACAACACGAGGTCCTTTAGAAGCACACCACCCAGCAGCCTTTCAGGCCAGCTCTTCTGGGAAGGGAGGGAGGCCATTTCATTTGGGTCTTTTACATTTCCCTCTCTCTGCCCTGTGAGGGACAGACTTGGATTCCTGGTAAGCTAGAGAGACAAATGAAGCTCAGGGAACCTACCTCCTTCTGAGGCCCTCCAATCTCTGAGCATCCCTCCAGTCTTCTCAGCATGTCCGGGGTGAGCAAGGCTGCATTTGAGAAAACACTTTCATGTTCTAGCAGGAGAGTCAGTTGGTCCTGCTTCTTATCACACTCTGAATGAAGACAGAAAGAAAGAACACAGGGCTTTCATACTTGAAATGGTGAACAGGCAGTTTCAGCTGAGGAGAGCCCTCAGTTGCAGATGCCCACCTAGCACATGAGGGACAAGCATGATGTCAGCGTCTCAAGGCTTTTCCCCTGACATCATCTGTCTGGTGACAGTCCTCGTCACTCTGGGAAGCGGGGTATTGCTGTCTTAGTATTGCCTCTCTGCTCTGTAGCCCACTTTAACTTTCAATACCAACAAACAAGACATTTTAAAAGAAGATTCCAGTGATGGGCTGCAGTATACTGTGGTTTTCTACCACAATGGTGACCTTTGGCAAATTATCAGTGAAACAAAACATTTGTGGGGCGTGGTGACGTATGCTTGTAATCCCAGCACTTGGGAAGCAGAGGCAGGAGGATTGCCATGCGTTAGAGGCCAACCTGGCCTATAAGATGAATTCCAAACCAGCTGGGACTACATTGAGGGACTCAGTTCCAAAATAACAAACGACAACAAAACAAAGAACTTCAAAAAAATAAATAAAACCCATCAAACACTGTAACTGGCAATATAAGGATATATTTCAATTAAATACAAGTTTAAATGAAATGAAATACAAAATCAAATGATTGTTACCTGCTTCTGTATTGGCTTCCTTTGCCGCACTTGGGATCTGTCCAACAGGGGAAGGGGAACCAACTTCAGCTGTGTGAGGAGTCTCCCCTGTGATCTCTGCAGCCACCTGAACCTCCTGGGCAATGGGAGAGTCTGCATTTCTCTCTTGAATAGCCATGTGGATTACTTCCTGGGTCTTGGCTTTCTCAGGGCCTGCTGGCATGGCAGAAACTTCCAGGGAAGATGAGGGCTCCCCAGCACCTTCAGAGGAAAGGACTTCTACTTGAGGCTTCTCTGACTCCTTGCCACCTGTCTCTGAGGACAGCACTGAGAGATCCCTTACCACCTGCCCCTGGACAGAGCAGTTTATGAGGTTGGTCAGAAGATTTTTACAACTAACAGCCACATCAAACATCTGCAGGCTATCTGCTAAGGAGATGATCTTGGAGAAGTTGTGCTTGCCCACAGGTAGCTTGCCAGTGTATGTCATTTCTAGCAAGAGGGCAAACTCTTCAGGGCTCACCACTGATGCATCGATAGAGATGGCATCTGTGCTATCCAGCAGGGTTTTGAACAGGAGGCTGGCCGCGGCCAGGACTGGCTTGTGGGCCCTGAAGTAGATGCTGCCGACGGAAATGGTGCAATCACAGAACCGCTGCTCCTTGCACAGGGCGTAGAGCTGCAGAAGCAGCTGCTGGCTGTAGTTGGGGAGCTCCATGGTATGGCTCCACTCTCAACCCCTTCCTCTCCCTCTCACCTTTCAGACTCCATCCACCTAGTCCTAGAGAGACCCACAAAGGACTATGTTAAACAAACAGGCATCCAGGAAAGAAAGGCCTAGGGGGAGATGCTCAACAAGCCAAAAGACAATTCACTCATTCAGTAACAGCAATCCATCCATCCATCCATCCATCCATCCATCTATCCATCCATCCATCTATCCATCCATCTAACAGTGTTGCTCATCAGGGAGGGCCAGGGTACCAGGGCTCCTGAGTTACCCATAAATGTAACACTTACGTGATTAGTTAGGAGGGACCATGCTTAGTGCCCTACATGCACGGTCTCACTGGATCCTCATGGTGACTCTAGAGAGGAGTCATCTTTCCTTCCCCATTTCACAGAGTATCTGGGGGGAAACCAGCTATGGAAAGGCCTGTCATCACTATTGGCTGATCTGTAACTGCTCTGCTGTATGCCCCTCCTACACCTAGGAGTGCTGGCCAGCAGGGGGGCAGACACAAAGACTGGACATACAATGTCCCAGTACTCAGCTGTCATAGCACTGGGCAGGGACCATCTCCCACCCCCCAACCCCCGTACAAATTTGTCATGTGGTTCATGCTTCCACTGGCCAGGCTTCCCTGGTTTCTTTGCTGGGCATTCTTTATCACATCCCTAGCTCAAGCCATCTCTCAACTCCTGGTTTCAATATGCGGTCTATCAACTTCCCGTGTTCTTTCTTAATACTTCCAAGTGGAAACCGAAAAGGCTTCTGAAACTTTATGACTCCAAAGCTCCCTGCCATCTTCCCCACTTCCCAGAAATCCTATCCTAACTGTTCACTCTAAAACCCTATCATGGGAGCTGGAGAGATGGCTTAGTAGTTAAAAGCACTGGCTGCTCCTCTAGAAGACCCAAGTTTGATTCCCAGTATCTATGTGGCAGCTCACAATTGCCTGTAATTCCAGTTCCAGGGGATCTAAAGCCCTCTTTTGACCTCCAAGGCTACCAAGCATGCATGTAGTACACAGGCATACATGCAGACCACATACAATAAAATAAAAATAGAAATAAAAACCCATAGTAACCTCAGATGCCGCTGTTTCCTCACACACTAGAGCCAATCTTTCAAAACCCCACTGGCTCTGCTTGCAGTATATGTAAATCCTACCTCTCATTCATGTGGCCAGTCTAACACCCCCCCCCCCCAATTATCAGGATTTCTGCAATAATCTCATAGCTGATCTCCATGCCTCTGCCTGCCCTACCTTCTATTCAACAGCCAGAATGATCTACTTAGCATACAGCCAGAGCCTGGCATTTCTTTGCACAAATGCCTTAAAGGCTTCAGTGTCAGATCAAAGTCGACATTCTTATAATGAACTGTGCCATGATCCAGCTACCACTGGCTGCCTAACCTCCTCCACATCTGCTCCTCCGCCCTCCATCCTACGCACTGCCTTCTTTGCTGACCTAGGATCACACAGAGCACACGGCAGCCACACAGTTCCTCACATTCATGCCAGGCTGGTGCTCTCACCTCCACCAGCTCAGTGCTCAAGGGCTACACAGGTGGAACATGAGTAATCTGAAATGCTTCGGAATCAAAAACTACTTCATTCTTTCTTTCTGTTTGTTTTATGAGACAGTGTCTTTCTTTATGTAGTCCAAGCTGGTCCTCCTACCTCTGCCTCCAAAGCTACTAAGAAAATAAGGGTATCAGTTTGTAGGCGTGTGCTACCACTGCCGGCTGCAAATGAAATGGCACCAACATGGTGTCACAGATACAGGCTCAACAGTCAACTCTCAAGTGTACTGACAATAGTATCTGTGTGTAATGACAGGCTAGTGTGCAAGAAACAAGAATGGATACTGTGTTTATATTCAGGGGCCTATCATCAGGTCTCCACAGGCAGATATTCCAAAAGCCAATATATCCAAAATAGTTTGTGTCTAGAACGTTTCCAGGTAAGAACACTTGGTCACTGTCACCGTCCTCACCTTTTCTGCTTTCAGCTATTATGCAAAACCTACAGGCATGTGGTGTGGTGGCTATGCCTCACCTGTCCTAGGTAATGCCTAAGCTTTACTAAGTGAGGGTCTTTACCGCCTGCTGTTTCTCAGTGCTTAAATGCTGCCTCCCACAATACTGCAGATGATTTGGTGGAACAGAACACCAACCAGAGGGAGATGTAATGGCCGGAATTTGCAATACGCATGTAACAACCTAGTTTTAGACTGAGGAGCCCAGGAGTAGGAACAAAACTTGGAGGAAGAGAACTGACTCTGTGTGTGTGTGTGTGTGTGTGTGTGTGTGTGTATGTATACACAATGTATGTGAATGCAAATACCAGCCTACCCTGGCCCATGAGTTTCCGGGGATTCTACTGTTTCCTGCCTCTAATCTCCCCAAAGTAAGTGCTGGGAATAGAAATGTGCTACATAGATATCTAAATGCAGGTTCTCATGTTGAGTAACAAACACATTCATACACTGAGCCACCTCCCCAGCTCTCTGAGCTGCATCTTAAAAGATGAGGAGGTAAGTGGGTGGCAAGGGCTGAGACAGTCCGTGCAGTGCAGCCTGCAGAAGGCATACAGGTAAGACGAGTCCTCCTGAACAGGGGACTGGGGTAGAGGGAGGCTATGAACAGACCAGTGGTGCTGAGCAGGGCCTGGGGTGAAGGAAGGCTATGAATGGATCAGTAGTGCTGGAATATGAAGCAGGGAATTGGAGTTAAGAGATGGGTCTGGGGAGGCAGACAGGGATCTTTGCACAGTGGTGAGTAGGCCACATGGAAGAACCTGGGTTTTCTCTTAAAGGCAAAGGGAAGCCACTGAAGAGATTTGTGGTAGAAAGTCACATGGTCAAAGATGTATTTTAAATATGTTATTTCAGTGGTGTTTCTACAGAATTTAAGGAGGATAATTCTAAAAGCAGACTCTACCATCAAAAGAGATCCAGAACTAACCAGTGAGGCAGAGACAGAAGGACAGTCCAAGTGATTTAGGAACTGAACGGTGTGAAGGAGAGAGATAACACTGCAGATCCCTAGTGTGGTGCACAGGTCGATGACAGGATGGTCCAGATGACACTGAAGAAGACAGGTAAGGAGGGCACAGCTCAAGTTTGGGTTTGTGGACTCTACACTGATGACAAAATTGTGGGATCTCCATGGGGTAAGAGAAGGGTGAAGAATCTCTCCTTAAGAAGAAGAGAACTAGTAGCAAGCTGTCTTTGTCAACAGTCATGGCTGTTTCTCTCTGCATCTACTAGTCTCACATGTTCTGAACCTGGAAAATAGCAAACTTTACCTGGAACCCGGCTTCAGTGTGCATGTGAAGGGCGTGTAAGGCACCGTGGTCCTGACAATAATCGAAAAGCTGGAGGATGGAGAAACCTGGATTAGAGGAGAGAGACACTTGTTCCCTAAGATGGGTGCCAGGCAGAAGCAGAAGATCATCAGGCAGAAGCAGAAGATCATCAGGAACAGAGGCCCCATGCAAAAGCCTCCATCAAACAGGCATGGTCAGGAAAATCTGAACCTGACTAATGAACTGATTAAGGCCGAGTACCCAGTCACAGGGCAACCAGTCACATGGACCCTGCACACTTTCTTGAGTTCTCCCTCCTAGAGTGCCACCAGTACCCCAGGTGGCTTATACTCACCTGTAACTCCAGTCCTAGCGGATATGATGCCCTCTTCTGGCTTCCACTGGCACCAGGTACAAACAAAACACATAGGCATACATGCTGGCAAAACACTCACACACAGAGTAAATCTTACAGTCTCTTCCAAGAGACTGTAGAATTCCTTTCCACTTGTAGCCATTCCTCACCTCAGCAGCTGACATTTGTCAATTCATATAATCTTTTCAGTTTCCTTAAAGAGGGTGGCTAGGGACTGGAAGCATAGAGCCTGCCCATTTGAGTACAGGCTGTTTTAACATTTATGTTACAAAAAGGTACATGGGTTTCTGAAGGGATGCATGCCTGCAACCCGAGCAGCAAGGAGGCAGAGGGTCACCCCAGGTCTACATAACAATTGCCAGCCCAGCCAGAGCTGTACAAAAGCCACAGAGGAGAAAAGCCCTGTGTGTCTCTCAATGCACGAACAGAGTGGCTCAAGTGAAGCTGGAGCAGCAGGAGCAGCAGGAGCAGCACAAGAATCTGTCTCCATCTCATGCTACTTAGAGCAAAAGAAAACATGCAGAAAACTTAAAATGTAAGCATTGCTCATGGGATCCTTGTGGTCAAACTATTGAATATTCTTATTAACAAGTAAAAAGAAAAAAAATGCAGTAAGCTGATGAATAAGCAGACAGGCAGAGTAAAAACAAATCAACCAAATGACAGGATCTCTTTAAAAAACGGGACAGAGTAACGATTTTTATTCATATTTATGCTATTTGTATAGGTGTTTTGCCTGCATGTATGTAAGTGCATCACATGTCTACAACGCCCACGGAGGCCAGAAGAGTGGTGGAGCCTCTGAAACTAGAGTTACAGACAGCTGTGAGCACCATCTGGGTGCTGGGAATTGAGCCTAGGTCCTCTGGAGGAGCAGCCAGCGCATCATACAATGAGTATGAATGCTAGCAATGTGGTAGACTTGATCAAGAAAGGGAGAATGGAGGTAGTTATGGCCAAAAACGTTCAAGGACAGGCAAGGGCTACTTAATAAATGTATAAGCCGACAATTAAAAGTAAAAAGAACACTAAAACTAACAGGACTGCTAATTTCAGAACCAACCTTTGGCAAGACAGCACACTGAGGTGATATAAAGTCATCTTTCCTACCACTACAGACATACAGAAATGCTGGATAAAACCCACAGAAATGCTTTTAAAATACATAGTCAAGTTTAAAAAAAATCCCCAGGCACCTGAAAATGAAAGAGACATCAAAATCAAAGCTGGAATAGTAAATGGGAGTTGAGACCAATGGCCCCATAGGCTTTCAAGCTCCCGAACAGGCTGTGGACTTGAAGGACACTGCAGTAATGCAGGCAAGAGATGTGGCTTCCAGCAGACCAAGGACAGGGAGCAGGAACTGAGACCCTGCATGAAGCTCAGGGCCCAGGCCCATCCCCCTATGCTAAAGTGGCACTGAGCACCAGGAAGTTGATGGCAGCCCCTAGTCATCTAGACCTGACACAGGGAACTACACACAGGCCCCCAACACACAGGCACAGCAAGCATTCTGTCTTACAGGAATCCCAATCTGAGGAATTAACACAAAAACTTGTCTCGGGAATGCATCAGAAGAATTCATAACCTAAAGCAAAGAGACTCATACAGAGAAACAGAAAAACCCAGAAAGGATGTTTGCCACCACAAAGCATGTGAAGAAGGCTGGGTGAGCAAGTAACAGAAGAAAGTTCCTGAAGGGACCTTTGAAGTAAGCGTAAGAAAAGACTTGTTAAATGGTGCCCTAAAAGAAACAGGAGGACTTATATTTTGTGTGTATAGATATCAATAGGACTCTCTACCCAGATTCACAAACGGGAGATAACATCTGCAAAGTTTAAAGGCATCAATGGATTTATAACCAAAAAAATATAACAAAGTCCTATAATTTTAGGGGAAAAGTGGAACGTACAGGGAAGGGCAAGCGAAGTGACATCCAGGCAGTGACAGAGTTGTTTCAAAATAATGACTCACTCTGCTTATCAACTCCTTTTATTCTCCTCACACAAAGGAGCAGACACTATCCCGTCAGTGGCCGACACTAGCACTATCCTCTTTTAGTGATGAGAAGAGGAAGGTCCAGAGAAGTCGCTCAGTTTCTTCAAAGTCAAACAGAATCACGTAGCAGCACCTGGGTTGGGTACCACTGGTGGGTCTGCCAGCCACACTGTTCTAGGAAAGCAGTCTGGTAAAGAGCTCAGGAGTCAGGCGGCACACACCTGCCCTGCAGGCTAGGAAGCCTTCTCCTGTGTACACACAGGCCCATTAGGAAAGGGTGCTCACTGAGCCCTATAGAGAGGTGAGAGGGATTAGAAACATCCATGACTGAGAGAATGGGTAAGCAGAAATGGAAGCTGTACACCACAGAAGACAGGCCACCAGACAGGAAACGTCCTGTTACTGAGACACAGACATGGGCACCCAGTAGTGAATGAAAGTAAAAACTAAACTAACAGGATGAGACATAGCAGGCAATACCATGAATACAGGTTACAAACACATCAAAGGATACTACGTGTCAGTCAAGACCTCATGTGCAGGCGCACACACACCAAGGGAACTAGTCACAGAAATCCATTCGCTGATGAACAGATTAGACAGAGCTGAAGAGAAAGGTATTCACTTGAAGAGAAGTCTGAGACAACTACTCACAGTAGAATTAAGACGACAGAAAATAGAAATGGAAAGCTAAGACTGTAGAAGACAGAACACGAAGCCTGACAGACATCGGCTGGGCATTCTAGATGAAGACATGAACACACAGGAGAACATGCTATTTCTGAGAATTTTCTAAAATTAAAGACAGGGCTGGGAGATGGCTCAGTACGTAACAGTGCATTCTGTGTAAGCATGGGGATCTGAGTGTGAATCCCCAGAACTCGTGTAAAGGCTGGGCATGGTCCTGTGTGCACTGAGAGGAAGGGAGGGGGCAGAGAGAGACAGGCAATTTCTGTAATCCTAGCCCAAATGGCAAGGTGACTCAGTGAGAGACCCTCCTGCCTCAAGGGAGTAAGTCAGTAAGTGACACAGGACACCCACAACATTCCTCGGCTTCTGCCACACTTCTAAGAACACACAAGACACAAGCAACCCCCAGAATAAATAAATAAAATTACAGGTAGATACATGTCTTTAGGATGAAAATTTCAAAATATCAATTAACAGAACAGCAGACATAATACCAACTCCCCATTCATAGCGATGGAAGGCAGACGAGTTGCTGACTTCCCATTCACAGCAATGGTGTCAGAAGAAATGGAAAAGCTCTGTTCTCACCTCTAGGGATATGCCTATAAACCAAGCATGCACAGATGACAAAGTGCCATTTGAGATGAGCCTCAAAGTGTGAGACTAGGAGACCATCTGTGGCAGGGCCACTGTGAGAGGGAAAATGAACCAGACATCAGAGATAAAGTAAGAGAAACAGCAGCAGCAAAGACACCAGGAAGCTCCCAGCTCAGCGAAAATAAGAAACATTGGGAGTATTGAGAACTGGACTGCCTTCTGTTGGTGAAAATATAAAGTAACAATTTGAGAAACTGCACGTTTTCCTGACGGAGAGATTCCTGTCTATACTACATCATAGAGGCATTTTAAAGAAACTGCCAGAGAAAGCAGACACATAAGAGCACCCGACTAGACAGTCCTGTATTCAGGGCACAAATGCCGGGGAAGCTGACCCTACAATACAATCAGGTAGTGGCATCAGGCAGCTGTTGCTGGGCACGCAAAGACACAGAATGAGAAACCAGCCAGGGCCACAAGGTGAGACCCTGACTGTCTCAACCCTGGCAGGTGTGGCTGCTGTGTTGCATGTGTGTCAGTAGATGGCAGAGAGGATATGGTTAGCTCAGTGTTCTGACCTGTGAGCATCTGAATGATTAGTAGACTAACATTCCCTGAAAAAAAGTGAGCCTGACATGACCACCAGCCCAGCACCATGGGGCCTGGACAAGCTCCCAGGGCAGGAAGTCAGCAGGAGATAAATCTCCCCCCGCCCCCGGGCCTCGGGGCCCAACAGGATGGAGCTGAAGAACCTCAACTGGGACAGTGGGCTCCAAGCCAGACTGAACCCAAGACAAATAACCCCTGCATGAGGCCTATGCTGCCACTGAGGGCCACATCTGGGTCTATGGCCTTGCAGCAGCAGGGGTCTGTTGCCACCAAAAGCCAGGCAGATGTCCCTGGTCTGGTCTGCTGCTAGGGACGTGTTGGTGGCTGAGAGCTGTGCAGAACTGGCCTCACCCCTTGCCTGGGCAGTATAGTAGAACTGACCGCGGTGTCAGGGGTGTGAGGGCGTGAACATGGGAGAGCTGGCTCCTCCACTTGTTTGCCCTGTGGTGACACTGGTAAAGGAGAGATGCCCTTGTCTCTTGCCACCTACAGCAGGCAGAAGAACTTGGGATCATGAGAGCAGGAGAGCTTGCCCTGGACATGGAGACTGTGAGTGAGCCCCCCACCTGCCCCTGCATGAGTGAGGAAGACCAGACCCTGACTCTTGTCTGCTGTGTGGTGGTGAGAATGAGGGAAAATGCTTTCCTCCCCTTCCTTGTCCCTTGCCACCTATGGCAAGCTGGAGCGCTGGCTTCAGGGTCATGAGAGGAGGAAAGCTGCCCCTGCCCCTTGCCTGCTGCAAGACTTGGGAGAGTGGGCTCTGCACCTCACCTGAGCAGCACAGTAGATCTACCCTGGTGTGAGGGTAGATGTGCCAACCCTGAGGGCATGAGACCAGGAGAGCTGGCTCTGGGCCTTGCTGGCTGTGACACTGGATGGGCCAGCCAGGGCAGGGCAGGAGAGCTCCACGCCAGTGGACAGCTAGTGGGATGATAAGCTCAGATACCTCAGGCCCAGATCCAGGACTTTGAGTTGGCTTACCCCAGCATCTACCCCATCAATGTACTACTGGAGTGTGTGACAGGCCTAGTCCAAAATCACAGGATCTCCATGACACAGGGCAACAACAGGATATCCGAGAAGAGTCCCAGTGAAGTTCCAATGTTGATAGTGTAGCAGAAGCCAGAGGCCTCGAAACAGACCAAGGACTCACTGCAATAAATATCTGCAAGCAGAGAAGTGTAGACAAAGTGGTATGCCATAGGACACACTGTGTCACTCAATAGCTTCCACAAGACCAACTGCTGCTACTGAGGTTTGTGGTCTCAGACACCAATGGGCTGACTCTTGGAATTAGAGATCAGCTGAGATTAGACTCATTTTCTATCAGTCAGAAGATGTCCCAAATAACTTGCCTGCTAAGCATACATAATGACATGTGCGAACATAAGGAGACAGAAGCCAGGGCTGGGGCAGCTCAGTGGTAGGGCAGTCCCTTACCTGGCACACATGAGACCCTTGGTCTGATCCCTAACAATAGATCCAAAGAAAGGAGGAATTCACAAACCAACGTATAAAAAGGCATTTACAAACCAGGTATAAAAACAAATAAGGAACATATTAAGCCAGTGGTGAGGAGGAAAAGGGTGACAAGAGAAGTGCTCTAAACAGAAACAAATTAAGATGGAAGCAATCAATGTATAAGTATTAGTGATCACACTAAGTAGACAGACAATGTGCTCATCAAGAAGTGGGGATCCCCTGCCTGACCTTTTAAAAACTATAGTGTGTGTGTGTGTGTGTGTCACACTTAAAATAGTGTCATGTGCAGTAAGCATTAGTGAATTAGCTACACTTACTACCAAGAGAGGCTCTAAATAATTTTGAAACTGGCCTTCTGACTTAAGTATCTGTCTTTAAAGAAACAAACTATACCACCTTTGCAGACCACTTTGGGCGAATGGACTACAGAAAGCCCAGAGCTCTCGCTAAGCCATACTTGAGAAAGAAACTACCCAACCTATTCAACCTTTGCAGGGCACTTTCTGCTAGCGACTTCTGTTACTAAGTAAATGCGTGTGATGAGCCCACAGCTGTGGCTGGGGGCGGGAGCAACAGAAAGTCCAGAGGCTGAACTACACTTGCCACAGCTTCCAACACACTTTCCTGCCCCAGCCTACCTCCCTTTGCAGGGAAGCTCCATGGAGAGAAAACAGAAGACTCTGTACAGTGTGGTTTGGGAGGTAAAGGAACTTAAGATCACTAAGTGTTGGAATCTCTAAGTGTTGGAGATTGACACAGGAGCAATATAAAGTATGTTATGAAGCACTTGCAGAAATTGCTAGGCTGGGGGAAATTGTCAAAAGTCCCGTGGGGAAAAACGTTTAAGCAACAAGAAAGAACTCCAGAAAGAAGGATGCTCCTCAAAGGAGCACTATTAAAGCCTCAAGAAAAGGCTATACTGACTCAGAATAAAGACAGCAGACAGAAGAAACTTAATTGGCTGAACCAAGTGATGTATAATGACCCAAAACACAAATGGGAATTCAACACAAAGTAGAAAACTAGGCCAGCTTTCTAAAAGGGGCACAAAGAATATTTATTTATTTAAATTCCTACCTTGACTCCTTCCATAAAGGATTTGGAAGTCTTGAGAATCCTTGTGTTACAAAGAACACAGGAGAAAGATGGAGAAAGCAAGCAGGAGCTAAGGCACAGTTGGGGGGAAGGTGACATCTCTTTAAAGAACATGGAAGGAAATAACACTGCAGGCTACACTGTCCATATACACTGTTAAATGAAAAAGTTCTGCCCTCCACAGCCTCAGGAGAGTTCCCTAGCAAGGCACCGGTAAAGGCATTTGCTCACTAGCTGAGAGCGGAGACTAGATCTCCTGTACTTGCTTTCCCATGAGTCTCAGGGCGGCAGCCCACACACCATCATTCACTCGGCACACTGCTAGGTGTTGTGGGACCCCAGTAGAATATAAATCAAGACCTAAGTCCATGGGAGCACCTAGCTCACCCAGCAATGGTACAACTGCAAACAGAACTCTCAAATGGGCTCAGGCTGAGATCAGAGGGAGACAACGGATGGGCATGGCCCCTGCTGAGTAGCAGGGAAGGCAAAGGGCTGGAGCTGTACTTGCCACATAGATATGACTTCAACAGGTGAGGGCAAAGGTCAAGTGCTCTAGCCAGAGGAGACACTGGGCTTATTTCTTGAAGGGACCCCATGGCACTGCACCAAGCACTGGTGACAGAGGTATCACCAAGTGACAGCAGTGTGGTGGATGTGGCCAGACACTGAGCAGAGGAAAGAGCACCTACATTTTGAGGGCAGGAGCTTCCAAAATAGGAAGAACCCAATGGAGACAGAGCATTAGGAGGTCAGATGGGTGGATCAAGGAGATGGACCAGAAAGCAAAGACATATCTATCAGTAATCAGCTGCAGGTTCTCAATGGCTGGGTTTCTATTGCAGGAGAGAAAAACTATTCTAATTAATTCTTGGTCAAAGATTGTCAGTTTGGGTCCGTACTAACTCTGCCTCTTGCTCTAATGTCTCTAGTGATAACCGTCTCCTCTGCAATCTTGCTTTCTGTCTCACTGCCTGGGCTCTGTGGCAGCCAGAGTCGAGGGACCTTGGAGAGCCCTTTTGGTTGCTTTCAAGGCACAGGATTTCATTACTTTATCTGTCACATACTCCTGTCACACGACCAGATGACCCTTAGTCCAATCTCCTCCTTTTCAAGGGAAGAGACTGGGGTCCTGAGAGGCTGAGCTGCTCTCTGATCCTAGTCTGCCTTAACCCTGTGGCTGTTTAGTATCTCACAAACAACCAGAGCCAGGTGAAGTAAGTGGCTCTCTCAACATAATTAGAGCAAAGATCACACACGAGACAAGAAATGAGGGATTGCTCCACACGAAGAGATGATTTCAAATGTAAGCTACCAGAGGAATCAGCCAAGTTAAAAGAGAAGCCCTGGCAATTATTTCTGAGAACTCGAGGACGGTTGGTGAGGTTAGAAAAGGGTGGCTGCAGCCTTCAGCAGGCCTGGATTTCTCAAGTTCAAAAGCAGCTGTCAGTTGGTATCTTCTCTAACACTGAGTGCCTCATAGGCAGAGCTGCAGCAAGGAATGCAGACTTTCCTGTGCTGCTGCAAGGCTCACGGCCGTGCCTCTCACATGTACACGTTTCTAATTTTACCATCACCATTGTCATCACTCAGCCCCAAACACTAGCCTTCTTGGCAGAAGCAACACCTCCGGGGCCAGTGGTCTTTCTTAAGGCACTCTGGTCACTGGGAATTCCAAGCAGCCAGAAGAGCTCCCGAGAACTCCAGCATGGAAGGTCTGAGGGCTGACTCAGGTAAAGGGCGTACCTTCAGGGATTTGGGAGGCTACCTCCTGAGCAAGGAGCTGCATGGACACATAGCTTGCTTATGTACTGGAATTTACGGCTCACAAACCCATTTACCCTTGTGCACAGATGCAAACTAAGGCACAGATACATTAAATACTTTGTGAAAGAACCAAATAGCTACTAAAGGGCTATGTCCTGACTTAAGTCTGGGTTTTGACACACAAGCCATGGTTGTGCGCTCTACAGTGCAGGGCTGCACTGGTTGCTAAGATTTAGCCACCCCCAACTCCCCTCCTCCAGGCAAGCCTTCTCTCATCAACTGAGCTGTCAACCACTGGTTACTTGACAGAAGCTCTCTAGCCTCTCCTCAAGGAGACTGGTCAGGGAACTGACCACATCTACCACCCAGCAGCTCAGGAGACCCTGCTTCTCTCTTCCCTTTCATTCTCCAATTCTTCCTTCGGAGAGGTTCTAGGGATCAAACTGAGCGCCTCCTAGATGCTAACTAAGCAAACGCTGTCCTCTGAGCAACAGTCTCAGCCCTTGGTTTCTTAAATAGGTTCTTGTTATACAACCCAGGCTGGCCTCTCCAGAGCCGCTATGTCTGCTGACCAATTTTTCTAAATTGCTAATCCATGCCTTCTGTCAGCTCTGACAGCCTGATCTTTCTTTCTACCAAATTATACTAGGATGTCACTTATCAAAGAATCACTAAGAGCCACCATAATGATGAACCATACTATGTTTCTAAGCAATTCTTAAGCTGTTTAATGCTAACAACCCAGTGAAGCATTGCACTCCGCTTACAACAAGGCCTTGACAGTGAAGATGTTAAGTAACAGCCCAAGGCCTTATACAGGCAAGCCAACAAAGGCAGTGAGTGTCTCATCCCATCTGTCTGACTTGAAACCCAAGTCCTCTCCCCCACCACAGCAACTTCCCAGGCTTTAATGTGCCCACAAATCACACGGGGATCTTGTCAAAGGAAATTCTGACCCAGAAGTTCTACTTGAGGCCCAAGATTCTGCACGTCTAATAGCTCCAGGTGACACAGATACTGCAGAGTGGTCAGATACTGTCTGCCATGGCCTAACTTCAAATCACATTGGTTCATATCTGATAATCCTGAAATACGTTAAAAGCAACACTTCGTGTCTGCGACGTTACAAGTCATCTGCACATCCCTCCCTTTTGCCCTGGCTCTAGTCAAAACAAGAACAGCCACAACTCTCCAGTGTCTCTGGGCATTAATCTACAGAATACAGAAGAGTCTATATCTCTATAGGCAGGTGTTAGGCAAACAGCTCTGCAGTCTCTTGGTGACAACCTACATGCCTCTGGCCTGCATCCCACAACCTGCTCTTCCAAGAACCTCCAGATTCCCTGGTTGCTGTCAATCTAACAAGACCCAACAGGGTTCACTTTCAGGACAAGCTGCTCCTTACCTAGGATGAAGGCCTCTGAAGGACCACAGATGGCACACAAGCCATTAATATGTGCAGAACTAAGCACAGTGAACGCATCTTGGCCCACACCACTCTACATGACCTACTGTGACATTTCTTTTCTAAACACAATGCATCTTTCCTCCTCCACACATCTCAGCTCATCAGCCTCCTAGCCAGATCCTGAAGACTGCCTGCAACGGCATTCAAGACCACTATTTTGTGGTGTCAAAAATTAAAACTCAATATTGCATGCTGCCTTGGAATTTAGCAATATTGAGAGGGCTTCAAAGGTCCTAAAACCAGTCCCCCTTCACACTCAGCTCCAGGTTACTCAACAAACTTCCTATCAGAGACCAACTGCAGCTCCTATTTGTCCCTCAGCAGTGGGCTTCAGCTCCCCTAAAGTTGCTAAAGAAGCCAGTTACATCCTCTGGGTACTGCAGAGGGCACCTCCCACGGGCACTCAGTGCTCACCGGACTCCTGTACAGCTGTGCATCCCTCTCACCCTCTGTCAGGCTTCCTGTCTAGGGCCATCCCCAGACTCCTCAGACAGAAGCCCCTCCTCATCAAGGGGGTGAGCAGGAGATGATTAGATCTTCCCCTTTTCCATATCCTTGATTCTTAAATGCCAATGCCAGGAGCACAGGCTAAGCACTTTCTGCCCCCTGCTTAATTCCCCTAACATCCCTGTCAAGTGGAAAGCATACTGTCTCCATTTCACAGTGGAGGAGACTGGTACCCAGCAAGGGAACCTGCACAAGATAGCACAGTGGTCAATAATGTTAGGCACAGCTCAAATGCAGATCTGCCTGGCTCCTTGCCCTTAAAAAATTATTTATATTTGGGGATTGAGGAAGATGTCCCAGCACACACATGGAAGTCAGAGGACAACTCTGTAGAATCACTTCTTTCCTTTTACCTCTGTGGTAATTGTTCATTGTCACAGCTTAGGGTAACCTGAGAAAGGGAGTCTCAGTTGGAGCATTGCCCAGATCAGACTGACCTATGGGCATGTCTGTGGGGAACTGTCTTCATTGTTAATTGATATGGGAGGGCCTGGCCCACTGTGGACAGTACCCTTCCCCAGGCAGTTGATTCTGGGCTGTATACAAGGAGACTAGCAAAGCATGCACCTATGTGTAAGCCAGCAAGCAGTGTTGCTCCATGGTTTCTGCTTTCAAGTTTCTGTACTTGAAAACTCAAGTTTCTGAGTTCTTCCACTGTTTTCTCTCAACGACAGACCATGACCTGTAAGCTAATGAACACTCTCCTCCATACGTGCTTTTGGTTGGTATGTTGTCTTAAAGAAACAGAAAGGAAACTAGAACATGTGTATGATGGGATCAAGCTCAAGTCACCAGACTTACACAGTAAGTGCCTTTCTCCACTGAGCTACCCTCCTATCACCTGGCTCCCTGTTCTCACTTACAACCTCAGTTTCTCTGATTGCCAGGGCTTCCAGGCTCCCAAGTCTCTCCCAGGAGAGATGACGTGCTAGCCAGCATGACGGGAATGCCATTTGAGGAGCCTTGTTCTTACTGCATTTTTTGCTACAGACTGAGTGAAGCTATGTATCTAAGAGAGTGCTGCTGGCATTGGCCAGCTAGCTGGCTGCCAAGAAACTTCCTCAGAAGGCCTGAACTTAATTTACCAAAAGGTCTGACTTGGCTATCAGTCTTACAGATACATAAACCCTACCTATCCTTGCAGTGTCTCACAGTTGGCTGGACTTGAGAAACATAAATAACTCACTATAGATCAGAGAACGGATCCATAATGTGAGCTATGCCTATTCTTTGCAATAATCTGTGAAAAGACGCAAGTGGCTAGAGCAGACAGCATCAGAAAGCCCTTTACAAATCACAGAAGACAGCAGAAGGAAGTTGGCTATATGGAGCCAACATTTAAATGAAGCCCCGTAAATCACCTTGGTCATTAGAGTAAATTTAGCAAGTCTGAGGATTAAGGTGCAATGCCAAATGACAGTGCATCTGGTTCCTCTCACTGCCGAGGCCTGTACTCTCCTGCAGCCTGGTCTCTCCTGTGACAGATGCGTATGGCTCTCTGTTGAGCACCACCCACAAAACCTCAGCTTTCTGATGAGTTGAGGGTTTGATGGCTCCTTCAGAATGCAAGGAGGCCCCTCACTCACGCTGGCCAAAGCCTTACTTTTAGTCTGAGCATCTATCTGAGGCAGATCAGCCACTCCCTCTTCCAAGCTGCCTAAGCCTAAGAAATCTCCCAACTTACTTCAGACTCAGCTTCATCCTGTTCCCTTCCTTGTCACCAGCCACACACACCCTGGCTGCGGACTCAGCCCTTGCTCCTTCTGTTCCACTCAGCCTCACTCCTCCCTGGCTTTCCCCATAGGCGTCATACATTTACTTATTACTCAGCCTGCCTTCCCACCACTCATCACCAGATTAAAACTTAGAAAAGAAATTCATTCATGGATTGAGCCTTTATAAGAGGTGATGAAAGCCGCTGTGGTGGTACCTGTGACCTCAGCACAGGGCAGAAGGATGGTGAGGCAGATGCCAGCGTGGGCTACCAAGCAGGATGCTGTCAAAAACTAAGAAACAGAAGTCAGAAAACTGCAATTTATTTATCTTTAGAGACTACACAACTCAACTGTATTCATTTATAGATGAAGAGACAGACAGAAATTAAGTAGCCCACCCAAGTTGTTCATATATCTAAGCAATGCTGAGGCCAGAAACCAGGATGCCAGCTTTTGAATCTTATGTTTGTATTTAGACCAAAACTAAAACATCCAACTTCTAAGAAACAACAGGGGCCCACAGCAGGGACGATTCTGTGTCTCCGACTGGTACAACACTGAACGTGGTACACAGCCTCTTTGTTACTCCTTCTTTGACTGTGATTAAAATACCAGCCACTGGTGCTCAGTAGTTAATAGCACTGGCTACTCCTCCAGAGGACTCAAGTTCCCAGCACCTACATGGCAGCTCACAAGCATCTATAATTCCATTTCCAGGAAATCTGATGTCTGCTCTGGGCTCTGTGGGCACCAGGCATCCAAGTGGTACACAGTCATACACACAAGCAAAACACCCATACACATTTTTAAACATTAAAAACATGAATACAATTTGGAGGCAATTAAATCAGAAAGCTTTTTCAATGGTAATATTTAATTGGGTAGCAGTGGTTTTACGACATAGGACTCGTTGTTAAACTTCCTTGAAAATCTACAAGTCGTGTGGAGCTTACCTGCTCATCTAGAGCTAGAAAAATGCCCTTTGATAAGATAGGAATACCTGGGGGTAGGGAACAATGTATTTACTTGTGCTGCTGCTTGACTGTTTTGCCAAAATGAATTCACATATCAGGTATATAAGCACAGAAAATGGGTGCTACCTTAGAGGAAGAAAGTATATGCCCTTTAGATTCATTCTAGAATTCTATCGGTGCAGAGAAAGGATAGGAAATGTTCACCTACACTGTATTCAAAGCAATAGCATTTGAAAGGGTTTGAAAAAACTCTGAAAACTAAAATACAAAGAGATTTTTAAGTAAATATAGTATAGAGTCATATTTAGGGAATATTATGCAGCCATTCAAACAGGTTGTTGGCTGGAGGTATAGTTCATCAGGAATATGCTTACTTGACTAGCATACATAAGGGCCCAGGCTTAGCACTCAACACTGGACAAAGTTCTATATGATACCCAAAGGACAAGTAACCAGAGACAATACAGAAACTGAATTTCATGTAATCTTAAAGCTTTCAGAGCCCGGCATGGTGGCACACACCTGTGATCTGAACATCTGGGGCAGGAAGATCAGGAGTCAAGGCAGCCCAAGCTACACAAGATCTCAAAAATGAAACAACCAACTAGCTCTTTTGTACCACAGGTCACCATTGTGAAAGTAAAAAGGTAACTCAGAAGAACAGAATCACAGTACTTAGAAATCAGCTCTCTGATAACAGCATTATAGCAGGGTGAGCATTCACAACAATGAAAGGACCCATAAACCAAGGGAACTCGAGCACAGGACTGCTCAGGCCAGGCAACGCTACCAGACAGCACAGGCAAGGATCCTTACAGGCCATTAGGAAGCAGACAGGGAGAGAAAACCCGAGTGCTGCTGAACCTACAGAAGTGCAGGTGGGCATGCAGATGCTGCAGCTGCCCTGGCAAACAATTTGGAGGTTCCTTAAGAAGCTAAACACACTCACCAGATGTGCTGGTGCACACCTATAATCTACCACTTAGGAGACTCCAAACAGACATAGTGAAACTTTGTCTCAAGGGAAAAAAAAGTTAAACATCAAATGACCCAGCAGCTCCTCTGCCAGGATACACTCAGGAGAACTGAAAACACACCCACACAGAAACGTCTGCAATGGTGGGAACTGGGACATTAACCACAGCAGGCAGTGCTAATGACCTAACAGACATCTGCTGAGGAAAGGGCACAAACACCTCCACAAGGTGGAACAATAGTCAGCCATAGAAAGACGTAAATTCTGAACATGTGCTACGTACTGCATGAAAACGGCCGCAGAAGGCAAACTGAGAAAGGATTAATGGTTATCACAGACTGCAGGGCGGGAAAGAAGAGTGACTAGGACTGTTATGAAGTGATCTAAAAAAAGATCCTAAAATTAGTAAGTAATAGTTATAGACATTAACCATGCAATTTAAACTGAATTACATCTAAATAAATTAGATCTAATAAATTATATCTAAATACATTTTCTGAAAAAAATAGACACTTTAATATTTCTAATAGCATGGGGAAAATGCTGTCTCCTCTTCCTCTTCCTTCTTTGTCTTTCAGTGTTTTAAGACAGTGGCTCACTGTGTAGCCCCACCCTACTGGACCTTGCTATGTAGACCAGGCTGGTCTCAAATTCTCACAGATCTGTCTGCCCCTGCCACCTAAGTACTGGGGTTAAGCCATGTGCCACCATACCCGGTATGTGTTCTGGCCCGTGCGTATACACACAAACTGGAGAAAAGGAGGCTGGAGCGATCCCTCAGTGCTTAAGAGCACATCTGTTCTTCCAGGGGACAGTGGCTCACAATTTCCTGAACTCTGGGTCCAGGGGATCTGATGCTGGACCTGGCCTCCATAGGCACCTGCACTAATATACACTAACCCAGACATATACACATAATTTAAAATACATCTATAAAACTATTTAAAAATTTTAAAAGAAATTTACGGATGCCTGGGAAGGCTGGTTTCCACAACTCCACGCTGGGAGCAGGCATCTGATTCCCATCCTGCCTCTAACAACCATGCTAGGCAACTAATTGCTTTTCTCAGATTCTCTCAATTTCTAATGAAAGTCTTCTTGAAGCGTTCTACAAGATACAAGGAAGCAAAAACATCAAAACAGCATAGCAAACTGCTCAACCCCTCTTAGCGGCTAATTCATAGAAACAAGCGACTCTGCACGGCTATTACAACAGAAGGAGGCTCTGCGGGACTTAGGTGCCTTTCAGGACATGCTGCTCTGATCCAGTTCATCCAAGATTACTCTTCACAGACTCCACTGCAAAATCCCCTGAGCAGCACAACCATCTAATGAGCAACTGGGGATTGTGACTGCATTATACTTCATGCCAACTTTCCCATCTTGCAGTCAAGAGTCTCAACAAGCAATCACTGCCTTAATGCTTTCAAATCCAGCCTCTCAGGTGTACAAAAGACCCTTGGCTTTGTCACTGATAGGCCTTTTGCTCTGACCTGAAAACCTGGATGACTAGCAAGTTCTCCTAACTTGATTATCTGAATACATCTTTCTTCGACAGGGAATACATCTGGACTACCCATTTAACACGGGGCCAAACTCCAGCTTCCCACCTAATGTACAAATGAAGCCCTGGCAGGGACTCAGTATCCCACTAAGCACTGTGATGCCAGATGCTGTGTGCTCAACAGTATGGTTTGGAGTGTGCCCTCTAGACATAGCTGCCCAGGAGTGAACCTTGGCCCCTAGTGAGCTAAGACTTGAGGCAAGTTGATTATTCTTGGGAACTCAGTTTCCTCATGGGTAAAATGGAGATGACATCAGGGCTTGCTTGGCTCATGAAGTACTGTGAGAATAACCTACTCTACATAAACAAGCCCATACATATCAACAGCTCCTATATATAGTATCACAGGCACTCTTCAGCGTGAGCTGTTACTGCCCAACACAGGACGATGCTTCAAGGAGAGGAATACAAACATTCTCCTGCTGAAATGTTTGCTTTTACTACCGTGGATCATCGTTTTTAAGTTATTTTGTCTTAGATATATATCAGATATTACATAATGGCTTTTGCGAGCGAAGACTTGATACATTCCCACTGTCATCTCACATAGCTGATTTGGGATGGGGGGGAGGGGGATACTGTGAGGCCTCTCCTAGGAGTCCCAGGTTATGATCTGAGTCTCATAATACAGACCCTGCACATAACAGGAACAAGTAACTTCTCAGGTGACCCCAGCCCAGTTCTCACATGTTATAGCTGAGGCTTTTTCTTGAAGTTCCTTGTTGATGGAGGTCTAGAAAGAGACTCTTCCTGTTTCCTATCTTACGTGTGCAGCTGCACCTTAGGTCAACTGGTCTAGGACATCCTGTGGTTACCTACGATTCCTCACTGATAAGTCAACTGGAGCTGGGGATTAAACCCAGGGCTGAGCATGTTCACCCCAGACCTAAGTCCTTATTAAATTCACAGTAATAAATAGCCGTTCTTTGGTACCTGTGTGTGTTGATTCTAGTCCCCACAGTCATCAAAGCCTTTGGATGCCCAAAGCCCACAGAACACTGTGTAGAACTCTGAATTACCCATGCACATCCTTTGTTAAACGTTCATCTCTTATGCAAATGCTTTGTAAACAGATGTTCCAGCAATTGTCCAGGAAAGGAAAACTCTGAACATGTTCAGAACAGGAGTATTTTTCCCCAAATATTTTCAATCTAAGGTTGGCTGAATCCATGGTTGAGAAACTCATAGGCAAACAAGGCCAACAGTATATATTCTAAATGGTAAGGAATAAGGAAGACAATCTGGAAAGATGAAGACAGTTGTGAGGTTGCCATAGGGACCCATCTAGTAGGTAATACGTACTCAGCATTTCTTGTACTCTAAGCATGGCAGTAAGTATCTTGTATAAGTGGCATGACACAATCCTGTAAAATCAGTGAGTCCATTGCTAATATTAACCTCTTTCTACTGAGGAAGTGGAGGCTTGGCAAGATGAAGAGATTCGCCCAGATGACCAAGTCAGAGGGCGGAGGTCAATAAATGAACCCACACTGTCAGATGCTAGAGATGACAATGTTTCCAGAAAGGTCTAAGGCCCAAGCCCGAGATCATCAAATTAGATGAACCTCGTCATCTTACATCTGGACAACTGTTCAGAGGTACCACACATAGAGTAAACAAGGTATTTTTTAAGTGACATTAGAAAATGGGTGTGAAGCTTCCATGTACAGAACTTACCCAGCATACAAGAGGCCCTGGATTCCATCCCTAGCACCAGTAAAACTGAGAAAACGGGAAAGCCTACTTAGTCTCTGCTGTGTGAAGTCCTGGCACAGTGTGGACCTTAAATGCTCTCACAAGCCCACATGCTAAAAGTGTGAACCTCAGAATAGAGCTACTGGGAGGTGGAGAAAGTTTAAAAGGTGGGGTGTAAGGGAGGCCTGGGCACTGGGGCATGTCCTAGAGGGGATAGTGGATTGTGCTCCTCTGCATACTCCTAGACTCACCACAAGTCCCAGACCAACAAAGCCATCCAAACGCAGGCCAAACCATGAGCCCCAAACTTCCAAAACCATGAACCCAAACTCTTTTCTTATGGCTTGCTATCTCTTGGGTGTTTCATATGACCCCATGCTCAGTCTCCCAGCGGTGTCTGGCCTGTCCACCCAGCAGAGCTCTACTGAACTCAGGCTAATGCCCTTCATGATGCCCCACACTACATAGACAAGACACTTAGCTCTCTGGGAGCACATGGCTCATCAGGGAAGAAGAGCCTCTTTCTCGGCCTACACCTGCCTTTTCTTCTGCCTTTGTAGAGAAGGCTGGAAGCACAGAGCGACTCTAGACGCCTGTCTTTCTGCACCATGTCCTATCGAAATGCTCAGATCACTCGGCCCTCGGTATCCTCTGTGTGTGACAAAGAACGACGCCATTCCCCTCTCCTGTGCTGTTAACTTCTTCCTTTGTCTTTGAAGAATTGGGAATTGCTTTTATCTCTAGCTTTCCCCCAGTCCATCACCGGGGAGTATAACAAGAGGGTTATCTTAAGGAACTAACAAAAAAAAAGAAAGAAAAGAAAAAGAAAAAGAAAAAGTGTAGCTTCTCCACTGCCTTTAACGCTGGCAAAGAGCCTGTGGGATTCCGTCGTTATTTGCTCAAAAATGTTCAAAGGGAAAAGGGGGAAATTTCATCCTCACCATTCTGCAGCCCAGGGAAGAAATCCAGAACTCTAGGGGCCAATTACTCCACCGTCTGGACTTTGACCTTCAGAAGTCTCCCTCTGGTTTTAACCTGACTGGAACTGAGGGCAACTGTCAGCAGAGGGCAGCTGAATGAGCAGCTCGTGTCCAGGGCGATCAGACTTAATGACTGCCAGGCCCTCAGAGAAACACTCCAAAGTTACAGTGCCATGCAAACCTACAGGCTAATAGAGCAAATTTCACTCTCCCCGCCTTGAAGTCTCTACCTTCATGATATCAGGCTAGGAGCTGGGCACGCAGAACCAGGGCAGCCCTTTGAAAACCAATCACGACTGGTGGCTCTAATAAAACCAAAGGGAGGGGCCGGAGCAGGCAGAACACACAGAGGCAGTGAAGCGTGAGCAAGGGTTGGCTGTCTACAGACAGGAGTGAGAAGCATTCTGGGTGGGAAGCCCGTGCCAACGCTAAGAACACAGCCAGGCTAAGGACAGCACTCTGTCGCCCTTCTTCTGATTTTCCCATGACAAGTGGAGCTGAAAATTTAAAAAGGGATCCATTAGAAGGTTTTATACAGAGCCTCGTTTACCTTGGCAATTCCAGGTCGGAGCCTTCAACACAAGCTTCCCCAAGCCTGAGGGCTTTACTGTCATCTTACTCCCAGATTAATGCACCAGGATCTTTCTTCATGATTTTTAGAAACTGGAGCTGGGAGCAAAGCTGGTTGATTCTAGCTCAGTGGAAAGCACTTCTTAGCATGCCACCAAGGCCCTATAATACCACAGTAATAATTAAAAAAAAAGACTAATAATTGGGACCTTAAATTGTAAAAATAAACACACAGGACGAACAGCAAATGGCCGCAGCAGGTTGTGCTTATCTCCACAAACATACGTGCAGCACCAATAAAGACGTCACAGAAAAGAGAGAGGGTCCCGGGCAGTGAGGGAGACTGTGGGGTGCAGATGGAAACATGGGACTCATGTAGGAAATTCTTAAGAAATAAAAGGCTCAAATAATCAGTGCCAAAGTTCTACAAGGTGAAGTGTTTTGAGCAATGGACATGGGGCCACAGCATGGCTTTTTGTCTGCAATGAGGATTGGCTTGCAGGCTGCACACTTTTACTGGATTAAACTTGAATGTCCCTACTCAGCGTGAGTGAGACTGGTATTCACTGGCTTCCACTTCTGGTTAGAATCAGAAAATGTGAAAATCTAAATAAAATAGGTGAAAACTCCTAATTCAGGTGACTGTACCAAGGGGTGGGGTAGGGCCAGCAGTATCTAATTTGGAGTGGCTGTGGGGGGCACACAGGACATAATTATGTAAAACACCCAGTGCAGTCCATGGCACTCTGTGTGTTCAACACAGTCACTTTATTACTGATGTGCTATTGCTAGATGCACTAAGGTAGGGAACTGCTCGGAAGCAGGGCTGCAGACTTAAGGGTTCCTGGGTGTGGAGCAGCAGGGGCCTTTTCAGGGTCCCACTGTCCTGTCCCTGTCACCCTCTCGTTTCCCCTTTCTAGTTTACTTGCTCATTTAACAGGTGGACACTGACTTCTTCCTAATAAAGGACAAAGTGCTATGTACTCAACAGGAAATGGTGGAGACAACAGAAGGGCCTTTGAGGGGGACAACGTATTAGCACAAATACTCTAAAGGAGCATCTATGAACATGCATCCGGTTGCATGTCAGAAGGCTGTTGCAATGTTGCAAAGCACTGAATGACAGTAGCTTTAACCAGAGCAGGAGAAAGGGGAGCAGAAACCAACAGACTAGGGGCTTAACCCACTGCAGCTTCTACCACTGCCTCCTGCTGATGTACAGAGGCAAGCGTGTAACCAACTAGACTTTACCATTCTGCAAGGTGACATGTAAAAGACCGTCAACTGCCAAGTTGTATACATTAAAAAATCACACCATATAAAAGATTAGCAGCGATGAAGCTGTATGCTAGGCTACATACTGAGCATGTGCAAGGTTCTGAGTTTAATCCCTTGCACTGAAAAGAAACACATCAAATCTTTTTAAAGGACGAAACAGTGTGGGTATGGAGGTCCACACTGGTAATCCCAGTACTGGGATGAAAAGGCAAGAGAAGGGAGGAGAGGCCTGAGGGGGTTAGATGCCCCGGGACAGGAGAATGCCAGGGAGGGAAGACGGAAATGGGTGGGTGGGGGAATATCCTCATAGAGGCAGGGGGAGGGGGATAGGATACGGCAGTTCCAGAGGAAAGGGGAAAACATTTGAAATGTAAATAAAGTATTGAAAGAAAGGAAGGAAGAAAGAAAAAAGAGAAAAAAAGAAAAGGGAAGAGAATCAGGAATTCAAGATCATCCTTGTTGACATAGGGAACTCAAAGCCAGCCTGCATCATGTGAACCCATCTCAAAAAGGAAAGGCAGGCAGGCAGGCAGGCAGGATCTGCTAAGGAGGTTGGTGAGAGTCACTACCCACTGCTCACTCATCCCCCTTGTAAGGTCCTAACATTCACTAGGCATTTGTGAAGCATGCCCTTAAGCTTGTCAATTATGTCTGACCACTTCATACAAGAAACAAAACCTAAAGAGGCACTTTCAGAACTCTAGAGGTCAAGGTCACAGACCTGTACAAAGTGACTAGCTGTGTGACTTCACTCTGGTTGTTACATGTGACATTCATTACGCTCTGCTCTTTTGGAGGGGTCAAGGACCCTGTGAGATCTGATTAAAGTAATGGGATCTCCTCCAGGAAGAATGAATGGCACTGGTGCAGATCCTTAGGCATCTTCAAAGGACTCACGGTTCCATTGAGGATCAGTGTTTCTCTGGAGATTAACGACCTTGGGTTTTTGTGTCTTGGTTATATACTGTATTTACTCTGTGTAAGGAAATGAGTTACTTGGTGTCGTGATTCTGGGATCGGAGTTAAATAACATCAAGGAAACAGAAGGAAAGCAGTTTTCTTTCCTCGCCCTCTGTTCCCTGGAGGGCTGCCAGGGCCTCACAGTGTGCTTTCAGCGAATGAAATACGGTAGCCTCTGCACAGCTTCATCTCTGAACATAAATGTCCTTAATATGTAACTCCTTCCTATGTGGTTAGTAGCATGCTTCTCCACATCATCCAGATGACGGCTTCGGAAGGTAAGCAATTGGAACCAGAAAAGCACATACCCCAATTCAATTTCCTTGGAAAACCAAAGCACTCAGAGGGTTGAGAGTTGAGAAAGGCTGAGGGCTGTGCCTTCCCCCAGAGTTGTCAGCCCAGGAGGTGCTGGGAGGGGCTTTGAGTCCTCAGTGTGAGGCACTAGGCATACCAATTTGTTTTTCAATCTATTTTACTTCAGTTCAGAGCATCATCTCAGACAGACAGCCCAGGAAAACAAGCCGCACTTTGGTTCCTCCCAGCCTTCCTCAATCTCCAAATGCAGGAGAGTATTGCCAAAGTGAGGCTTGTTTTCCTGGGCTGCTGTCTGAACCGATGCTTTGAACTGAAATAAAATAGATTGAAAAAACAAATTGGTATGCCCTGGCTCCTCCCGAGTTTCATACCATGCTTCAAAGCTGGCGTCACCACCTACTCTTTACTGGAGCCCAACGGACCCAAATCACAAAGTAGCAACAGCAAAGCTCAGATGGGAAGGTCCCACCCAGACCCAAAATAGCAATTTAATTCTGGGCTTGCAGTTCAACACTGCATTAACATGCCACTCTGTGGCCAGCTCCCAGCTCCAGTCTCTGGCCTGGTGACATCTGATGGCATGCCCAACACGGTTACTGCATACAGTTTAAAGCAAAACCTGACATCCATTCTTCCATGTGACAGCCCTAGCAATCCCTCAGTTTAGCACAGCCTGTGGTTTCTCATGCTCATGCTCTGTTCAAACCTATTCAAAAGGCCTGATGCTTTTCGAGTATTCCATACCATAGTGCAGGATGCTATGGTTTTTAGTTTTTGAGACACAGCCTCAAGATGCTGGCTTTTTTTTTTTTTTTCTGGGCTGGCCTCAGACCCACAGAGATCCACCCTGTTCTTGCTTGAGTGCACAGACTGAGGGTGTGTGCCACCAAGCCTGGCTTAAAGGATGCAACTTTATTAAGAAGATTTTGAAAGGAAATCCACAATCAACTACAAACACACCCTGTAGGCAGCATGCAGCATTCCCCCAGAAACCCCTAAGAAAATGCAGATATTGGCACTCAGGCGCAGAGCCCTTGTTGGTGCGGTGCAGGCCTGAGTTCCATTCCCGACCCCTCTCCCCCCAAATTCAGGTGTCTCCAACAGAGGAACACAAACAGCTCCAAGCTTAAAGCACTAAAATGATTAAAAACTTTCTGTGTACACAACTGTATAGCTTGGTTTTAAAATCCAAATTCTGGGTTGATGAGATGGCTCAGTGATTAAGCCTGTCATCTGAGCTCAGACTCTCATGGTGGAACAAGATGGTGGAGGGAGAGAACCAAGCCCTGTAAGCTGCCCTTCCTCCTCAACCACACTGCTGCATTCAGGCAACCAAGCAAGACCACCTAAACGCTCCTCGCTCCTCTCTCCTTCCCCCACCTCTCTCTCTCTTTCTCTCTCTCTCTCTCTCTCTCTCTCTCTCTCTCTCACACACACACACAATTAATGTAATTTTTAAATAATTTAGAAGAACAATTAAATTCCACTTGGGAAAGCTGTTCTCTATTTAAACACTAGGAGAAATCTGTCTCCCTCACTCCCCAAAAGATAGAACACCCCTATCCTGCCTCCCCTCATTTTGCTGGTAACGGCTGAATTTGCACTGTTATTCAATACATCTTGGGCCAAATTTGGGTATTTCCAAACAGATTTAATTACATGTAAGGGCAAACACACTGTATCCTAGCACTCCACACTGAGGCAGGATAGGTTGTTTTACCAGTTCAAGACCAAGAAGACTCCACCCCAGAAAGAAAACTCGAGCCCTATTGGGATATATTCTCTTCTTCAACGGAGACTTTTTTTTCTTTTGAGGAAGCCGCACTGTCCAGACTGTAAGAGCAGACAAGGACTCTGCAATGCTCCAAGCCACCCAGCTCTGAGCTCTTGGTGCGAAACAAATTCCTAAGTAATTGAATTATGCTCAAAATGTGTATATTTACTAGCCTTATGGATACATGAAGTTGTGGCATTGGCTAGTAGCTGAAGCCACAAAAAGTAAGGTGTGGCATTACTCCTGTCGACCTCGAACGCTTGCAGGAAAGACAGCAGATGGAACACAGCATGGCATGATCTGTTCACTTCAGCTCCACGCTCCCTATGCATTAACCATGTAATACCTGCCATCTCCCCCGGGGAAAATGTTAATCCTAACCCTATCTGTGTCACAGACTAAGTGACAGTTCATATTAAGCCTTAGTGCCAGTACCTGGCACAAAGAAATTGCTCAGTGAGCGTTAACTACTCATTTTATGGCTCTGATGCTATGAGATAGGGATCTGAAATTATCCATCCTTGCCAGCCAGGCAGGGGTAATGCACAACTGTAATCCCAGCATTTGGGAACTGAGACAAAAGATCTCAAGTTAAAGTTGAGCCTGGGATGCACAGCAGGCCTTTTTTTTTTTTTTTTTTTTTTTTTAAAGGAGCAAGAATTCTTTCTGTGTATCTGTACATTACCCAAGCCCTTTGAAGAATTTAAATTCCACAAAGAGGCAGAAGTCCTGGTTGTCATGTGCAGTAATACATTTCCAGGAATCATACCTGCACATAGTAGAAACACCTGAACTACTGATTAAACTCACTTAGGCAAGCATAGGTGTAAAAAAATCAAAAGACAAAATAACTGTTAAGTGGGTGATGGAGCTTGGCAAGAGGTACATACCTGTAACCTCACCACTTGGGAGGAAGACTGGAGGAGCAGGAGCTCAAGACCAACCTTGGAGATGTGTGTGTGTGTGTGTGTGACACACACACACACAAATACATATATGTATATTTATTTATTTCCAGGCCAGTCTGGGCTACATAAGATCTTGTCTCAAAACAAAAGACAGGATAAGAAATAATGTCACAGAAGAACCAAGTCTACATTGACAGGTGAGCATAATTTATGCCAAGCACTGAACATTTGCACTCTCTAGCCCTAACCCTAGATTGCTATAACCCATACCAAGATTTGGAGAGGGAGCAAACTTTACAATCTGAGGCAATCTGACCTAGGCTACCATACAGGGGACGTTTCCTAGTGACAGCCTCACATTGCCAGTCCTATAACCTAGCACACCCTAACACAGCATCATCACATTTCATGTTTTGTGCAGGGCAAAGCTATGTATAAACGTAAAATAGATGGCCTATTGCAAAACATGAGAAACTATTAGCTTGACCGTGTCATGGAAGCCAGGTTATTGTATCCTTTGAACACTAGCTCAATCTACTTGTGCCTGGGGCCAGGGTTGGCAAACTTCTGTAAAGCACCAAAGAGAAATGACTCCGGCTATATGGGCCTTTCCATCAAAGCCTAAAAGCAGCTAGGCAACTGAACGCACTCCCCCGCTCCGCGGCAGGCAAGGGTCCGTCAACACATTATTTTTTAAAAGGACAAGGCTGAGTCTCCGTGCAACTTCACTTTTTGGAGCTGAAGTTTTATTTCCTATGACTTCGATTTCCCCACAACTGTTTTAAAACGGATAAACCAGTCTTGTCTCGCAGGAAACAAAAGCAAAGAGCAGAAAGGGGAGGCAGTCCTCGGGGAGCGGGCGTTGGCGGCGCAGCCGGGGAGCCCGGTCATAAGGGCCGCAGTTGTCAGGCAGGGTCCCGCGTCCTCCCGCCGGACGCTACGACCGAGACTACGCCCGGAGTGAGGGCTGTCCCCGGGGCCACGTCCCGAGGACAGCGGGCGGCGGCGGCTGTGACCTACGCGAGCCCAGCGGAGCTCGCTACGCGCGTCCCCGGCGTCCCCCAGGGGTCCCGGGGCGCCCCTCACTCTAGGGAGTCTCTGGAGCCTCCGTCGCCACAGGGGTCTCCACGTGGAGTCCCAGCGCCGTTTCTATGGTTACCTGTTCAGTACCGATTCAAACTGCCGTTCTTTATTGACAGCGCCATTGAGGACACGAACACTCCTGCCCGAAGGGAACAATAAAGCTTTCTCCATTCAACAGCGCTGGAGACGCCAAAAGGCAGCCATCTTGGGGCCGGGGAAGCCGCGGGCCGTAGCCCGGATGTGCGCACGCCATAGTCACGTGCTGGAGGACGGTCTCGCGAGAAGGTGGTGCCTGCATGCTCTCCATCAATGGTAGGCTCCCAGAGTAGCTTAGCGCCTGGTCAGCTCTTGACCTCTGACCTTCGTGACAGTAGCTTAGAAGAAGTTTCCTTGGTATGATCGATCATCCCTTACCCAGCCACCTCTGAGGTTAGCAGCGAAGAGACAACAAAGATTTCTTTCCTTCTTTCGTAACAGTCTTGGGTGGAAATGAGACTGATTTCTGGACTGGGCTTGGTGTGGGTGTACACAGCGTTTCTTTTGCCATTGCTCTCCCCCGTTTTGACCTATAGCACCACACGCTGGTTTTGAACCCGGGCCGGCATCCTGGCAGTTAAATGGATGTGAATCTGATCCAGTGAACATGAGCCCCATTGGCGCTGGTCGTGAGAGCCGTCCCCACATCACATGGAGACCTATTTGTCCCTACTGCCGATTCCCAGATCCAGGCTTCTCGTTGCGATGTCGAGCTCCCAATGTGATTAGAACTGTTCCATCAGCGATGACAATATTCAGTCGTCCCCAGTGCTGTCGCTGTCAGCTTGACTCAATGCAATACCTTTAAAACAGAAACCCAACTATCGAGCAGAGCCATCCCTCAAATCACTGTCACCTATTTATTTACTGTGACTGCAGTTTGCGGCCACTGCCAAAGATAATAAATTAGAACAGTCTGGGTCATTCGAGCACTCTGGCCAGCTGTTCTGGTTCATTTCTGTTGTGATAAAATACCCTGACAAAAAGCAGCGTAATGAGTCAGGCTTGGTGACCCAGCCTTAAACCTGGAGCTCTGGGGGCAGAGGCAGGCAGATCTCTGAATTTTAAGGTACATATAAGGAGTTCCAGGACACACAGAACTAACACCCAGAAACTGGAGAAGGGCCAAAAGGAGAAGGGTTTATTTCAGCTTGTTGGACTCGAAAGTTCACATGTCTGGGCGGCCCACTCCACAAAGACACAGAGACTGAGAATGATGCAAAAATCCAGTGCACTGGGGCCACCCTACCAACAGGGCAATGGCAACCCCGCGTTAGTAAGGTACACACGTTTTATACAGTTTTTTGGGGCAGAGCTTGGCAACAGCATGAAAGGGTAGGCCTGCATTGGGGGTAAATTTTGACTTTTTACATGATTGGAGGCCCGCGGTGGTAATGTCAGCCTGTTACCACCCACCTGTGGCTTCAGCCTGTCTTTGACAACAGAGAATTCTGTCCATTGTGTGGGGCCTGAGGCATATCTGCACCTAGCCTCGATTTTTCATTTTATAATGGTTATCTTTGGCCCTTCCGACTATCTGGAATGTTTCCCGGTCTGGCTCATCAGCAGCCTTTTGTCTCTCAAGGCCTCACAAGCTTACAATGGCAGGTTAGTCTATCTTTTGGGGGAATTCAAGTACTTCAAACCACATCACATCCATAGTCAAGAGCAGAGAGAAATGAATGAAAACATGTTCTTGCTTGTGCCCAGCTGGGTTGTAGGCACAGTTCAAGACCCCTTGTCTGGGGAATGGTGCCACCCACAGTGGACTGGGTATTCTGACACTGGCTAACTCAAGATACCTCCCCCCAGATGCACACACAGGGACCAACCCAATGTAGACAATCCCCTAGTGAGACTCTTCCCAGGTGATTCTAGGTTGTATCAAGCTGACAAGGTGCCACACCATGTCCTCTGTTGGTGGTTTGTCAGTACTTGGCCCCCTTCTAGTCACAGTCAAACCAGTATTTGATAGACCCTGCCTGGTGCACCATTATCCACACACATCACCATCAATTTCTGCATCAGATTTATCATTTTCATAGCCTCTAGACCTCTACAGCTGTTGTGAATACTGATCCCCCACATCTAGCAGCCCCATGTTCACTTATAGCAGGAGCCCCATAATGTAAGGCTGTCAGGTTTAGGACATACTTCTGACAGTGCTCAGCACATAGTGCTCCACAAGTAGGTACTAAATTATTGCGTTTTTAAAGAACAATATGGCTGCTGTTCGGTATAGGAATGTAGCTAACTTGCATCTCAAGCAATAGGAATATGTTTCAAGCTCTGTTTAGCCAGGATCTGAATCACATAAGGATTAAAGGGGGGATCACAAGAAAAGAGGCCACCGTGCACACAGAATTTTCATGGTGCTGGTTACAGAGAAAAGGTTCTTTTTCAGTGCTGGGGATCAAACCCAGATCTTGCAAATGGCAATCAAGGACTCTTCCAGTGAGCTACATCTCCCTATCCCAAGAGCAAGATTTTTGAAAGCTTTTCTTTTTCTTATTTTAAAAGGAATATATAGAATCAGGCCAAATAAAGGTGAAAGTCATGGGTGCCTCTTAGACTGAAGGCTACTTAAAATCAGATTGTCAGTGTGCTCATGTGTGTGTGTGTGTGTGTGTGTTTGCATGTGCGTCTGTGCATTGTGTGGGTACCTGGTGCCTGAGGAGGCCAGAGAGGACATCACATCCTCTGGATAGGAGTTACAGATGCCCAAAGTGGAGATGAGCACTGAGCAGGAGACAATCTTCTGGAAGTGACTCGCCTACAATTCACAAAGTGGCTACAAAGTGGCTGGGAGGTTTCATGGTGGGATAGGGTTACAGAAAAAACTGTCCCTGGCTTCTAGCTGGTTGCCCCCATGGAAGAATAAAAAAACAGAGTCTGGATCTTCTACCACAGTAGTTTCAGCTTTTGTAAAAGTAGCGTGTGCGCCCCTATTGGTAGAGCTTGCCCTTGATGGGAAAGACACTTGGGGACTTGACCTTGATGGGAAAGACACTTGGGGATTTCAACTCTTTCCACCTTAAAGAGGTGGTTCTCGGGCCACTGTAGGACACCTGGCATGGTTCCAGTTAATTCATCCACTGGAGAGTCCTAGGAGTGTGGGTCAGTGCTAGAACACTCAACTATTATTCAAGTGGTCCTGAGTCTGATCCCCATCACCAAAAGATAAATAAATGAAGAGTTGCCGTTTCCACCGTGTCAAGCCCATACCAAGGACATGGACATAGGAACTAAAGCAGCCCCCAGCATTTCATTGCTCACTAGAGCAGTTGTCATTTATCTCTTTATATCTCCCTACCATGTGCTGTGCCACACGAGTGTCCAGAGTATCTCATTTAACTCACATAACCACTCAGGGACCTGGGATTGTGAGGCTGGAAAAACATTCCAGCAGTTTAAAAACATTTACAGCGGGGCTGAGGAGATGTTTCAGCAATGGTTAAGAATACCGGCTGCTCTTCTTGGGGACCTGGGTTCAACTCCCAGCAGCCACATAGCAGCTCACAACAGTCTGCAACTCCAGTTCCAGGGAATCTGACACCCTTACCCATGCAGGCAAAACACCAATGGACATAAAAAATAAAACATTTATGGCTCTTGCAGAGGACTTGAGTTTGGATCCTAGTACTTAAACCAGGCAGTTCACAACCACCTGTAACTTCAGCTTCAGGGGATGTGATAGCCTCCTCTGGTGTCTGTAGGCACCTGTTCTCATGGGCACATAGCCCCTGACACACACACACTTAAAATATTTAAAAAAAAAAAAAAAAAAAAAAAGAGGAAACGGACTCAAAGAAAGACAATAATTTCCCTCCAAACACACAGCTCTTCAAAGGACTCCAGCTTAACCGAAGAGGTCGAGGTCTGACTCCGGAGCCTGTACATTCTTCAACCATGAATATTAACTTTTGTGTTTTATTTAGTAAATGTGTTCACTGTAAGGGGTGGGAAGATTAAAACAACCACAATGAAGAGAGCATGAGGCCAGGGATTGCAAAGCTCACCACTCAGCTATAACCCATCATTAGCTCTGAGCATCTCTCCATCTCTGGACGTAGTTACATTAGTTGGTGGCTGTGGACAGAGTAATGACAATGATGACAGCTGGTACCCACTGATCGATGCGTGCTGCCCATTATCCCAAGCCCTTTCCATGAACCAACACACTCAATTTACCCGGAGAGAAGTGGAGAGACTTCGTTTTATTAAAATGAGCTCATTGAGCATATTCAGGGTTCACAGCAGCCACCGGCCTGCTGATGTCTCCCCCAAAATCTGGTTCTTTCCCTAGTGTTGCTGCCTTCCAATCAAATCCCAAGCCCAGAGTCCTATGCTGCAAAAGCCAAGTCTTTAAATAGCATCTTCCATGCAGCTGCTGCCGGGTCAGCTATCTCTGCTGCTCCCCAAGGCAGTGGTGTTATTTGTGGAATCAAAGTCAGCTACGTACAGGCTGCACACGTGCTCTGTGTTAGAGCAGGTATCAGGGCTTTGGGTCCCCCTTCCTGCCTTTCCAAGTGTTTGTATCTCCGCCCTTCCCTTCAGTTCCCAGTGAAATCCCAAGTCTTCAGATCTTGCCCAGTGGCCACCTCAGTCCCAGATAGTGCTGCTGTCAGAATTTGCCAAATACCTCAGAAAGGTCAGCTGCCTGCTCATCTATCCTAGATGACAAAAGACAAAAGGGCGATCGTCTTGCTCCAGCTGCACTACCCAGCCTGGGGCACTTCTCGAGCCCTGTGCCTGCTGATATATTATAGATGAGCAGTGTTTTGGTTGGGCCCAAGGCCAAAGGCACTCTCAGATTCAGAATGTTGGAATCAATATGTCTGCTGACACAGTGCACAGACCCTTCATGTTCATCTCACGCAGGACCCAAGGGCTTGTTTCCCCTCAAGCCTGTTTCTCCCTTTCAGCTTAGAGATGATGCCCCATCGGCCATTCTCCTCAACGTTCTTTTCTAGCCTTCAACCAGTCTTCAGCTCCTGTGGATTTTCACTCTGGTTTGATGTCCAACACTACAGGCATGTGCACACATTCACGGACACACACACACACACACACACACACCACAGAGAGAGACTGTTTAAAATCTCTTCTATCATCTGAGCCTTCAGTGATCTGTCCGCAGAGCGGTTTTGGAGGATGATGGAACCAGCAAGTGTGCACAAACTCCACCTTCCAATACAAAGCATAATTTTTTTTCCACCAGTGTAGGGTTTTGCCTTGGTGTTGATGGCTGCTGGATGATCAAGGTGGTCGTTGCTGATGCTTGGAGTGACTGGCAGTTTCTTACAACAAGACCACAGTGACTATCCTGGCTAGTTTTATGTCAGCTTGACACAAGCTAAAGCCATCTGAGAGAATGAAACCTCAATTAAGAAAATGTCTCCAAAAGAGCAGGCTCCAGACAAGCCTGCAGGCCATTTTCTCAATTAATGATTGATAGGTGAAGACACAGTCCATTGTGAATGGTATTATCCCTAGGCTGGTAGTCCTGGGTGCTATAAGAAAGCAGGCTGAGCAAGCCATGATGAGCAAGCCAGTAAGCAGCACCCCTCCATGACCTCTGTATCAGCTCCTGTCTCCAGGTTTCTGCCCTCACCGCTTTTCATGATGAACTGTGAGCAAAATAAACAATAGTAACCCTGACTATGACAGACACCTTCAGTGTGTTGATTGACTTACAATGCTAGAAATTGAAGCAGGGTTCTTGCACACAGACACATGTTCTACCACCGTGTTACATCCCCGACCCTCAGTTGACAGTATCAACGTTTACACAAACAACATTAATCTCATAGTAGGTCTCCACAGAGCTTCTGCATAACTATGTACATTGCCAATAGTGATATTTTGAAAGCAGTCTTTTTTTTTTACCTCCTCAACAGTGGGTTTAAAATATTCAGAAAACCACACTGGAAACAGATGTGCACTCATCAAGGCTTGGTCTGTGCCTACAACACAGGCAGAGAGGAGATTTCCTATAATCCTTTTACAAATTATGTTTATAAACTTTATCATAAAAAAGGCTTGCATCAAAACATCACACACCCAAACTAGCTAGACCTAAAGTCTATAGAGCTCAGTGAACTTCTAGACGGTTAGAACGGGCATGCAGAACCCATGTGGAGCTTCACCTTAAATCGTGTACATTTAGAACTGAATATATTTTGCATGCTTATCCTCCACTAAAACCAAAACAAAAAAATCTTCGATGGATTTAAAACTAGAAAAACAATTACATTTGTCTTCTCTGACATAGCGGCGCCTGGTACCTGCACTCCGCCCTCCCTCACCCTCCTACATTTATCTTGTTCTACTTTCTCCATGTCACACTGTAGCTACCTGCACATTTGTTTACATTTATGCATATATCACTGGCTAGATTCCACATATGAGAGGGAATATGGGGTTTATTTCTGAGGTTCTGCCATCTTGCTTAATATCATGCATTCGAAGCCACCCGTTTTCCTGTCAAGTTTTTACCTTCATTTTTCTTTAGAACTGAGGAGTGTCCCATCTTTTTTATATACGTCCAGATTCCTATTATCCGTTCTTCTGTTGATGGAAAGTTGGTTGGTTCCAATTTTTTGCACATCCTCTTCATCATTTGTCGTCAGATGGAGTGATGACAGCCATGCTGACTAGGGCGGGGTCTTATCTCACAGTAGTTTCAGTTTGCATTTTCCTGGGGACTAAGGATAGCGAACATGTTTAAAAATAGCTATTGGCCATTTGTGTTTCTTTCTTTCTTTTAAAACCTCTCTATTAAGTTTATTTGCCCATGTGCTGATTAGTGGTTTTAATTTCTGCATTCTCTGTAAATTCTACACTTTGGTCCCCGTCTGAAGCAGAGCTGGTTAAGATTTTCTCCTACTCTCTGGCCTGTCTGTCTGTTAACTCTTGCTGATTGAGTCCTTCTCTGTGCAGAAGCATTTTACACTTGTATATCTGTTAATTCTGGAGTTATTTTCTGTGCTGTTGGTTTTCTATTTTAAAAGTTCTTGCTACGCTGGGTGTGGTGGCTCTCATCTTTAATCTCAGCACCCTGGAGCAGAGGTAAGTCAACCTCTGAATTCAAGGCCAGCCTGGTTTACAAGAGTGAGTTCCAGGACAGCCATGGTTATATAGAGAAACCCTGTCACAAAAAAACACAAACAAGTAAATAAGTAGATGAAAAGTTTCTTGCTTACCCCAACATTTTGAAGTTTCTTGTGCTTTCTACTAAAAGTTTTAGTGTTTCAGGTTATAAGTTAAGTTCTTTAATATATTTTGAACTGATTCTTGTGCAAAGTAAAAGAATCTAAGCTCATTCTCCTGCAAGCCAAAGTCCAGTTTTGCCAGCACCATTTGTTGAACAGGCCATCTTTTCTCCAAGGCACATTTCTGTCCCTTCTGTCACAAATTAGGTGGGACAGCTTTGCCGGTTCATTTCCGGGCCCTCTATCACGCCACACTGGTCTGCTGTTTGTTTGTGTGCTGGGCTGTCTGTATCACTATAGCTCTGTGGTATAATTGCACCTCGGCACACTTTTGTCTCCTTATGATTACTTAGCTATTTGTAGTATTTTGAATTTGTATTTAATTTTTCTAAACCTGTGGGATATGACATGGGAATTTGATAAGCATTGCATTTAATTCTGTGTATTAATTTTGGTTATAGACATCTTTACCATATTCATTCTGTCAACTCAGGAATATAGGATTCTTTTCTATCATCTAGTGTCTTCTGTGATTTTTCTTTTTCAATAACTTGGATTTTTGTTGTAGAAATCTTTCATTCTTTGGTTAGACTATATATGATATTTCTTCTTTTTGTTTGTTTGGTTGTTGTTTTTTGAGACAGGGTGACTCTACATTGCCCTTGCTGTCCTGGAACTCACTGAAATCTATTATTCTATAGCCTCTGCTTATTCTATAACTCTTAAAGGCTCCAGTTTTCAGAATGGTAAATGAGTCTTAGCTTCTATTATGGTTTTTATATGCTCAACCGAGTAAGTGGCACCATTAGAAGGTGTGGCCCTGTTGGAGTGGGTGTGACCTTGTTGGAGTAGGTGAGGCCCTGTTGGAATAAGTGTGGCCCTGTTGGGGTAGGTGTGGCCTTGTTAGAGTAGGTGTGTCACTGTGGGTGTGGGCTTTAAGACCCTCATCCTAGCTGCCTGGAAGCCAGTATTCTGCTAGCAGCCTTCAGATGAAGATGTAGAGCTCTCAGCTCCTCCTGCACCATGCTTGGCTGGATGCTGCCATGTTCCTGCCTTGATGATAATAGACTGAACCTCTGAACCTGTAAGCCAGCTCCAGTTAAATGTTGTCCTTTATAAGACTTGCCTTGGTCATGGTTTCTGTTCACAGCAGTAAAACCCTAACTAAGATAACTTCTGTGATGGTTAATATTGATTGTCAAGTTGACATGATCTAGCATTACCTAAGTGTCAGATCTCTAGGTACACTTGTGAGAGTTAATCTAGATTATGTTAACCAGGGTAAAAAGACTCACCTTATATGTGGGCATCATCACCCCCCAGCTGCTGTCCTGGACGACATTCAATGACCCCTAGCACTTTATTTGTCTTCTGCTTCCAGATTGTGAGCACTGTGTGGCCAGCTGCTTCAGGTTCCTGCTGCCTTGATTTCCCTGCCTTGCTGGGCTGTACTAAGAACTGTGAGGCAAAATACTCCTTTTCTCCCTTAAGTTGGTTTTGTCAGAGCATTTTTACCACAGCAACAGGAAAAGAAATGGCTCCAACTTGAGCCAGCTACATTAGCCCCTCATCTGTCAGCCTGTGATGTGACCTTGACTTCTCTACAGGTGTGTGGTGGCCCATAGGGTCTGGTACTGTTAGGACGTGTGGCCTTGTTGGAGGAAGTATATCACTGTGGGCTTTGAAGTTCTGCCCAATGTGAAAGAGTCAGTTTTTCTCCTGGCTGCAGTCAGATGAAGATGTAGAACTCTCAGCTCCTCCTGCACCATGCCTGCCTGGATGCTGCCATGCTCCTGCCTGGATGATAATGGACTGAACCTCCCAGGTCCCTTGTACCTGTGGTGTTCCCTCCTTCCTCCATGGAGGTGGCTTCTTTCCCCAAGCCACATGTGCCAACCTCTGTGAGCTTCCCGACCCCAGAAGTGACACAATTAGGCCAGCTCTGGATTCGATTTTGGCTTATGGAATGTTGTGGCCATTTGATCTTTTGTCCAAACTATTAAAATTTCTCTGTCTCATCAGCGAGGCTTCTCTGTCTTTCCTCCGTTTCTTGCTCACTGAAGGACTGCATCTAGCCATAATATAATTTCTCTTGCACAAGTTAGCATACTCAGGCAGGAAGCCGACATTTGGCGTGTCATAGTTTTTAGCCCTTTCTTGGACTTGAACACTCAGAGGCCATGTAGAGTTAATAACTGGTCTGATCTTAGTGTTGTCTTAGTGAGGGGGAAGCTGGAGGGGAGAGAGGGTGGGGTCACAATCAGATGTGGATGGAGAGGTGAGGTGATGCACATTCATTGGGTCGGCACGTTATCTCTTCTGAGCACAGTCTGTAGCAACACCAAACAATTGAAATAGCAGCAGTAAAAGGTCAGTCATCAAAGGTCACCATAACAGATACAATAATAGGGAAACGGCTTGGACTATTTGTGAATTACCAAAGCATGACTCTGAGACCCGAAGTGTGCACAAGCTGTTGGAAAAGCAGAGTTGGAAAGCTCATTCAAGGCAGGGATGCTTTACACCTTTGATTTATAGAACAAGAGGCACTTCAGGCCTGTCTCAGGACTGCATAGAGAAGTCTGGTCCTAACTGCCGCATAGACATGTGCCCACCCTGCCTATCCATGCTGTATTCACAATAGCAGGGGGATAGAAGCAGCCTAGCTGTCTATCTGCTGATGGATGGATAATGAAAACATGGTGTATACACAAACATGCACACACAAACATGCACACAAACACATACACACAATGCACACACAAACATATATGCACACAAGCACAAACGTGCACACACACACTCACACGTGCATTCACACACACAC